>JAKTTC010000016.1:0-170414 GCA_030580495.1 Sungouiozyma ichnusensis
TTCGCTGTCAGAGACATGAGACAAACCGTCGCTGTCGGTGTCGTCAAGTCCGTTGTCAAGACTGACAAGGCTGGTAAGGTCACCAAGGCTGCTCAAAAGGCTACTAAGAAATAATCTGATCGTTCAAATATTTAGTTCCAACGATTCTTATTACTTTCTTCATATATGTATAAATAGATATATGTATATATAAATTATATCTTGTTTTTGTAGCTCTTTAAAAATTTGGATATTTTATCTTTATACATCGATGATGGCAAAGAGTCCCCAATTTTTTAACAATTTACATTTACCACGACAGGAAGCTTGTTATAAACAAGGCCCTTGTAAAAACAGTGGAAGATGGATGCAAATCAAATATCCACTTTATATGTATCTAATCTACCTTCCAGGCCTGCAAACGTTTCGAATTTCTTAAATAAATTACTGAGAACGCTGGACGATGAAATATCTGTACCAAATACTATCATTGGGTCACCACAGCCCATTATACCCAAAAACAAATACCATATCATACAAATCTCCAAACCATTCCATAAATTGAAAAATCAATGCTTTATAACATTTGATTCGCATAATATGGCCCAGAAATTTATCGATGACCATCAGAACTGGCAAATGAACGGTAAACAAATCGCACTACAGTTTGCTAAACACGATTCGTTGCTGAGTGTGCACCAGCGGTTCCCACAGCAGTTTGAAATACTGATCAAAAAAAGATTGAAACAAAGGATTAATGATCCTACAGGTGAATTGAAACGCAAAAGACGCTTGCTAAGGAGGATTCGTCATAAATTGAGCAAGAAAAAAGTGCCTAGGGAAGAGATTGACTCAATCATCGAATCGAAACTAGCTCAGCCATCGACAACCATACTGAAAAAATCCCAACCTCCCATCTCGGCACCAATCAAAGCTAACCCGCCAAATAAGATTCTCTTGGTGACAAATTTACCCAAGGAAATCACACAAGATCAATTAGAATCAATTTTCAATCTGAAGGATACGGACTTCGTTGAAGTAAGATCCGTAGATATACGGCAGCTGGCATTCGTAGAGTATCAAACAATCCAAAGCGCATCGCTAGTCAAGGAGAAACTAGGTAAGAATTTCAAATGGAACGACCAAAGGATTACCATTGAATTTGCTAAATGAAATGAACAAATCATAATAAATATATTTACAGGTACACATGAAATTCCACGGTCTTTTATTTGCCAAATATAACAGTTCTCATGGCACTAAAGAAGGATTCTTTATTCTTACCATTCACTTCATTCATGATTCTGATATAATACTCCGGGTTTCCTGCTGGTTTGTACAGTTTGTCACCAACTTCATAATAATTCTTGTATTTACTCTTAAGTAATGAACTCATAGCGTCCACTTGCAAAGACATACTCTCAGGAGTGAAATGGTCTTTTAATCCGACAAGATCTGTCTGTTTCAGAGAATCCTGGGGAAGACCCAAAGGTTTCGACGTTCTTTTCAACATATCTTTCAAATCTTCCAATGTAGCTTTCTTTTCCTTAGCAGCAGAGCTTTCACCTAGCCCTGCCAAGCGTCTGAATCGGTCCAATTGGACCTGTTTGAACGAAACTAAATGGATTTTATTATCTGGGAACTTTTCTAGTAATTTCACCATGTGCTTGGCACCTTCTTTCACTGAAGCAGCCATATTCGCTTATTATGTGATGGCAAAAGGTTGAATGCCTTTAATAGTATCGTTAATGGTTAAGTTGCTATGTCTCCAACGTGATTACAACGATAGATATGTATATTAGTGAAATAGACGTTGTTCTCATTTTTCCTATTATAAGCATATATTCATAAAGCAATGCTGACTACTAAGAATCTACTTTGAACTTTTTTTATAAACAGATTTATATAAGTTGATCAATCTGGCAAATCGAGATTCTCATGAGGATTGCGATTCAAATGGTGCCAAATTTTTGGTACCTTCTGCCCAGGAGACACCGTTGTAAGTAATTTCACGGATGGCTTTTATAACATCTTCCATGGACCCTCTCACTTGTTTCGTGGAGTCTCTTTCTCTTAATGTCACGGAGCCATCCTTGACAGAGTCGAAATCAATGGTGACACCGAAGGGAGTACCTAATTCATCGTTACGAGAGTATCTCTTGCCGATGGAGACACCTGAGTCATCAACTTTGAATGGGATTTGCTCTTTTCTCAACACTTTAGATACTTGGCTCACCACAGGTTGTAAGTCCTTGTGGTTAGACAATGGGACCAATAACACTTTGCTTGGAGCCACAAGAGGTGGAATGGAAAGAACACCTCTGGCGTGATCTTCTGGTCTTGACCAGAAAGAGTGTTCATATGCTGCATAGATAATACGGCCAATACCGAAAGAAGGTTCAATGACATTAGGCACATATTCTCTTACATGGGAAACTGTGGTTCTCTTTTCAATCTTGATGAATTTATCATCTAATTCTACAATTGAGTCCATTCCTGGAATTTTAAATGTAACCTTGCCAGCAGAGGATAGTTCTTGAGCCTTTTGACTCAATTCGTCCTGACTCAAAGCCGCTAAGAAACTTTCCACTTTTGGAGCATCTTTCCTGAATTTGGGACCAAATAATTTTTTGGTGATATCAATCTCGAATTGCGTCACTTCAACAGGTTCATCCAATTTTTGTCTAACGACTAACTTTTCGTTAGTTCTCTTTGAATGAACAGTTAAATCATATGCAGATCTATCAGCACAACCAACACATTCAATCCATCCATAGGATGTCTCCAACTCGGCATCCCAACAGTCTGCAGCGTAATGAGCCATTTCGTTGCCCATATGCTGACGGAATCTCAATCTTGCTGGATCAATACCAACTTTCAATAAAAATAGATAAATCCTGGCAATGAAATAACCAAGGGTTTCATTATCAACCATTTTAGATCTTACAGCTTCTCCCACAGATTGCACAATAGGTTGAGTGGAACCGGCTTCCTGAATGTCTCGAGGTAGAAATGAAAGCTTGATATCTTTCACTTCATCGAATTTTGGATGAGATTTATCTAATGGATCCACGTAGTGTTCAATTTCAGCCATTAAAAATTCACGAACTCTTAGAAGGCCCGCTCTTGGAGAAATCTCATTTCTAAACGATTTCCCAATGGTAGCAGAAGCAAACGGAGTCTTACTGTTGTTAAATTCTAACAGCTTATTGAAATTTAGGAATTGTCCTTGAGCAGTCTCGGGTCTTAAAAACCCTTTCAATTGACCAGATGGACCAATGGCTGTTTCAAACATTAAGTTGAAAGCAATTGGTTGCTGCAATTTTTCACCGGTCACAGGGTTGCCGATATCATACTTGATCATCAATTGGCCCAACTCTTCACCGGAGTAACCATCGATTTTGGCTAAGACTGTTTCATACTCTGCGACAACTTCATCTTCCAATTTAATGGCTTTAATTTGTTTCACTTTCTTTTTCCTCTTCTTCTTGTCGTCGTCTTCCTCGCTGGATTCCTCAACAACAATACCTCTAGCTTCTTTATCACCTTTCAAACGTGCTTCCAATACTTCTTCCACTAAATGATCAGCTCTAAAAATTTCACCAGTCTTTAAATCTCTGCACATCCAGTCAGAAAATTTCTCTACGTGACCAGAAGTCTTCAAGACTTCATACGGAGTCAACATCGTACAATCTACTTCTAACATGTCTTCTTCCAGGATGAAATGCTTCCTCCATGTGTCAATAACGTTAGCTTGGAACGCACAGCCCGGAGGACCGTAATCGTACAGCCCAGAGACACCTCCGTACATATCAAAGGACGGAGTATAGAAAAATCTACCCCTTAAGACAGACTCTAAGCTTTCTCTATTGAAAGCAACAGCTTTCTTAGCCAAATTGACCTCGTCTACACTCATTCTACTTATCTTGACAGATTTCTTACAATTCCGACTCACGTATCCTCTAGCAAATTGGATAAAACGCAACGTGGCAAACAATGTGACGATAAGCAAATAGCTCTTATTACTTCTAGGCGTGCAATTTCTAGTAAACCACTAACGTGACTGTGATGGGCTTAATAGCCTGATACTTCAATTCACTATGGCGAAGCAAATTTTGTAGTGAAAAAAAGTCTTAGGGTTGCGTGTACAGTGATTTGCAAAATTAGGGCTGGTCCAGCCAACTAGCCAGAAGCCTTTTCCAATCCAAGGTAGGCATCGTAGAGAAGAAACTAGTTGAGTTGAGGCTATATGACTAGGATGGTCGTGGAACTCGTTGTGAATTGAGTATATACGTGTATTTACAAGTGCCTCCGTTTGTTGTAAGGTTGTCATCTTGAGGAAATTCCTTATTTCTTTGTGTTGTTCTTGTTCTTGGTTTTACCTTGCAATTTCCCGGTTGTTATCTGTTGCGAGTCATCGTCCATTACCGACAAGTAATCGTCAAGACCGAACTCATCCATCGAGGACGAGTTTTCGGATTTGATGGCTGGTTTTATATTTTCGTCCCTGGTTTCGTTTAATTTCTGCTCAGCTTTAGTGCCTTCTGGTTCGGCAAACATGGTCCCATACTTGTCTTTAAACTTGTTGATTGTTGCGGAAGAGAACGCATCTAATGCTTCTAAGTCTTTTCTACTTGGATTCCACAATGGATTATTTCTTTGATCTTGTAAAAGACGGATTTCCTCTCTTGGATACTGTGACCTTCTCATCACCACACTGCCATCACTCATCTGCACGGCTACATCGAATTGGTAGAAAATAGGCGGTCTGGCTTTTCCTAGAGGAATCTTCTTTAACGGTCTCTTATTTAAACTTGTCTTCATTTGCGATCCACGCCCGATGAAAGACGCATATCTCTTGCATACAGCGACTGGTGTTCCCAATTGCATTCGATACTAAATAGGTCGGGCTGGAGTTACTAGAAGGCTTCTTTCGGGCGTCCTTTGTCAGTGCGAAGAGCTTTAAACTATGGATAAGTTCATTAATACGTTATATGAAAAATTATATACACTTACAAAGACAGATATTTTGTAAAATCAGTTGACACTAAACGTAGGTATCAGAAAGTTTGGGGCCTTCATCTGTTACAATTTGGTCTCTTGTACAAACCCTTCCAAATTTCTTTCCATCTCTGAAGCGGCTTTAGAGTCAAATTTAGAGATTTGTGTAATAATTTCTTTAAATGATGCTGTAGAAGCATCGAATGAATCCATGATCGGCGTCTCAGAGTCGCCGATCGTATCCTCTTCATCATCTTCTTCTGCTGCTAACACTTCTTCGTCGACCTCTCCTGTCTCCACTCCGTTATTCTCGTCTGTACCTTCTCTAATGTCATCTGCATTTTCTCCCTTGTCCTCCATCTTAGAATCTCCGTCACCATCTGTGGACATCATGGACTCCTTTGGGTACTGAATTAATTTGAAATACTTCAATTTATACTTATTAAACTCTGTATTGCCTTGTGCCAAGCAACCTAGTTCGTATTTCACAATTCTTCTAATTTTCACCAAGTCCAATTCTTTAAACCAACCTGTTAAATCATTAGGTTTCTCTAAATATACCGCACCGTTATACACTTCGGCGATGTTAGGTTCATGGATCAGTAAATCAATTTGTAACATTAAATACCATGGAACTCTTGTACCATCGAATTTGAAACGAGAATCGATATCTCCTGAAATGTCACTTTCGAAAACTAAAGATGGGATTTTCTCAATGTAACCTCTTGTCTTACTTGAATTTAACAATTTTCTCTCGATCTTGAAATATTCTGTTTGATATTTGGCATACTCGTTGCTTGACCTTGGATCAATACCGAATTTAATGTAAGTATTTCTCCATGGGCCCATGGTAAATCTATAAGATATCAACGATAAAGCAATCTTCAAAGTATGGTGTATTCTCTTTGGAATAATTCCATCTATATGTCTTTTAATCCAGATGTGTCTCCTGTCAAACAACGTTTTCAGTATTGTCAAACATTCAAGTAAGCAATCGTAAAATTTAGACTCAGGCTTGGTCCCAGGATAAACTTTGGTCCTCACTGCCTCTTCCCAGTCATTACGTAGCTCCAGTTGAGGCTCTGTTGGGATTGTTGTTGTATCATTCATGTCATGGACAAATAATTGATAATTCTTGATATATGAACCTTTCACTTCAGTTCCTCCATTAGTTTTCTTAGTGGCTAATGGGTTAGCTTTGTATTTGTATTGTAAAGGGAACCCAACCATGGAAAACCTTGGCGGTGGGGGTAATTGGAAATCTGTGTTTGGTGACTCTACAGTTCTGTTCAAGATCATGTGGTTGATATTTTCATAAGGCCTTGTATCACTATCTGGGATTGATTCAACAAACTCTTTGAACTCAGGCCATTTTAAATTATTGAAACTAGATTGGAATTCTATTGCAGAAGGCACATTATCCAATCGATACTGGAAATCAGACATTTCTCTGAACTTCACAGTATTATTCACCACGGCAACAGGTGAAACTTTATAGCCATCCTGACCAACTGATTTTATTGCAGCAGAAATATCGCCGTTATGTTTCTGTAACGTTCCTTTAGGTAATTGTATTTTCAGAAGAATCGAATCGTCACGGTATGGAACTCTTTTACCAATGATGGGATGTTCGTTAAAGAACTGCGAATCATTATTTAAAGACAATTCCAGACCACGTTGTTGGTCCACTGGTGCAGAGCTCTTCAAAACAGTTTTCACCTTCTTAATACCTCCACACATCTGGATAGCTTTCTTAATACTCTCTGGTTTGTTTGAGACATACAATGGCAGTTCAAGACTGGACACTCTAGGAACATCTAAAGTGAATTCAGTAGCCAGCTCTTTGGAATTTGGCTCAGAGTTGTCTGCTAGAGACTCCAGCAAGTGATTAGTATCCATGCTGCCAGGTTCACAGAGCGCTTCGTTTGCCTAATGCTGTTTGGTTTGTTCATCTAGAGTTTGTATAGGTTATTGGAATTACAGGCGAGAACGACATTAATACCATGGGAAATATCAAATTATATTGGAAACATCGAAAAAACGTCAATTGGTTGATAATTTATAGAAATGAATGCAGATATATACGTTTAACGAGATACTAAATTCAATTGCTCTTAGTAGTTGGAGTGAAAAGACTCGCCGACAGAGTATCACTCGCTATCATATTAATCCCTTCTCTCTTTCGAGCCGTATTTTCATCTTAGTGTACCAATCTGATAAACTTTCTCCTGGCTTATTTAATACGACGATGACCACGGTCATGTTATCAAACCCTATTCCAGTGCTACTGTTGGCCTGCGAGATCCCATGGTCTAATAGTTTTGGTATAATTGAGTCAAGTTTTAAACCCAAGGACAAATGATATTTCACAAACTGAATCAATTGTTTGTTACTATAAACGTCCCATATCCCATCACAAGCTAAAACGAGGAACTCGTCACGTTGGTAGTTGATCTTATGCATTACCACATCAGGTTCCACTGTGACTTGAGATTCTTCGGGTGGGATATTATGTGAATGGAATCCCTTCAAGTAATTTGTCTTATTTGTGTACCTAACGTCTTGTTTGAATTGGAAATCACTAAACGCTCTGCTGAGTGCAAGGACTCCCCCGACTCTTCCGAGAGAAACAGTCCCGCCGTTATCGTTAATTCGAATTAACTCTCCGATATGTTGAGGTTTATGGTCAAAAGACATTGTTTTGATACCATTTTTCTTTGAAGACAAGATGGTCCTTGAATCGCCGCAATTCGCAACGTACAACATGTCTCCATTGATCATCACTGCCACTACCGCGGTCGAGCCACAGCTACTGGTAGCAAAATGTTTATAAAGCTCTTTGTCCTGTAATATAAAACTGTCTTTCAATATTTGTGATATCAAACCTTCCAGAGTACAGAACAGCCTCGTCACTATCAAATTCTTATTCAATTTCTGTTTCAATGAGTGCTTACCTTGCAATCCATACTGATGATTTTGGAAACTGTACGAAATCCACTTCGCTAAACCTGCTTTAGGGTTATATCCACCGTTCTTCCCGCTCAGAAACTTGGAACAATCATCACCACCGTGGCCATCAAACACTGCAAAGATACTGATTAGATATGTCTCCTCGAGCTCTTTGAATGGATTGTAAAATTTGACGTTAAGGATCTCGTCCTCGTTAATAATCATATGAGCATCTTCTTGAGTCAGTCTGTACCCTTGCATGGATCCAACACAATTGAAAAACCTAGGTGTCAGTGTGGATAATGCATTCGAAGGCACATGATCCTTATAATCGTTATATTCGATAGTCTTTTCAGTTAGTGGGTGGGATAGTAATTGGCCCATAGGTGTCTAATCGGAATGAGTTCCAGGTAAAATGATCCAATTTCAAACACTAGTCACTTATAAAGATCCTGTATAAGCAATTACTTCCTTAGCAAAGTCTCTAATGACAATTCTGTTACAAAATGAAGAGGATACAATGTATTCAACAATTTAGTTACTTAGTGATAATATAAGCGAATTATATCATATACTATGATAAACGAGATTCTTGAAAGAGTTTGAAAATGGTAAGGATGATGTGCTATGTACACTTTATTTGAATCGTTCTACAATGTTATAAGATTATATGGTAATGATATCAACTTGCGGGTGATGTGTGTTTTATGAGCAACCTCGTCGTTGATTAATCTTATTTAGAAGCCGTGGAGTTCCCATTGCCAATATTGTATAGCTCATTGACGAAGTTCTCACCCCAAAACGCTGAAGTGTATTTAGAAATGTATTTGTAAAGTTTCTCCCAGTTGGCATTCTTCTTTTCGTCTTGCAATGTTAGCGCTTCGTTGATAGCATCCGATAGCTCGTCCGTGTTCCATGGGTTCACAATTAAAGCGCCGTTCAAGGACTGGGCTGCGCCTGTGAACTCGCTGAGGATCAACGCACCTTTCTTTTCCTCTTGACAAGCGATGTACTCATAAGAGACCAGGTTCATCCCATCACGGGTCGATGACACTAAGCACACGTCACTAACCGCATACAACGAGATCAATTCTTCAAATGGTACGCTTCTATGCATGAAGTGGATGGGCACAAACTCTACGGTACCGAATTGACCATTGATTCTTCCTACCAATTCGTTCACCACAGATCTTAAGTACTGATACTCTTCCACGTCACCACGACTGGGCACTGCGACTTGTACTAAGACCACTTTACCGATCCATTCCGGGTGCTCATTCAAGAACACTTCCATGGCATGTAGTTTCTGTGGCACACCCTTGATGTAATCTAATCTATCTACACCGACAATGATCTTACAGCCTTTAAACGTATTCTTTAGTTCTTCGATTCTCTTTTGTACGCTTTGCTTCTGTAAACCTTCTGTGAACGTATCGACATCGATACCGATTGGGAACGCTGCAACGTTTACAAACCTCCCCTTATACTCCACTCCATTGGGCAAAGTGTTGATATTTAGCACTCTTTGCACAGATGACAAGAAATGTCTTGCGTAGTCATACGTATGGAACCCTAGTAAATCACAAGTTAGCACACCTTTCAAAATCTCTTGTCTCACAGGTAGGATTCTGTATATTTCACTTGATGGGAACGGGGTATGTAAAAACCAACCTAACTTCACGTTCTTCAATTTTTTCTCATTAATCTTGTGTCTTAACATCTCAGGTAGCAACATCAAGTGATAATCGTGCACCCAGATAATGTCATCATCCTTAGAATTGCTGGCAATTGCCTCAGCAAAAGTAGCATTAGCCTCATTATAAGCCAGCCAAGCATTCTCATCAAAATTTATCTCACCAGGGTGATAATGGAACAATGGCCACAGAATAGAGTTACTAAACCCATTATAATGCAGATCAGCAACTTCGTCACTGAGAAATACAGGCACCGCATTAAATTTCTCCTTCAGGTCCTTTTTCACCTTCTCCTTCTCATCGTCTGGAATCTCCAGACCGGGCCAACCGTACCATTGGAACGTAGAAGTCTTCTTCAGCCCTTGTAACGCAGTCACTAACCCACCAGAAGACATAGAGTACTCATACTCGCCTGTTTCGGTGTTTTTCTTGATCGTTACAGGCAATCTATTAGACACCACCACGATGTTTCCTTTAACCATATCCGATATTGCCTTTTCGTTCGACATCTCCCAAAATTATAGCTGCTTCGTATACAACAACAATCTTACCGCAACAGCTCGTACACAGCCAATTGACTTTTTACACTCACAAAACACAATTACAGGGTAGATTCCATTCAAGTGATCGTTAAACCTTTATATACCTTACAAGTTCCTCGACCCCGTGCAGACCCCCGCTGAGAGGGTGCGGTCACGTGCGCACATTACCCTGCTTTGAATTTTGAGTGTAAGCCCTACCTTATAGCCCTAAGACTTTGTCCCAGCGCCAGTGCCAGCGCCAGTGCCAGTGCCAGGCGTGTTCTGTTCTATTCTGTTCTGTTCTGTTGTAGTATTAAGACTTACATATGATTAAACTACTCGCCATTTAAATCAACGCAGGCTCTTGTTCCTCCTTGCGTCTGTTGTTGTCGTCCTCTTCCTCGTCACTTTCATCCATATCTCTAGCTCTGTCGTAGAACTCGTCAAGAATCTTTGGCGAGATTCTGTTTAGTAGTTCCTTAGGATAAATACGTAGCAGGCTCCAAGCTTGGTCTAAACTTTCGAAAATGGTTCTATCCTCGTAAGGACCTTGTGAAATAAAGGTTTTCTCGAATTTCTCTAGGAATTCTAAGGACAATTTATCCTCAGTGGACAAAGCTTCTTCCCCGACAACGGCCTTCATCGCTGCTGCATCTCTGCCGATGGCGTACTTGGCGTACAGTTGGTTAGAAACGTCACCGTGGTCCTTTCTTGTCATGCCTTCACCAATGGCGGACTTCATTAATCTACTTAGCGAGGGCAAAACGTTTATTGGCGGGTAAATACCTTTGTTATGCAATTGTCTATCAACAGAGATTTGTCCCTCGGTAATATAACCTGTTAAATCAGGAATTGGGTGTGTGATATCATCGTTGGGCATCGTCAGAATAGGGATCTGCGTGATGGACCCATTACGTCCCTCCACTCTCCCTGCTCTTTCATAAATCGAGGACAGATCGGTGTACATGTACCCTGGGTACCCTCTTCTACCTGGAACTTCTTCCCTAGCGGCCGACACTTCTCTTAAAGCATCTGCATACGACGACATATCCGTTAAAATCGTCAGGACGTGACGGTCGGTTTGATAAGCCAAATATTCAGCCGTCGTTAACGCTAGCCTTGGGGTGATGATACGCTCGATAGTAGGGTCATTAGCCAGATTCAAAAACAATGAAGTTCTCTCTAACGAACCATTTTCTTCAAAATCCTGTTGGAAAAATCTAGCTGTCTCTAAATTCACCCCCATGGCAGCGAACACAATGGAAAAATTCTCCTCGTGGCCATCATGGACATCCTTAGTGGGTCTCACCAGCCCAGCCTGTCTACAAATCTGAGCAGCAATTTCGTTGTGTGGTAAACCCGAAGCAGAGAAAATAGGAATCTTTTGACCTCTGGCAATAGAGTTCATAGTATCGATGGCAGAGATACCGGTAGAAATCATTTCCTCAGGGTAAATACGGGCGTACGGATTGATAGGCGAGCCATTGATATCCAAATAATCCTCCGCAAACACTTTTGGACCATTATCAATGGGTCTACCAGACCCATCAAAGATACGGCCCAGCGTATCCTCGCTCACTGGGATCTTCAAGCTTTCACCAGTAAACTCGATTGTAGTCTTCTTGACGTCGATACCGGACGTACCTTCAAAGACTTGCACAATAGCACGGTCGCCTCTTACTTCAAGGACTTGACCTTGACGGTTCGACCCATCAGGTAGCGTCAAATTCACAATCTCATTGTAACGTGGATATTTAACGTTTTCAAGAATCACTAACGGTCCATTCACACCACTCACAGTGTTATAACTCACCCTAGGCTTCACTTTGAAGCCCTCTTGAACCGCTTGTTTGTTCAACTCGTACAATTCCTTGTCTGAAAGAACCATCGTCACTTTATCACTATTCCGTTACTCAGCCTATCAGATACAGCCTCGTACTTCAACACACTGCTTTTAAAGCAGTCGTTACGAACACTGCTGGGACTAGGGACTTCTTTCCCAATTTCTTGACTTATCCAAAAGTCGACCTTCGCACGTGATTTATGGGAGGGTAACCTCATCACAATGCCAATCCAAGCCTAGAGGCAAGCTAGCGGGTCCATTGGTCACTGTACAACGTACCACAAGTCGCTGGCATTATCCTGAGTTGTTGACGAGTTTGCTAGTGGTCTTCCTTGTGAATTTGAAGGGGTAGAAGAGATTGCTTGCTCGATATATTTAGCGAGCTCCGTCTCATCCCAATGTTTCTCTTGTGCCATTAAAGGTTCGTATTGCAGGACGTCCATGTTTGCTAGTCTATACAGCCAGCCGTCAATGTCGTAATGGTTCAATAGCTGTATGAAATCGAATCCCAGCACGGTCTGCGGCAGCAACTCGAAGTATTGGCATAATTGTACCCACGTTAACAGTAATTGTGCGAGGAGCAAACACCACTTATCTCTCGTTAAAGGTGCTATGTGTCCTAGATGTAGTGGTGGGACTCCACATAGTTTGCAGTATAGTTTTGTGTACTGACCCATCTTTTGCAACGAGCTTATTATCACTTGCTCTGGGAAATATTGGAAATTTCTTATTGAAATGACAGGCTGGAACGCTATTGTGTACACTATGGGTCCGTAGAGCTCAGTGGTGCGCTCGATTAAAAACCATTGAGTCAACGATCGTAGTTTGCGTCTTTGTAAATTGTGTAACACTTTCTCTAACTGTTGGGTTTTAAAAGACCAGTCCTGCATTTTCGTTCTAAGCATATTTTCATCCATTGTCTGGGCCCGAGCTAGTCCTTGCTCCTTCAGCAATGTGGACAGTTTGTTGATTTGCAACCTCTTCTTCTCTAAAGTCTTCTCCATGGTTTGTACCAAGTGTTTTAACCGGCTATTTCTCTTCCGTAACTTCATCACTTCAACTTTTTCCAGCCTTCTTTTCAGAACTTTAGAGCTATCGTCTGAGGAAGCCCCCGTAGGGCTCATAGCCGACTCCAGGATCTTATTCACTTGCTCATGCAATTTATGGATTTGATCTCTGATTTGCAGCAGCTCTATTCTTTTCTTCAACAACAGATTCGGAGATGTGTTCGTACAATTAGCGCAATAGAAACCATTTCTATCGTTGCTGCAAGTCTGGCAACGCATACCTTGAGGCGAGCAAGCAAGTTTTGCAACTTCTCAATAAGAAGCGATGCCCTTTAGTATATAAAGTGACTAAATTATTGCTTATATGCTTTTAAATGATTACTTGCAAGCACCGGAACTGTTCAGTGTATATCTCAAGAGGAGACACAAAAGTATTGCTCAGTCAGTGACTACTCGACTCTTTCTCTTGTTCTTGATGCTGCCGGTTCTTTGTAACGACGAGGCTCTCTTAGCGAGTCCCTGAAGGCCAGGTTCCTTTATTGATGAAGCCCTTCTTATTCCCGGTAGCATGACCCCCGTAGTAGGAGAATGTGTTTGAAACGTTGTCTGTGTCGAGTGTAATTGGGGTGACATCGTCTTAGTACCATAATAGCTGACTTTACCGAGCGGTGGTGATGGATGAGAAAGTTTCTTGTTCAACGTGCTACTGTTTCTTAATTTGGGTAGAAATTTATGACTCTCACCGCTTGTCATTGGCGATAAGCTTGTATCTGATGTACTCATTGGTACTGTGATCATATCCTTGTCATTGATCTCCAATTCGTCGATATATCGCTGTAGTTGGTCTCGTATTTGGCTATGGACAGTGATCCAATTATTTAGCTCTGCATCATTCTTGATCATCGAATCATAATCGTGATCTAGCTGATCACACGCCTCGACAAAGGTCTTTTCATAATCCACTTCGTACAATTGATCAAAATCGATGAGCTTGGTGAGTAACTCTTCGTGGTCCCAGTCAATTTTACCATGCGATTGAATCTGCAGACTCGTTAAGCTTTCGTTCAATTCATTGATTTGTTCGCTGCAATGACTCTTGTAGCCATCCTGTGACTCTAGAAGCGCGTTGAATTGGCATTTATACATCTCTAACTCCTGCCGTTTCTGCTCGATTAAGCTATCTACATCGTTTTTAGATCTCTCCAAGGATAAATTCAGCTGGATCTCCTCATTGTACCGTTTCTTCAACTGCTTCAGATCAGTCTCCATTTTCTTCAATTCCTCATTCGTACGTGCTAGCTGATTATTCGTAGCATCGGTATTACTTTTCAATTGGTTCAAGTTCTCTGTCAGTTGAGTCTCATTCGCTTGTTGTTCAGTCAATTTCGTTAAAAGATCCCTCGATTGAGCACTCAAATCCACATTAGTCTTCGTCAACGTACTGATCTGCGATTGTAAAAGCTCTATCACTTTATCACTAGAGTGCGAGCCGTGTTCTCCAGCAAACAATGGCTTTTGAAGATCAGAAGAATTATTCTCTTCAAATTGCTCCAGACTCGTAACAATCAGGTTCCGTTCAGGGTGGAAATTCCCTTTTCTGGGGCTTCGATTCATCCTCACTGTGTGTTCATAACCTACTTACAAATTCTCGGACCGGTACGCTATAAGGTTCGCTTTAGTGGGCAAGAGGAATGTGTATTGTAAATCGATATTAAATACTTGTATACGTAGCTTATTACAGTAAACATACAAGATAATTCATAAAACACACAGCGAGTCGCACACGATGGTGAGCGCAGCAAGTCCTTTTCCTAGCACTGGATGCCTCTGTCTAACGAGGTTTAGTTCGTTCTAATCCGTGGATATTTCACCAATTTTGTCGAACTTGCTGAGTTTTTATCCGTTTTGCTTCCAATTTGAACTGAAAGTTCCGCAAAATTCCATTCAACTCATTCGCATTAGAAAACAAGAAACTGTATTGCTACACGTTGCTCAATTATTGCTGTCACTTTGTCTTGAGGATCATTGGAAAAGCCAAAAAAAAAAAAATTTAAAGTGAAAATTGATTTTAAAATTGTGCGATGAGATGAGCTTCTTACTATATGAAAGACACATTAAAATTGGTCAAGAACTCATTGTAATTGGGGTGCTAGTACGTCTGCTTAGCATGGTGAAATCTTTACAATGGGATGCTCTCTCCTATAACTTACAGCCATGGATTAAAGAGGCTATTGAAGTGATGGGGTTCGATGAGATGACGGCTGTTCAAGCTGCTACTATCCCGCTTTTCGCTGCAAACAAGGACGTTGTCGTGGATTCGATGACCGGATCGGGTAAGACTGTGGCATTTGTGATTCCAATCTTGGAAAGATTGGTGAAAGATGGTTTCTTGTCTAAGAAATTGAATAAAGGGCATTTCCATTCGTTAATTATTACTCCCACGAGAGAACTGGCTAAACAGATCCATACGGTTATCAACTCATTTCTATCACATTTACCGCATGAACAGTCAGGGAATCTGAGCTGCCAACTGTTGATAGGGACGGATAATACCACTTTAATTGATAATATGTCGGAATTCTTATTGCAAAAGCCCCAAATCCTGGTAGGGACTCCAGGAAGGTTATTAAGTTTCTGTTCCAATCCAAAAGTTGTCACTAAATCGTGTGCAATGGTAGTATTAGACGAGGCAGACAGATTACTAGATCCAAGTTTCAAAAATGATGTAGAACAGATCTTGCGGATTTTACCTAAGCAGAGAAGGACAGGTTTGTTTTCAGCCACGATGGATAGCGCAGGTAATAATATATTCAAGACTGGGTTAAGAAATCCGGTGAAGATTAAAGTGGACTCTAAAAAAAATGGTGCCACACCAGAGACTTTGACTTTGGATTACATAGTGGTTGAACCAAAAGATAAGTTGCAACATCTGTTGCACGTTGTTAACCATTTCAACTATAAAAAATGTATTGTTTACTTTCCAACTTGCATCTCAGTGACGTACTTTTATTCCTTCATCCAATTTTTAGGTCAAAATGGATATTTAGATGAAGATATTAAATTCTTCTCATTACATGGAAAGTTGCAGACAAGTTCAAGGATGAAGACTTTAGCTGCTTTTACCGAATCCATTGATTATAAATCTGTACTATTTACTACAGATGTGGCCGCTAGAGGAATTGATGTTCCTAACTTGGACTTGGTGATTCAATTAGATCCTCCAACTGATTCTGATCTTTTCTTACATAGATGTGGTAGAACTGGTAGAGCCAATAGAGTTGGTAAAGCATTAACATTTCTTAACAAGGGTAGGGAAGAGGATTATATACCATTCATGGAAGTGAAAAACGTATATCTTCATAAGGATTTAAATTTGCAGAAGGAATTAGAAACCCCACTTTATAAGGGTCTACATGGACAATTAACTAAATGGTTACTGGAGGATAGGAGCCGATTTGATCATGCTCTGAAATGTTATGTTGGATTTATTAGATATTACTCTAATCACACTGCATCATCGATTTTCAGATTCTCTACATTTGATTTCATAGGATTGGCTAACTTGTATGGATTATTTAGATTGCCCAGAATGCCAGAGATAACTAAGCATTTTAAAGAGAAGGATGATGTTACCGGTGAGAAACTAACGTTTGGTGACGGATGGTTAATTGATCCAAACAGCTTTGATTTAAACAATTACTCTTATTTGGATCCGAAAAAGGAAGAAAAAAGATTGAAGGATTTAGCAGAATTGACCAAGATAATGGATAAGAAGAAATTGAAGTTTGAACTTAAAAAGAAAAACATGGCATGGTCCGACAAGACAGAAACGAAGGAAACTAGGATGAAGAGGAAAGAAAAAATGAGTTTAAAGAGGAAAGCCATTGAAGCGCAATTAGAAAAGGATGATTCTGACAATAGTTCTAATGAGGAATTAGAAAAAGATTGGAAGGACGAAGTACTCTCACAAAAGAAGAAAAAAATACAATCTGAGATGTCTGGTAGTTTTGATGACTTATGATAGCATTGATAGAAATTATACATCCCAATTATATATCTATAAAATGTTATGCATTTGATATTTTTAGTATTTCATGATTTGATCGTGCCTGTAACGACAGGGTTTGTAGCGTCGTAGACAAATGTGTTGTCAATTGGGATGTATTGATGAGTTATTAATTTAACAATTTCTTGAGATGCCATACCACCAAAGAAGGACGATGTGAGATAAGGATTTAATTTGAATTTCTTGTCCATTATCTTGGAGGAGTCCCGATTATACTGTAAAGCTAGTAATGAATTTAAGAAATCTGATTTGGTGTCCATTTGCAATGAAGTTGGGTCGATGATTTTAATTATCTTCGTATTAGAACATAAGTGTGATAATATTTGTTCAGCTGGTTTCAAGCCAGACTTGTGAGCTAAGATTCGCACATCATCCAACTCTTTTAAAGCTCTGTTCAAATATATTGATTTCAATTGCTGGTATAGCTCTGAATCAGACTCCATATCGGGAATTCTGCCATTTAGAGGAAAGAAATTATTATTTTTATTCATAAACTTCAGTATTATTGGCATGAGTTGGATGATTTCGACATTAATCGGGTCAATGTACTGTCCTAACTTATTTCCATATTTCTCCAGCATTTGTAACATCTCTTGTTGCCAATTGCTAGTGTCTCTGGTTATACCTAAATGTGCAAATCTTTTGGCTTCATGGAAATTGATATCCATATAAGCACTAGGGTTTAAATCATTCATATAATAACTGGTTAGTGTATCCTGTAAAGTAGTTGGAGAGATGTGCTCATTCTGTGATAATCTTTGTAATACTTTGTATAGCAGCACTACGAATGGCAATTGTGACAGTTGAGTTTGATCCATAGCCAATAAATCTAAACCGTCCATATAATGTGATAGTTCATCCCACGGGTGATCGAGTCTCAACTGAGGAATTTCATGGTCCGGATGTGGCTGTAACACAACGTGTGGTTCATTATAATGGATTCTTAAATATCCACATAGTCCTCTCGCAAAAATCGAAATTATTGGAGGTAGTTGAGTGCAATTATTGAACCAAGTCTTGTTCAATGAAGGATCGTGGTTATTAATTATCACAATAGAATCAAATGTTTTCCAAGGATGAGTTGCATAATCAAATTCAGTCAATGGAACCTTTGTTAATTCCACTCTATCTGTATGTAAAGCATCCAATTGAGTGCTTAAATCATGATAAAACAATGGTTCTGTGCTAACTTGTCGTGTCTCGATCCATGTAAACTTAGATATTCCGATGAGTACTAAATTCTTTAATAGTTCTTGTAAAATTGCATTGTCGGCACTCACTAGACAGATATTAGCTTTGTTCAAAGAAATCTGACCTTCTTGACCCCAGAGCCTTAACTGACGGTCGTACCTGTCCATGATACTAGTTTTACGAAAGTTATTTTGAAGTTGGACAAGCACTATATACCTGATTCAAGAAGTATTACTAGTGGTTAGTAGTAATTAAGAAATTGACACATTTCCATAAGATCTTTACCACTTCTTTATAAGCCATCGTCTCCACTTTTTGTTTGAGAAGTGAGCTGCTTTACAATCTTGTAGACGTCTTTATGGATTTCACGTCTGATCTAGGCATCGAGGATGGTCACCGTCGAACCACAGTGGGTTCCAGGCAATCAGCGAGTGATTTGGAACATATCTCAAGGATAGACTACGAAGATGTCGGTTCATCAAATTTGGACCAAGTTTTGAGTGAGGAGGATAAGAAACGCTTGCGACTACTGGAATTGAAGGAAAAATTGTTGGTTGAAAGGAATGAATTGATGGAACAAGTGAATCACCTAAGAAAACAGACCCAAAAGCCGGTGCCTAGCAATGAAGATCCTCCTGATGAAGAGTATATTGATAGAAATGCAGCAGACTTGTTAATTGACTTGATGCTAATGAGCAGTGATTCGAACGCCAGCGCCTCAGTGGTTAATCTTGACGGCAGGTCCACTTTACAAGAAGAACTAGCCCATAAGTACGATACTCTACCTTTATTAAACATGGATTTACGAGTGCAGTACATACGGGATTATCTGTATGCCGATGTTAATGCAGTGATTGGCAAAGTAGACGAATTGATCCTGGAAGATGAGGAGAAACTAACAGTGACTTTGGAATTCACTAAAAACAGTCCCAGTTTCGAGCTGGAGTTCCTCATCCATTACAATTACGTTAAGGAACAAGTGATTGCGTTCGATGTTGTAGAATGTTCTCCACACGTGAAGTTATTGTTACAGCCATTGATCGAGACGAGAAACCCGAGTCTAATCCTACTGGGGTGTTTTGAGCTGGATAGACTAACCGTGGAGACGAATGAGTTGCTCAGTTACTTGCAAGGACAATTCAAGAACAGGTTGGATGTCAGTAGAGATTCGCAGCATGGTCAGCAACGACTGGTGTGTCGAAATATTGCATTGGACAGAACCATGACGATCCAATTTGATCTGCAAATCCATTCAATGGCATCAAGTGTGCCTCAACTAACTCCATCGCTATCCTTAACACACAAGGGAGTAGAAATACCAGAGATACACCAAGTATTCGTTGAATTGCTGCCCAGTTACGGCTTGAAACAGACTCTAGTACAATTAGTCAACCACTTCATTTGGTAGAATTCACCAGCGCGGATGGTGCGACACATTCTGAGCTCTTGTTCAAGATGACTCTGTTATACGAGCGAGCTTGTTTTAAACGTATTCATTGCATGACAATTACAATACCACTTACACTTACACTGGCGATGTGCCAATTGCACACACCCAGACCCACGCCAACGTACACGATGTGGACCTTAAGCCAAGCTGAGTGCAGCTTTTATTGGTGGTACTTCCTGACTCATATCCCAATCACAATCTTTATAGACTCCTCGGTAGTGCTTCCTAAACGATTCGAACTGATTCCGGGCCTTGTCAGCTGGCACATCGCTCAAAACAACGACTTCCTACTGTATGAGAAACCTACATGGCTCTACTGGTTTGTCGTGTTTGAACTCTGTGTTCAATTGCCCTTGTTCTGCTATTTCATCGCCAGTTTGCGAAACCTTCACCTGTCCAAGACTCAACAGAAACGGCTCAAGCTGGTGACACCGGGCGAAAAAGCCCAACTAGTTCGCTGGCTACGATTATACGGTGTAAATGCCTCGCTGACAACGCTTGTGTGCATTATTACGATTCTTTCACGAGGCTACTACCCAGAAACCGCTTATCCAATGGCCTCTGTCGATAAATGGAAACTAATCTCAGTGTACTTCCCCACGTTCCTGATCCCATTCAGACTTTGTTTTATATAGAATCGACCCTCAGGAACACGAATCTGCTGTCTAGAATCGCCAATGCGAAGCGCTTCCGTTCGTATTGGCGATTTTAGCCCATATGACTCGTCATTCCGTCATAGAGCCTCAGTATATAATTTGAAAAGAATTTACTTAAGTAACGCGGGGGTCTTTACACTTCGATAACACTTAGTCAGCACCAAAAGTTATCAAGCGAAGCACTGGTTACAACTGCTGTACGGGAGTGTTAGGATTGTCGTGGTGAATTCAAAATGTTAAGAAGTGTGGTTACTAAGTCTGGCTCTGGAATTAGACAGAGCTTGACCCGTTTTTATTCGAGTAAGAAGAGTCACGATTTGGTTGTTATCGGTGGTGGTCCTGCTGGCTATGTGGCTGCTATTAAAGCTGCTCAGTTAGGGTTTGATACTGCTTGTATAGAGAAACGAGGTAGGCTGGGAGGTACTTGCTTGAACGTTGGTTGTATCCCTTCAAAAGCTTTGCTGAACAATTCTTTGTTATACCATCAAATTCAGCATGATACTAAGGCCAGAGGTATTGATGTGAGTGCTGGTGATGTGAAATTGAATTTTCCGCAGTTTATGGCTGCTAAGGAGAAAGTTGTCTCTCAATTGACTGGCGGTGTCGAGATGTTGTTCAAGAAGAATAAAGTCACTTACTACAAGGGGGAAGGTGGGTTTGTGAGTGAAAATGAGATCAGTGTGAAACCCGTTGATGGCTTAGAGGGAAGTGTTTCTGAAGAAACGGTACTGGAAGCTAAGAATATCTTGATTGCCACGGGTTCGGAAGTGACTCCGTTCCCCGGGATAGAGATCGATGAAGAGCGTATTGTGTCGTCCACAGGTGCTCTGGCTTTGAAGGAAGTGCCCAAGAAGATGGCTATCATTGGAGGTGGGATTATTGGGTTGGAGATGGGGTCCGTTTACAGCAGATTAGGTTCTCAAGTGACCGTTTTTGAATTCCAACCACAAATCGGTGCCTCTATGGATAGTGAAGTGTCTAAAACTATTGAAAAATTACTAAAGAAGCAAGGAATGACTTTTAAGACCAATACCAAAGTGTTGTCAGCTACACGTGAAGGTGAGATTGTTAACATTGAAATCGAAGACGCTAAATCCGGTAAGAAAGAGAAATTAGACGCAGATGTGCTTTTAGTCGCTGTCGGTAGAAGACCTTACGTGCAAGGGTTAAATGCGGAGAAGATCGGTCTCGAAGTCGACCAAAAGGGACGCCTTGTCATCAACGATCAATTTGAAACCAAATATCCTCATATCAAAGTCGTCGGTGACGTTACTTTTGGACCAATGCTGGCCCACAAGGCTGAGGAGGAAGGGATTGCCGCTGTAGAGATGTTCAAGCATGGTCACGGGCATGTAAATTACAACAATATTCCATCGGTCATGTATTCTCATCCAGAAGTCGCATGGGTAGGTAAGACTGAGCAAGAATTGAAGAAAGATGGGGTTGCTTACAAAGTCGGAAAGTTCCCATTTGTGGCTAACTCCAGAGCTAAAACTAACATGGACACTGATGGGTTTGTTAAAATCTTGATTGATGCAGACACAGAAAGAATCCTTGGAGCCCATATCATTGGACCCAATGCAGGTGAAATGATCGCTGAAGCAGGGCTGGCTTTAGAGTATGGCGCATCTGCGGAAGATGTAGCCAGAGTTTGTCATGCCCATCCTACGTTATCTGAAGCATTTAAAGAAGCTAACATGGATGCTTATGATAAACCTATAAACTTTTAGAGACAACAAATGCGTTATTTGGTACCTCCTTCGTTTGTTTATTACTTAAAGTCATACATAAGATAGCGCAAGGAAAAGTTATTGCTTTTATTCGTACATATACATTTATTTTTTATGCCTCATTGCTTTATTCTTCTTGTAATGAGCTTTCTTCCCACTTGTCTTTTGAATTTGAATCTCTTGGTATTTGCGCTTAAAATATTTATTTGAATCCGTATCCCCCATTAAAGTCTCTAGGATAGTAGATTTGCGCTGTTTATTCGTTAACCTGCTACTATAAAATTCAGTCTTATCTTCTACGATGGTACCAACAGCAAACCGATCTGGTACCTGCCACCTATCTTTCCTGTAATGTCTCTTGGGATCTAAAGCCGCACGATGTTTTATCAAAATTAAATCTCTTTGCAATTCTCTGGTTATATTATCTTTCTTATTAGGAAGACTAAACCAATCTTCTTGTTTCTTAATCGGATTCGTCGGTTGAATAACCGCAGCTGGACTTTCTTGTTTAGCATCTTTCAAAGAATCAAATTGGTTCTGTAGCTTAGGAAGCTTATTCAAGTTCTTCTCAATAGCCCTAAAGAGAGCTTCAGTATCCTTCGTGGGTTCTAAAGTCAATACTTCTTCGTCAACTCTGTTTACCTCATCCGCATGGTTTTCCACATTGTTAGCTGTTTCTGCTTGTTTTTTGAGCAATCCAAATAGTTCATCTACTTCTGAAGTGGTTGACATCTTTGTTTTAATCGTTTTCTGTCAGGTTTTATAACAATTCAAGAGAATCAACCAAGTCATCGCAAGGCATCGAATAGTTCATTTCTTGTGCTATTGATGAAATTTTTCACGTTGTTAAGAAAATGTCAGTAAAATATCCAAACCACGTGATTTACACTAGGATATCCAATTCTCATTAGCAAGTAGAAGTCGCACATGGCATGGAGATCCCAGCCAATTGATATCATAGAACTATGCAAATAGAGCTTAGTCACTGCTAAAAAAATATGTCCTATTTTTTTTCCAAGAAGTTACAATGACAGTTTCGTCGTATTGAAATTCAATTCATTAAGATAAAATGTAATTCAGTAGAATTATATGTGGCACTACTCTTGTAAATTTACCGAAGTAGAGTGTTTAATGGTAGCATCATTATTTTTGTTCCGATTGTTCAAAAGAGTAGTAATGATCTGTGCTTTATTCCGCCGTAAAGAATCATATGTGTCATATTCACCGTATCTACTCGTTGTCAAAGGCAATATTCCCCCAGTGTTACCTTTATTTAATATTTCAAGATGATTTAAAAGATCTTCGTAAAGACCTTTCTTTGACCTGGGAACTGTACCTCGGTCAAGATGGAATTTTCTCTGGAATTTCCACATATTTCTTTCGTCTTGACTGTATTTGAGTCTTCTCTCCTCGTACTCTTTCCTTGTAGTACAAGGACGACTCACATCAATATAATTCTTGTGTCGCAATTGAGACTCTAATTCATTTGTTGTGTGTGGTCTCTTGTTCTGCGAATCAGACCTGTTGAAATAAGGAATACATTTAATTCCCAATTCCTCTAAATTTCGCTGGTTTGTCACTCTTGATACATTTCCCTCTATGGCATTTTTCAAATCTGCCTCATTAAAATCATCAGATGCCATGTACTCGTACATAGGTGCCAATTTGATCGGTTCAGGACTTCTTTGTAGATTGGATGCCAATAATTGTGTTTCATCATCGTCTTCTTCTCCTCCGTTAGTACTTTCTGGATCACTTTCAAAACTAATGGCTTCTTCGTTTGATCCAGCATAAACATCTTCTGAGTTACAAAACGTGTAGTTTGGAGCATTCGTGCCAATGTTATCGTTTCTGCTCATCTTTTCCTCTGGACGCTTCGTCGAAGATAGTGGCTCTAAACCATACACAAGATCTTGCAGGTCGCTGGTTAATTGTGGATCAGTCATCCCAGTTGGCGGATTATATTGATCTTTTCGTGATTTTAGGTCCAGATCCTTCAACTGGAATGCTGGTGCCAACTTAGTCAAGTTGTGTCTAAACTCATCTCTTTGAATACCCACGCCTTTATCATTATCCCAGTTCAACGGAATGTTTAAACTGTTGCTATTTTCTAATATCGGTAAGCTTGGTTGCCCAATAGGATTTTTATAAATCCCACCATTGATAGAGAGTCCACTTAAGGATAATAATCTGGAATAGAAGGCAAATAAGAAATTTAAGTTTGAACAGTCCACATGGTATTTCTTGGCCAAAATGGATGGTTGTTTCAACAATATGTGAGCAGGATAATCTAATTTATGATAAAAGCAATATGGTTCAAATGGCAGTGACAAGTACTCGGGATGTTCATTAGCTGTCGTAGTGGTTAATTCTACTTTCTTCCTTTGACAATACTCTTTCACTTCATTGTAGTGAATTATTTTCAAACTATCTGCAAATGAGTCCACTATAGAACCGCATTGGGCGTGACAAATAGTTAATAACTCTTTAACTAACTGCATAAAGATTTTTTCAGTGTTCTTGTTAGACAGCAATATATCATAATCAAACTCTTCATAGATTATTGAGAGTAAATTCAAAGAAAGTCTGGGGATAACGTTTTCCCAGATTTTTAAGATCATTGTCTGTGTGTCTGTCATAATTTTATTTTTAATCCAACTCGTAGTTTTCAATAAACTCAACATTGCATTTAATACCGAGTTTTGATCTCTCATTTCTCTCAAAGCTAGCTTACTATTTTGTGATGCTAGCGGATCATCCTTATAATTTTTATTCAAATAAGTTAGACCACAATAGACAGTACAATTATTATCATCAATTAATGCGTACGATCCTAATGACAATTGTCTACACTCTGCATCACAAAATATAGACAGAACGCATTTACAATTTTCACCAAAGGCCGATATAGCTATTGGCTCTAATTCACAGCCGAAATCTGCACTAATTAGCACAACAGTTTTGGGATTCGCAAATTTTCTTAAATCTTTACAATGTTTGGAAAAAGTTTTGATAGATATGGATGAAATAATAATTATATCAATCTCATATTTACAAATTGAGATCCTTTCTCCTGATTTCAAAGTTTCGAAATTTTCTGTCACTAAAGATAACTTTTCAAATAGTTCATTAACATCCTTGGTAAATATGTTTGGTGTATAAAAATTTGACCCCAACCTTGTAGATTTCCAAGCCACTAAGCCATCGCTCGATACATACTGGGAAGTTAAGATTACAAATGCATTACCTAGACTTAATCTCCAAGCCAAAAATTGTACTGATGGTGTTTCTCCGATAATTAAACAGGTTAAAGGTTTCTCACCTGTCATACTTAAAGTTGGTTAACAATATCTTGATAAATATAAATTGAATTACCCAAATATATGAATCGGTATGGGTACTCGCTTGTTGGCTTATAATTGTTTATACCTCGTTATGAAATTCATATTTTGTTTGTGCTTGATTTACTGTCGCTACCAAAATTTAATGTTTAGTAACGTTTTTAATAGGTGTCAGTGTCACAAAATATATGAAAAATATCAGATTAGTAGAGTTTTTTATAATAGATGACAAACACATATAGATATCGATAAATAATGTAGTTCTCTGTGCTAGAAGTTTTCACATGACTCAGATTATCATGCAAATAATATAACTATTCTAAATCGATATCATAAATAAATGCCGTATCCGTTGGGGTTCCTTGCCAGCCGCGGTTCCCACTTGTACTGATCAAAAACCGGCATGATGGGTCAACATATAGATTAGATACTATCCCACCGTGATGGCCGGGAACAATAAGAAATGGAGCTGTTTGCTTATTATCTGAATTTTTTAGTGAAGATGTATCGTATAGTCTAACGTTGTCTCTTGATGCTGTGAGTAAACTTTTCCCATTCGGAAGCGCCTGGACACACGAGACTGGTCCTGAGATCGAAGGTAGCTTAATAGTGTTGGATGGTTTATGAGGCATCTTCAAATCGAATTCCTCGACACAAGCGTTTCGTCTTCCAGCATAAATCTTATCACCATCGTAATTCCAACAGGCAGAGAAACACCAAGGTGGAGTGTTAGAGCCCTTCTGTAAGTCCAATACAGGATGCGCAGTGATTCGACGATCCCAAATGTTAATGGCCCCGTTTAAGCCTGAAGTCATAAACACTGATTCATCATACACGATATTCAAAGAGTCTTTCGATATTTGATCTTTCCAATCAATGTTTTCAGGCCCATCCTCAGTAGTAGCGAGACCCTCTTTTGGTTCATCCTCTTCTTCATCATCGTCTCCAAACAAGGATCCCATCTCATCACTGTTATTGTCTCCGTTATCTTCCTGAGCAGAGGGTGTCACGTTGTCGACTTTTGAAATATCAATTGTGGAGTATAAAGGCCTCATCTCTAGAGAAGAATATTCAGATTTATTCCACATGAATTCGTTCACGACCTCATTACCGTTGGAATTTAGATTCCATTCAATTAATCTTTTATCCCAGGATGTACTTAAAAACCTTGTCTCATCACCACTTAGCTTTAATAAATTCACTACCTGGTTATGCTGTTTAAAATAATGACTTATTGAACCTTCCATATACCTTACCCCCTGCATGGTGATCCCACCATTCTGTAATCCAGACAGCAAGAACAAACACTCGTTCTGTACTTCCAAAGAATAAACGGGACTTACGTGTGGATCGTATTCATTTTTATTATTCAATTTCAATTCAGCTTCCCTCATTGGAATTTCGTTTTCCCAATACGAAGTCAGGATCCCAGCATTCGAAATCGATTCGGTTAAAGTGTGTTTTTGTAAAATCGTCAGCGTTAATTTCCCTTCCAATGTGTTCAATAGGTCGTATTTCCTAATGAATCCATCAGATCCACCTAAAAATAAATATTTAAGTCCCTTAGACACTGCGATAGCATTCACATGAGTCTGTATTGGAATCGCCGCAGTCGGGTAAATGTTATAAGTTGATGCTAATTTGGCATTATACAACATCTGTGTATAATATTTATGAACTCTTTCAATATCATTCAATTCACCACTGACATGTTCTTTATTTTCTGATACATCGACGTCCAAATTATCCTCATCTTCGTCCTCCTCCCCATCCTCATCTTCTTCATTCTCTTCATTTTGATCGTTCGGTTCATTCTCCTCATTTTCGTCGTCTTGCCCTTCATTCTCATCGTTATCGCCAGCGTCATTATTACCCATCAATTCATCTTCTTCATCCTCTTCCTCATCCTCTTCTTCTTCTTCTTCAACGGGATTTTGAGCCAAAATATCGTCTACTTCGTCCATGGCAAAATTGAGCGCTCAATTACAGGTTTCCAGCCCACCACGTCCTGATCACAGAGTTGAAGCCATTGAATAAAATGGCCAGAATAATAGGTATTTTTCAGTTTTAGTAGATGAGTTTCGAAGCATTACAAGAACAGAGCAAGACGAACAAGAAAAGAACGCTCAAAGACCTACGCTCACGCGATACTCGCGTGAGCGTGAGCGTGCACACCACACGCACACGATGGGCGTGTCTCTTCACGGTAGCTTGACCCCAGTATGTGTGTTGCGTTGTAAGGCGCGCAGAACATATATCGGGAGTAGGCCATCGCACTATTCAATTCCCGGAATTGAACCTAACCACACATAACAGACCAACCTCTCACCAATACCACACCGAGTAGCGCCTCAAACATGCTCTCAAGGTGTTCACAGAGACCCAGCTCGTGGACTCGCTGTCTGGCCCTCTGTGTTCGTGCGATGTGATACAATGGCAAACCCATAGGGTTCACCACACAAACCCTAAACTACTATATCACATCTAACGAACTCGTTTAAGACTCTTTTGCGCTATACGACACAAGCGACGAAGAGAGGAAAAAAAAAACCGAACCCTAGCTCCTTCATCAGGGTTTGGGAAGTTGAGTTTTACGCCGAGTAAACGATGGCGAAATTGGATAAGCATCCATTGATTTGTCGAAGAAGTCATCTATAAAGATTTTGATCCACACACTGCTACGGATAACTAACACCGAGAGGCGTGTTTCTCACGAGCCGAACCCCCCTACATCTAGTGATGGCGATTTGTGCTATTGATGAACCCGATAGATCAGTTTAAGACGCTGAGAAGCACAAAAGCCGTAAGGGCCAGAATCTTTCTCTTTGTAAGCGCTCGTTTACCGTATACAGCAGACATAAAATTTTTCAAAAGAACTCATCGTTCGCATAAACTTTCATTTCGTTATATATATAATAGCTACGTTTAACGTACTTATCTGTTGGTGATTAAGCGAATACCAGTTGCTAGGTTTTTTCAAAACAGCCCACGGAATCGAGTATCATGGATTTAGTATTAGAAGTTGCTGATACTTTTGTCTTTGACAAGTTATACTCAAAAGTGTTGCCAGCTTCGCTGGCATCACAAATTCCATCGAACGTAATTTCTATGCTTACGTTGAACGATGGGTTTATTGCTAAGAACTCCACTTTATTGTTGGAGACTTTAAAGAGTAAAAACGCTGGTGTGAGAGTTAACACTGATCATTATGGTATTACACCTTTTTTATGTGATATGACCGAAGCCACTTTTGGTTCGTTATTCCCACGTAACAACCTTTTAAGAGAGTTCCTATCTCTTTGGGCCGTGACCACTGTTTTCGGCTGGCTATTATACTTATCTATGGCTTCGATATCCTACATTTTTGTCTTCGATCGTACCATTTTCAACCACCCACGTTATTTGAAAAATCAAATGGCGCAGGAGATCCAATTAGCCATCTCTGCTATCCCAACGATGTCTCTGCTTACTGTGCCATGGTTTATCTTGGAATTGAACGGGTTTTCCAGATTATACTACTCCAGACCTAACAAGGATTGGAGAAACAACTTAGTAGAAATCGCTGCATTCATTTTCTTCACTGATTGCGGTGTCTATTTCGGCCACAGATGGCTACATTGGCCCCTAGTGTACAAATACTTACACAAACCTCACCACAAGTGGCTGGTGTGCACTCCATTTGCCTCGCATGCGTTCCACCCAGTCGACGGTTACGCCCAATCTTTATCCTACCACATTTACCCAATGATCTTCCCATTACACAAAATCACTTACTTAGGTTTATTCACGTTTGTGAATTTCTGGACCATCATGATCCATGACGGTAACCACATGTACAATAATAAAGTCGTCAACGGTACCGCTCACCATACAGTGCACCACTTGTACTTCTCTTACAACTACGGCCAATTCACTACCTTATGGGACAGATTGGGTGGCACTTTCAGACAGCCTGAGGACGCTTTATTCGACCCATCGTTGGGTAAAGACGAAAAAGTTTTGGCTGAACAATTGAAACAGGTAGAACTGGAAATGAAATTAGCTGAAGGTGACGGAGACGAGCGTGTCTACGAGGACAACAAGAAGAAGAGCAATTAACTAAAATACAATACGCTATCTCAAAAATAATAGGTATAGCTTCTACAACACTTCTTTATTTATATACGAAATGCTTCAATAGATATGATTTACTTGGATGTCTCGAAGAGTACAATTTGGACGAGAAAAAATTAATTGTCAGCGTGCGCGAGATTATATAACCACAGCAGATTCCGATCGAATTTTGTGCAAAGTTCGTAAGCACAGATACCGAGACAGACGCTCTCTGTGCTGTTGTGGTAATCAGTTGTCTTGATGGGCTCTCATTCAATTGTGAACTCGTTAGCGTTTATAATAAGGCGTGTGAAATCTGTGCTCTTGTTGGTTATCACGATCTCTTTACTGTTTTACTATACGTTTGAGAATGAGATCAATATCTTGAATTCATACGCCGAGAACGAATCTTTGCCCACTATTGATAGAAATGCCGTTCAAGAGCCCAGCAATAAACATACTTCTCAAATATTGAAGGATAAGAATCGATTTTTCCCGTTACTGATCTCTAATTATAAGAAGGACCCTTCGTTGCATGACGAGTTGCAAGAATCCGCTGTTTACAATGGTGCTGGATCTTATAAGGCCAATTATCCAAGTAGGTTTCAAATGTCCTTGGCGACAGGCGATACGTCGTCAGGAAAAATCTCAGGCGATTCAAGTTTGAATCCATTAAATGACGTTAGGATTCAAAGCATTTTTTTCACGAGGTATCATGATAATGATCCGGAGGTTTTAGAAATAGAACAAGCTTTAGTTGATTTGAAAGAACTTTTCCAAAAATCTTGGCAGCAACAGGCAAATGATTTGAAATGGGCCAAAATGGAGTGGCCAATTGATTTAATAGACTCATTGGATTCTTTAATAATTTTCAATGAGACTACAAGGTTCCAAGAAAGTTTGGAAATTTTGAAGACTGTCAATTTCAAATATCCTCCTGAATCGATAGATATGATCAATATCCCTAAAGTTTGTTCAAAAGCTCTGGGGGGGCTAATCTCTGCTTATGAACTATCTAAAGAGCCAGCTTTACTCACATACGCGAAGCAATTAGCAGATTTTATATTGAGATCTTACGATACACCGAATGGATTACCAGTATTACAATACATGTGGAAATCTAAATACAGGAAAAGATTCCCATACACAGATTCTTCCGTAGGAGATTTAACAGCACCTGCATTGGAATTAACTAGATTGTCACAGCTGACTAAACAGGATAAATATTTTGATGCCATTTATAGGACTTTAAAGACAATTGGCCACTCAACGTTCAATTTTCCTCTTTCGTCTTTATTTCCTAACTTTGTGGATGCTTCTACCTGTAAAGTGTTACAAGAGGGGCAACCAATCCATAGGTCAAACGTGATGAAAAGTATCAATGAAAATTTAGAATTCACTTTCTGTGAAATGTTACCTCATTTTAACGCCGAGCCAACGACAGGCACCACCCACCACGCGAATCATCATTTATTAACGTTATATGACACTTTATCAAAGTTAATTTCATTAACTAATGTTGATATCTTAACACTGGGTCCACATAAGCATAAAAAACTCAAGGATGAAAATAATGATGAGGAACCAGGATTATCTGATGCAATCTTGAAATATTCAGATTCACATTTGAACTCTACGGAAATATTTCAGAATGGTATGAATGAAATTATGAATAAAATGCTATTTGAATCGTCATCACCGTTGAATTTAACTATATTGTCAAGCCTTGAGACCAACCCTAGATACTCACCAACAAAGAATGAACTAACTGTAGAATTGAGAAGAAATTTTAAATTCGAAAGAGAATCATGCTCTATGGGTGCTATTTTAGCATTTGGTGCCAGGCAGTTAAGAAATGATTTATCTCAGGCTGGAGAATCAATCGATAAATTTATTGAAGTCTCGACTCAATTAACTGAAAGTTGTTTTAAATTAATGGAACAATTTGATGGGGCTCTACCCAGATCACTTTCCTTGGATCACTATTCTTTGAAAGATGAGGATTACAAGATTAAACAAATCCTGGCTAATAAATTCACAGGGTTCGATGAAGGGTTTCAAAAATCGAATTCTGCTAAACTAAAATCTGATATTGGTTTTAGAAATTCAATCTTTATCAAGGAAGAACCATTCCATCATGTGAAATTGACTCATGAAGATATTGACGCTAAAACTAAGAAGTGGACCAACCACCCTGATATTCCTCTATGGATCAACCACATGGATAGTGATTTAGATGATATGAAGATTTTATCTCCGGAATTAATCAAATCCATCTTTTACATGTATAGGATCACAGGTGATCCCTCATGGAGGTCTATGGGTTTACAATTATTCAAGATGGTAAACAAGAGGATACGAGACATGAACACAAGCGCAAAAGGTTCATGGAAAGTTAGTGAGATTAATCAACAAGATCAAGGTTTCCCTAACCATTGGATTTCTCAAACTTTAAAATACTATTATTTATTATTCAACGATAACACTTTCTTATCCCTAGATGACTATGTGTTTACCGATAGTGGCCATCTATTGAGACGGCCATCTGGTAAAATTCATTGAAAAGGTCACATTAACCAGGACTAGTCATATCCCAATGGTCACTACGTGATGATTAAAGAAATAATATTCATATGTAATACATATATTGTCATCAACAATTATATCTAATTTGAAAAGAAACGTTAAAATTGTTTAAAGTGGCTGATCAAGTGGCTAAAGGATATTGCTCAGCCCATTGAGACACCTCAGTTTTCAAGAATTCCAATTTAGAAATGTTTGCATCTGCTGCAGACTTGAAATCCTTTAATCTATTAGCATCCTTTGGTAAACTTTGTTGTATCGATGAAGCAAACTCTACGACTTGATTGATACAACTAACAATCTTTTCAAAATCAGCTTCGCCCATACCTCTGGTAGTCATAGCAGGTGCACCAATACGAATCCCACCAGGTACCAAAGCAGATTTATCGCCGGGAATGGAGTTCTTATTCAAGACGATATTAATCTTGTCACAAATGTACTCAATACGTGCGCCATCAATTCCCTTCTCTCTTAAAGAAACTAAAACCATATGAGAATCGGTCCCATCTGAGACTAATCTATACCCTAAGTTCTTGAAGCTGTTTTCCAAGACTTTGGCATTCTTAAGGACTTGTATTTGATATTCTTTAAATTCGGGGGTAGCAGCCTGTTTCAAAGCCGTGGCTAATGCAGCAATTGTATGGTTATGTGGACCACCTTGATGGCCTGGGAAAACAGAAAAATTGATTGGATTCTCTAGATCATACATAACTTCCTTCCCAGTCTTGGAGTTAATAGATCTCACGCCTCTTCTGAAGAAAATCATAGCACCACGAGGGCCTCTTAAAGATTTGTGAGTAGTAGTAGTGACGATATCTGCGTATTCAAATGGTGATGGGATCACACCTGCGGCGACCAAACCTGAAATATGAGCCATGTCAACCATCAAATAGGCACCGCATTTATCAGCTATCTCTCTCATCTTTTTATAGTCAATCAAACGACAGTAAGCAGAAGTACCTGCAACAAGAACTTTAGGTCTATAAAGGATAGCATTTTTCTCTAAAGTTTCATAATCAATGATCCCAGTCTCTGGATCAACTCTATATGGGAAACTTTCAAAATAAGTAGACACTGCAGAAATTTTCTTATTCTCTGTGGCGTAGCCATGTGAAAGATGCCCACCATCAGGCAAATAAAGACCCATTAATCTATCATGCGGTTTCATAATGGCTTGGTAAACTTCTAAATTAGCAGGAGAACCAGACAAAGTTTGCACATTAACCCCCCATTTATCAGCGGACACATTGAAAGCCTTCAAAGCACGTTCTTGACAAAGTCTTTCGATTCTATCAATATGTTCATTACCACCATAGTAACGAGCACCAGGGTACCCTTCAGAATATTTATTCGATAATGGCGTTCCTAAGGCATCAAATACCGACGTAGTGGTGAAATTCTCAGAGGCAATCAGATCAATCGAATGTCTCTGTCTATCGATCTCATCATTGATCATAGCTTGCAATTCGGGATCAGTCTCATTCAAATGAGACATGACAAGAGTCTTGTGAGCATCAGATAAAGCGTAACTCATTTTGTGCAGTATTTAGAAGGTATGAGCAGTAAATAGAGAGTCAATTGACTAGGTGTACAATAACTTAGTGTCCAATTCTTCAACAGAACAGACGTTTTGTAATTTCAAGTTTCAATACAATTTGGTCAACTTATATATGGCCATTATTCTCATTTGCAGCTGACTCTGTCCCCACACAAAAGTGACTCCTGTTAAACCAATAATTGCACGTGATAATATTAGGGTTTGAAAAATAATTACAAACCTAACACGTGACATTTAACAGGGCTGTATAACTCTCAGTTAGGGTTAAGTTTTTTTTTGCTTCTCCGGCCTGAGATTTGAGAGCCCATCTTGTAAGATCGGCGATGGAGTAACGATGGAGCAAAGAAATATATACAAACGATATGTTCAGATGTTTAGAATATGGACTGTTATATATGTGAATTTATTACTTATGGTTTATAGTAATATGTTATCGACTTTTTATCTGCAGTTTCATAGTCCTAGCGCAATAGCGCCCGGCTGAGGTAGAACTTCTATAACTTTCTCTTCTTGCTTTCTGGCAACTCGGCTGTCTCTTCTTCTAATAGAGTGGGTTTTTCAGGCGCTACCCTCATAGATTCTACATATTCTCTTGTTTCTTCTTCGTTTTTGAAATAGTGATCTCTGTACCATTTCAATTGAGCAATGCTTTCCAAGATATCTTTTTTGGCGGTGTGTGCAGTCTCTTTCCTTGGAATCACAGATGCAAGCGATGGGTTATGTCTTTGCGAGATTTCCATTATACTGCTGACGTCTACTAACCTGTAATGCAAATGTGAAACTAGCTTGGGGAATTCTTTCAGCATGAATAATTTATCTTGGTGCACCGAATTGCCCGCTAACAAACCGACATGTTGTTCGGGTACGAATTTGTAAACCCACTCCAGTACTTCTTTCTCCACCTGTTCTTTAGTCTTGTCACTAGCTAAGACCTTGGCAGTTAACCCGCTGTCACCGTGGTGCTCGACACACCATTTATTCATGCTATTCATGACTTCTTCGTTGTAATGTATCACACTTTCGTAGCAATCCTGGCCCTCATGGGTCAGCACATTCAAGTGACCATCGGTGACAACACAACATATTTCTATAATGTGGTCTTTCTCGTGGTTTAACCCAGTCATCTCACAATCGATCCATACTAAGGGCTTGTAGTTCAGAGTCTGCGGCTTCGGTTTCGACATTGAGAGATAGAAACTTCTTTTGAACAACAAACTAGACCTGAAAAGACTCCTTCGCAACATACAACATTTCTGAAGAGATTGGTGTAATAGATGTCTCTTTGGATTGGAAACAAATTTTGTGCTGCTCATTGTGGGACTGCTGAGAGCATCTGTACATTTTGCGTATTTCTAGCGTTTGCTTATTGCAAATTCTGTAAAGAAAAAAAAAAGTACCACAGAGCCACAGAAAAAAAAAGCCGTACTTTCCTAATTCAGTAAGCAACGCAACTTTTGTACTGAAAGTTTGAAAAGAAATATCCATCGCGTTTAGTCGAAGGCCTCGATATTCGGTTCTATAGAAAGTACTGATACACACCACTAAACGTTCTTGCACCTGTGTTGGATTCTTCTCAGGCACTGATAAAGACTGTAAACATCAATACAATATACAATGGCTCCAAACGTATGTTCAGGATTAGATTAAACTAGCATCCATTCTTTGGTCGACTGGCTTACCGGTCATTTATAGTTTCGCTTACCTGCTAATTTTACTTCAAAATTTTGTTGAAATACTCTCTGTGACCCATAGACAATGGATTGATAAATAGACAAGGCTCCCTTGCTTTCCTGTATTTTAAAAATTCACTATATTGGTGGTACGTGATTGTTAATAGCAGCAAAGCAGAATTATTTATGATATTTAAAACCTTCGCACCTTTCAAATTTCCCATGTTCATTGGTTTACTAACAATATTTTTACTCTCGTATCGAGTGTAGCATGTTTTTTAGACTTCCAGAAAGCAAAAGATCACCAAGACCTTCACTGTTGACGTTTCTTCTCCAACTGAAAACGGTGTGTTCGACCCATCTGCTTACGCCAAGTACTTGATTGACCACATCAAAGTTGACAACATCGTTGGTAACCTAGGTAACGCTATCACCGTCGAAGAAGATGGCTCTGTCGTCACCATTGTGTCCACCACCAAGTTCTCTGGTAAATATTTGAAATACTTAACTAAGAAGTACTTGAAGAAGAACCAATTGAGAGACTGGATCAGATTTGTGTCTACCAAGACCAACAGCTACAAATTGGCTTTCTACCAAGTCACACCAGAAGATGACGAAGAAGCTGAAGAGTAAACGGCTAGCGGTTACTATTCATGATAAAGCGTTGCATCCTCTTTATGTATTTGTACAAGAATATATCCACTTATGTACTAATATAAAATATTAATTCAAGCCATTTTGAAAAGATTTACTTGTTTGCTTGAAGCTGCTCTTTGGTTACGCATGAAGACTTTGTAACCGAGATCCAACAGAACGGTTATGGAGAAACAGCTAGCTGGCCAAAGTGCATTGACGTTATCCAACCAAGAGTTGCTGGATTTGTTTAAAATAACGTTTGATCAAGTTTTGTATAGAGAGGACCCAATCCTGTTACAGGAATCGATTCAATCAGTGAAGGGGAAATTATATGAGAGAGATTTCTTGAATGCATTCAACGAGGAGAGTCTCCGAGTCGCCTATGTGTGTAGATGGACTCCACCGAGAGTGCTGAGTTATTCATCATTATTTGCTCATCTCGACGAAATTACCGATTTAATATTTTCTGGTGATGCCAACATCCTCTGTATAGGCGGCGGTGCTGGGGCAGAGTTAGTTGCTCTAACGAATATATTTGGGTATGACACTTTCCAAAGCAAGGAGAGCGCTAACAATGAATTGTCCATTGATTTAGTGGACATTGCAGACTGGTCCAACATTGTCACGCAACTCACTGAACAAATGAAATCGAAATGGCTGTATCAACAGCCTGGGAACCTGCATATCAATTTCCAGTTAGGCGACGTCTTGACCATGGACGCTACCAAATTAGACTTGAAGCACAAGAATTTAATCACTTCGATGTTCACCACAAATGAATTGTTTAAAGAGAACAAGATCGGCGCCATAAAGTTACTGAAAACGTTTAACGAGCATTGCTCGCCAGGAACGCTGCTGCTCATCGTGGAGAGTGCAGGAAGCTACTCACACATCACCGTGGGGGCCAAGAAATTCCCAATACATTTCCTCATCGATACAATCTTGACAGGCAACAAAACAGCTAAGAAACAAGAAGGTTTGTGGGAATTGATCAGCGAAAACGACAGTATCTGGTACAGATGTCCCCAGGACCTCGACTACAAGATCCCGCTCGAGAACATGAGGTTCTTTTACCGTCTTTACCGCAAGAGATAGACCTCGATGGGCTTCAACGTCTCGTTTCAAATGCCTTTGCACAGTTTGTCTTACAGGAAGTAGAAGCGAATTTTGAAAAAAAAATGCTTTTATACCAGCCATTGCCATTGCCCCAAATGAAACTTTCTTGAAGCTCAGTGACCAAGTAATCCGAAACAGCGACTCTCTTAGGAATACACCAAACGCTTACAATGAGAAGGTCTTCGAATGCTGAGTCTGGGTCTCACTCGAGTGGTTCTTCGTCTTCAACGCGGCCTTTGGCTCCGTTTAGTACGATGATTAAATCAAGGTTAAGACAGCCACAGTTCTATTGGTTTCTGGGCCATTTCTTAACGATCTATCACTTCATTAGGTTCCATCTATCGTTTTTCTCATATGCGCACCAGTTCTACCACTACCGGATGCTGCTTTTCTATATTAGTCTTACTTACGGGATCGTACTGTACCAATTCTACAAGAGTGGAACTCTGCAGTTCAAATTGAACAATTTGCAAACCAATCTGAGGAAGTTAGATAATTTGCAATACTTGGTGATGATGGTCGGGCTACTGTGTTGCTGCCTGCTGGGCCAACACGGATCAATGGTGAGCGGAGCGATTTATTCCCCTGTAATCTTTTCGTTATTCCATTGTCTCAACTATTTCAAAGAAAACTTGCTACCGTTCCTGCCCTTGCAGCCGCTGTTCAAGAACGTGCTGAACCAACGGATCTCGTCGTTCATATCAAACTACAACGGCCAATTCCTGGCCACCGCCCAGGTGTTCGAAATAATGTGTGCTCTAAGGACAGGGCTGCTAAATATCCCATTGAGCTTGATAAAGCTGTTGATTGGATTCAACGTATCCAGTCTCATGAGTTTATTTGCGTACATGATCTACGCGTGGTTTTTCAAGTTGAGGTATGCACAAAGTGAATCTGTGAGAGTTTTGTTCAAACAATACGTCGTGAAGGCAGACCAGTACGTGATGATGAATTTCCCAGCCAACGTCGTGACGAAATGGAACTCGTACAAACTGTTTGTTAAAACCGTGTTCCACAAGATCCCCGCGTAAAACACCAAACACACACGCTCTCGTCTAGTTGTGCGCTTTGCGGGTCTCTCCATTTCCATTAAAACAGCATCAGCATCCTTATAAATATATAGCATGCGTACATAGTGTTCATCTGTATTTGTATTTCATTTGGTTATCACCTCGCTTCTCTCTTTTCAACTGTCTCTTCGATTTCGAGGCCGCTGCGGCACCCTGCTCACTGGGGGCCAACGGCGCAGAGGGCGCCCCACCCATAAACTGCTGCTTCAAAGAGTACAATTTGTAGCCAACGTAAACAGGACACAACAACAACACGTACCACCACTTGTATGTGTTGAACAGAACAATCCCAACGTCACCAAACAGCGAAAGGTACACCAGATCAAACATGTATTCCGTCAATCCCCCTTCCTGACTCAAATCCATCCCTTCCTTCAAAATCCGCCCGTCAGAAGAAACCCGAGGCCGCCCAGTCCTCTCCAAAACGTACACACACAAAACCACAGGCACATGCAACGCAACAAACCGCACCCAGTGCCGGTCACCCACTCGCGACACAAGCAATAACCTCGCAACAGAAACCAGTAAAACCGTCCACACCGACGTGTGCAGCCGCCTAAGAACGCTCTTGTTCGCAGAAACCTGCTTCTTTCCTGCTTTACCAGCCATCACCACTCAGTACTAGCCAATTGACCACCGCTCTCCTCCCAACAACACACCACCAATGGCACTCGAACAGGCTCTTCTTTCAATGGTCAGAGCACACGTCGCCAGTGACAATCTGGACGTGTTCAATTTTTCATTGAAATATTTCATTTAAAAGCAAAACATCTTTCTCTCCTTTTTACCACAATTCACACTCTTTCCTTTGAGAGTTTGTTTCGTTGGATTGTAGGCTGTAGGGTGTTTTAAGTGAAACACGAATTGCTTATAGGATTTGTATTGAACAAGAATGGATTCTGGTATGTTTATTTGGCTGTTGCAGTGAGTTTTGTGTGCGTGGTGGCCCGTGTGGCCAGCGGACGTGTTTGATCCGCTTCCAGCAGACCGCTGATAGCGGTCTGCGCTCGACGTACAGGATGCCGGCTGCCTGTGTGTTTGCGATTGGGCGCTGCTACGCTCGTGCGCTCTTGATTGCAGAGCTGTCTGGCGAGCCAAAGGCTCGCCAGACAGCTCGCTAGGGTGGATCAGAGCCTCGATTCGTGCGTCGTGATCTTGCAGCAGAGTTGCGCGGTGTGCTACAGCACATGTATCTCAAACTCAAGAAAGTGAATTGTCCTTAATACTAACAATTTTTTTATATGTGGTGAGTTGCGAGCGCGTCTTGCAACGACATCTAACATGTTTTTTTTTTTTTGTAAAGAAGTTGCTGCTTTAGTTATTGATAACGGTTCTGGTATGTGTAAAGCCGGTTTTGCCGGTGACGACGCTCCACGTGCCGTTTTCCCATCTATCGTGGGTAGACCAAGACACCAGGGTATTATGGTCGGTATGGGTCAAAAGGACTCGTACGTTGGTGACGAAGCGCAATCCAAGAGAGGTATCTTGACTTTACGTTACCCAATTGAACACGGTATTGTCACTAACTGGGACGATATGGAAAAGATCTGGCATCACACCTTTTACAACGAGTTGAGAGTTGCCCCAGAAGAACACCCAGTGCTTTTAACTGAAGCTCCAATGAATCCTAAATCCAACAGAGAGAAGATGACCCAGATTATGTTCGAAACGTTCAACGTTCCTGCTTTCTACGTGTCCATCCAAGCCGTGCTATCTCTTTACTCCTCCGGTAGAACCACTGGTATTGTCTTGGACTCTGGTGATGGTGTCACCCACGTTGTGCCAATCTACGCCGGGTTCTCGTTGCCTCACGCTATCTTGAGAATCGACTTAGCTGGTAGAGATTTGACCGACTACTTGATGAAGATCTTGAGTGAGCGTGGTTACTCTTTCTCCACCACTGCTGAGAGAGAAATTGTTCGTGACATCAAAGAAAAATTATGTTACGTGGCCCTAGACTTCGAGCAAGAAATGCAAACCGCCTCGCAATCTTCTTCCATTGAAAAATCCTACGAATTGCCAGACGGCCAAGTGATCACCATCGGTAACGAAAGATTCAGAGCCCCAGAAGCTTTATTCCACCCATCCGTGTTGAGTCTTGAATCTGCCGGTATTGACCAAACCACTTACAACTCTATCATAAAGTGTGATATTGATGTCAGAAAAGAATTATACGGTAACATCGTCATGTCCGGTGGTACCACCATGTTCCCAGGTATCGCTGAAAGAATGCAAAAGGAAATCACTGCTTTGGCTCCATCTTCCATGAAAGTCAAAATCATTGCCCCACCAGAGAGAAAATACTCTGTTTGGATCGGTGGTTCTATCTTGGCTTCGTTGACCACTTTCCAACAAATGTGGATCTCCAAGCAAGAATATGACGAAAGTGGTCCTTCCATCGTTCACCACAAATGTTTCTAATCGCTTTGGTATCCTAATATTGTCTTGTCTCTATACATGGCGACAATGTTTTTTTTGTATCAATATTTTGGAAACTTTTGTTCAAGATTTTAAAAAATTGTAAAGAGTGAAGGGATTTCATTGGATTCAATCGAGTATATATTTGCATACCTCAATATGCTTACTGTGTGTCGACTAAATATATATATATATACTGTATATAGACTCTATACAATTTAGATGATTTCTTCAAACGCGTTACATTTTATAGTATGATAATGATATTATTTAATTATATATATTAATATAACATTTTACCACATTACAATTACCACTTGGTTTCGGAAGTTCAAGCTCGTTAAGGATAATTCCAGAACCAAATCATATACAAGACTATGTCGCGAGAGTTAGAAGAACTGAGACAACGCATTAGCCATCTGGAAGAAATTGTTAAGAAACAAAGCAATTTGCTCACCAAGACGGGCCAATCTGTCATGGAGTTGCAAGTCTCGAAACAGAGACAGGATGTGTCTAATTTCGGTAACTCAGTGAAATCGACGCAGCCTACATCAAATCTAGCGTTTGATTCCACTGATTTTGCCACTAATGAGGATATTGTGGAGTTAGTAGGAGAATTGCAAGGGGAATTAAGTAATATTGAAGAAAGATCCATTAGGAGATTAGTGAACTCTACAAAGACAAACCAAAAAGATTTTGTAGCTCCAATCTCTAATGCAGATGGCGAAACGCCAACACTAAAGGATGAATTCTATCCAACCACGTTGCTAGAATTCGAAACAATTGATGATTTGAAATTATTCAAACTAGCTAAATATTACGAAAGACTGCCACCGAGTATCAAAGAACAAGAAGACTTTGAGAAATTCCTAGACGGAAAGATCGAAAACTTACATCTCTCTGAGATTTCTGATGAAGAATTGATGAAGGATTTAGCAAAATATTCTCAGAGTGAACTGGACGACATCTTTAATGATGTCGCAAGATATTTGGGATTGAATTGTAGAAGAGGTACTGATGTATGGTAACTCACTTGAGGGGTTACTACAGCGCCGTTTTTACTTTGTCTCGTCACTTATATTTCACTCGTATTTTATTGAAAGCTATATTTTCCCAAAATTGTAAAAAGTTGCTTGTATTATTGAACCACTGTATAAATGGTTATATAGTTTGTTTAGAGCTTTCAACACCAGGAGGTTTCCTTCTATGTTTTCATGGAATTATAATAAATTCTTTGATGCTTTTGTTAACGATGTACTCGTTTTTTTTTTATGATAGGTAGTATGAATGCCATTTTTAATGTGTCACCTCTTAATCTCTCTCATCCTCCTAGCGATACATAGTTTGGATAGAAAAGCTTTTCATGCTAGCAATTGCAGTCTGATTGTAGAATATTCGTCTCACTGAATTATTCGATGATAAATTGTAAAATAGCACTTAAGTCACGCTGTTAGGCATTCTCAACAAAGACATCGCTTTTATGGTCTTGAAGCTTAGTAAACTCAGTTAACAACTATGAAAACTTATAGCTCGTTGGCAGATGCATATTGATAATGGGAAGATACCTTTGAAACGTTTCTCTTTATGAAATGCAAGCAACACCAACCATCACTAAAGAGTCAAAATACTAGAGCAACAAGACACGCTGTCATATGGTAAGTTGACCATTTTGTCTCAGATGTTTGAATTGCAAATTTGCTGGTATACGGCTCAGTGCATGAAAGTTCTCACCATATGCTAAACAAACCAGAGACAAACAATATTTTGAGACTTGAATATGCTACCTTGAGCAAAAATCGAAAAGCTCTCAGTCAAGGTTAACAAGGGCTTCAATTTCTAGATTTGAACTTTTTTCTCTGAGGTAGCGGCGCATCATCTTTATTACCAAGTGAATGTTTCGATTGTTTTGGTTGTAATGGTTGAGCGTTTGGAAAGATTTCCATATCAAGTTCTCTCACTTGTTGCTTCCAATCCCATAATTTTCTCATGTATAATTCCATCTTCCAGTTTTTCCAAACTTGCCTACCATAACCACTGTTTTTAACTTTTTCAGATTCTTTGGATAACGACGAGGCTATTCTTTCTTTATATAGGGCCAATTTGGCAGTGAAAGCCCACAGTTTATCCACAACATGAGACGCATATGCATTACAAGACATGTTGACCACATCTTTACACAGAACATTTAATAGCAGTTTTCTTTGAATCGTCTCGACTCTTGTAGGTTGCAAGACATGCTCAATCACATGAGAGAAGACTCCATGGTAACACATTTGTAAAGCTCTCTCTTCTGGTAAATCTAATATACTTTCAATTGTCATAGATAGAAATTGGTCATCAAAATCAATTAATTCTTCTAAGAACAAGGACCTTCTTCTTTCTTCAGCAGTGGGCCAATCATCCCTAGTGTTACCTAGTGTTGAAGATGACAGAAGTAAACAGCTCTCTAAGATGTTTTTATTTTCACCAGAATAATATTTCTTCTTTAATTGTTCTACGACTTCATCTCGTAAATATTCCTTCTCTTGCTTACATGCATGTAAGATTGTTGTACCAAAATCAATGTTCGAATTCAATAACATACTCAATTCGGGGACTACTATATCAAGAATTTCTTTCACTTCTTTAGATTTCAAGTTCTTGAGTAAACTCTGTACTACAAATGAACCAGTAGTATCTCTCTTAGCCAATTGCACTAAACGATCCTTCATATAAAGTTTGTAGAGTCTTTCAACGTTTTTAGTTCTCCCAAAACCTATAACGTTCTCTAAGAAATGAGACCCAACCGGATCTGATAATAAATACTCCATGAAGGATTCCTCTTTGGGGATTTTTTCATCTCCGGAACCAAATACTAACTTCCAAAAAGATCTATCACGATCAAATATACCTTCTACTTGAATAATCAATTGTAACACAGGCGACGCTATCTTATCAATACATAACTCACGAACCTTAGTAACATGAGTTGTATTAATCTCTGATTTAGAGCTGGCTCCATTGGTTAAATCTTTATAAACATAAGTCAGCATTTCACGCAACTCTTTCTTAAATGACTCGGGAGTCTGATATGTCTTGTTGAAATCATCATTGTCCTTTAAATCAATCATCTTACGAGCAATCTTAGATTTCTTAGAACGTAAAGTTGATCTATTTTGAGCCGTATTAGGCAACGTCTTTGATGAAAGAATCAAGATCATTAATCTTAATACGTGTGAGGCATACTGATGAGATATCATCTCTTTGAAATGAGGACGTAACTCATTCAACATAAATAAAAATAAATTCTCCATTGTGACGAAAGATCCGTCGTTATCATCACTATTCCCATTATCAAATGACGGAGTCAACAGTTCTCTTTCTACTAAAGCTGCACTTCTCACGAGTAAAGTCTCTAACACATGAGATGCATATTTATGACATGACATCTTGAAAAATAATCCATCAAAGGTCTTGAATAATTGTTTCAATCTATCATCCGGACACTCCAAGATCAGTCTCTCCATCAACTTAGAGCATATTTGCGACACTACTAACTTCAATTCTTTCCCTTTGGCCTCTTCTAAGACACTTACTATGAACTGAGATTTCTCTTCTGGCGTCTCAAATGTGTCTAAAGTCAAAGAAGATTCCGCTTCTTTAAAATACTCTAACTCGTCACGATCCAAAACCCCGAAAAACATATGCTGAGCAGCTGGATCATTGGAATTAATATCTTCATTTGGTTCGAAAGATTTTGTTTCAAATTTTTGATTGCCATGAAAAGTCTCTTCCTCCTGTTTTTTCAACAGTTTTCTACCTCTTGGTTTAGCCATCTCGCAAATTACAATATAACAGATGAACCTCAGGATAATGGACCAATGTGATTGGAGCAATGTCACTTAAATAATATAGTATTAGTAGCTCATCGATTTTTTTTCTTCTTAAAATCAAAATTTTTCACATTGAAAAAGATGACTTCAAAGAAAGACCATCATGAGAGTTGAATTTGGAATTTCTCTTTTAAAATCAATGAATGATCTTGATAAAAATGGCATTATAGAAGTTATATAGAGGTACTTTAGCAAATGTATCAGTCGTCTTGGTCCCAGTTACCAGGTCTAGGACCTTGTGGTGGAGCTACGGGTCCACCAGCTTTCTTGGCCATAATTATTTGATCCACTGATAAGACAGTGGTGGCAGCCTCAGTAGCCACATTGATGGCAAATCTCTTAGTCGCCAGCATATCGTAGATCCCTTCCTCACGAATATCTTTCACCCCTGTAGAATTTTCTCCATCAACGTCAATACCCATACAAAGAGATTTTTTTAAGCTATCATCATTTGTTGTCGTCTCTGAATGAGCAGCATACAGATTTGGAAGCACCTCGTTAACATCTAGCCCTGCGGTTTCAGCTAACGTACGAGGAATTACTTCAAATGCAAGAGCAAATTGTTTAATAGCCAATTGTAAAAGACCAGGAGTCCTCTCCCCAAACTTAGTGATTCTGGAAACTAATTCGATTTCTGTGGCACCGGCACCTGCTAATAGTTCTTCACCATGAGGTTTTAACATCCCCTTCACTGCACTGACACCATCGTCGATGGCTCTTTCAATGTCATCGAGGTTGTTTTGTGTAGCACCTCTTAAGATAATTGTACTTGTTCTACTTGTCATATCTTCAGATTCCTGTTTGAAAATCGTGACTCTATCGCCACCAATCTCCAGTGTTTTCACTGTCTCTACTACACCAAGTTCTTCTAAAGTAGGCGCACCTAATCTTGGCATTGGAGTAGCACCGCACACTCTACAAATTCTTCTGAGCTCGAATTTACTTGGAACTTTCAACACCAAAATTCCATAACGGTTTAAATAATGTAATGCTAATTCACCAACACCGGCTCCTGCCACTATACAGGTAACGCCCATATCAGCGATTTCTTTCATCATGCCATCGATCTGTTTCTCCTCCCCTTTAGAGAAATCCAGCATTTCCTCTGCGTTATGAAGTAAGACCGTACCTTTAGTCTCAGTGTTAGCGATGTCAATAGGACATGTGAACACAGCCACTTTGTGTTTTTTGCCACTTGGTAACGATATAACATGACCTTCAGGCTCTCTATTGAAGACCATGCCTTTGATGACTGTGGAGTTACTTAAAGAGCCACCCATGATCTTTACAACTCTGATGGAATCCACATTGAAGTATGGTTTTCTACTAGTCTTCTCTGAAGGTAAAGTATATGAAATTGCTTCGGAGACTAGATTACTCAAAAGCTCTTCTGTTCCATACTGCTTCGAAGCAATCACAGGTTTGATAGTCTTATAAATACTCTCTTGGTCAAAATTAGGTATTCTATCCACAACCAACTCATCTAATTCTTGCAAAGTGAAGTTCTTAGCCATATTATAGCCTTGAATGATTTCCACTGCAGAGAGACCCATAGCAATTAATTTCTCCGACACATTCAACAGTTCGCCGGCAAGAACCATAACCAAATTGGTACCATCGCCGAGATCGATCTTCTGCTGCTCAGTGGCCATTACTAATACCTTGACAGCTGGGTGAACAATATCCAATTCTCGTAACATAGTCGCAGCATCGTTCGTGACAAGAATCTTCCCTAAATGATTCACCACAATCTTGTTCCGTCCACAAGGACCCATAGACGTTAAGCACATCTGATGGATCTCACGCACCGCAGCGATGGACTTGGTAATTTGGCCATCGGCATTCGAATAACTGCTGTAACCTTGCTTAAAAAGCCCTGCGTTAGGGTTTTGAGGCAACTTCAAAGACATTCCGTATACTAGTTAAGGGATTGGCTCAACGAACACACACAGACACAGATAATGGCCAATAAACCCATCTAGAGGACCCAAATGAAACTGTATTCATTATGGAATTGTACTTTCTCTTCTTAAAAGAATTTTTCATAAGAGCGTTTTCGTGCAGCATGACTCGATTTACAGTGCTGAAACCCATTCTATGGGCTTTCCGATCGAAATCACAGTAGCCAGCCAGTGGAATCGATTGACAGTGAGTAGCGATAGTCACAGAGTGTGAATAATGCGTACAATAACCTCAGTGGTTTTTGAAGCGGTGTATTTAGACTGTTTTTGAGCCTACGGGTTCATGCTGGCTCAATCCACATCATTAACGTTTGAAATGAAGTGTAGCTCATGACTATGATCCCAAATACGAGGATGGCAAGGTCGAAGCATCGTGATACGGTCATTTTACCATTGGAGTGAGCCTTATAATGCAATAACGGAGGATGGATGTAAATCAATGGGATGCAGGCTAATGATCCGACTAATGAGACGAATTTATCTAAGTCGTTGGCACCGAACCATGCTAGGAGAGTCGTTAGAATGACTACAGCGGTTCTGAAGTAGTTCTTTCTCCATTTAATCGTAGGGCTGTGCTTCCCTGAAGCGTCTGCTGGGAAGGACCAATGCTCCATTATCCTGATTGCTGGGAATAATTGCAAAGGCGTTGATAGCATTATCGCCAGAGCGTACAGTAATTGTACCATTATTGTGTATCCACTGTCCTGTGGGAAGTTCAGCAATACCACGGTCTCTACTTTGGAACCGAACGCACTGTAACATATTAGCGCGGACGATACAAACACCAGTGTTGCGATTAGCATGACCCCTGTCAATGCTGGTTGAAACATCTCTGGATGTCTCATTGACTCCTGGATCGGGATCAGCAAGCCAATTCCTTCGAAAGTGAATATAGCGGTCCCAATAAATAACGACCAATCTGCATTATTGAAAAATAGCATTGTGTCGGAAGCAATCCCATTATGGATAACATGATACGTCGGGTAGAAATACACATATATCAACCCAACCATAATGAACAAATCTGCCACGAGAGCGGTACCACTCAGGGTGGTAATGTTTCTTGTTAAGGACAGTGGGATGAATATTGCTGCTTGCAACAAAATGTATATCCCCAACCCATAGTTGACATTGAACAGTTTCGATATAACAACATTAAGATTGGTTGCCGTGAAGACAGTATACGCAGCGGCAAATCCAATTTGTGATAATGCAATTGATGATAAAATCATCATTTTCATCTTTGGCCCATATAAAACTCTCCCCATGTCACCATACCCGTCTACACCGACTTTATCCTTCGTATTCACCAGGATAATGAAACAATAGAACGAAAGCATAGCACAAAATAATAGACTTATTACACTAAATCCCCATCCACCGTTATGGAAAGCCTTAGGTAAAAACAAGACACCGGTACCGATAAAAGATTTTAGTAGCAATAACACAGCTTTCACCGTTGAAGTATTTCTTGCATGCTTCTTTATTGGCGCTCTTACCAGTGGTGTCCGCTCAGTGTCGGATTCAAAGACAGATTCATCTTCAAACGGTAAGTCGTCTTCGTCTCCTTCCTCCTCGTCATCAGAGTCAGACAAATCTTCACCAGCAAAATGTCCATACAGAGTTAAAAACTCTATAAAATTCTTAGTGACAAAACTAGGCAAAGGATGTGTTTCTTTCCGTTTCCTTCTTCGTTGTATCACATATGATCGTCTAAACCCACCAGGTGCTCTAATTTCATTATGTGTCATCGCCACTGATGGGATATCACGATGAAACTGGTCTACTGATCTCGGATCCACAGCAGAATTGGATTCTAGTATATTGTTTAATGTGTTCGAGTTGACACTCAGCACTGAGAAACTCATCGATCGTTTCCGTTTCCCAGAATGGACTAGATGACCAGGCTCTGCATTCGCTACACCATTAGAAGATTGAGATAGCTGTGGTGGCGGTATAGAATTATTCTGAGCCGTGGCTATGCCAGTGTTGTCGTTATTGGTTAGATTATCACTTGTCCATTTATATAAGTCTCTAGTAATATCAGCACCTGGCAAGTTTAAATTATTCGCCGAGTCGCCCAAATGACGAGCCACAACATCCACTACCTCAGGATCAGGATTACTGATATCCACCAACTGGACTGATTTCTTCACTGGAACAGTAGATTTCAAATTACGGATAGCAACGTCTGGATTGTTTTTCAAAAGCGCTATCGAACTTGACCCACGACGGCTTTGAGAGCCTCTATATTCAGAAGTGCTCGACTTAAGAGCGGCAGATACAGCTTCATTCGATGATTCGCAGTTTTCCTTTGGCATGCTAGCAACCATTATGACGGCTATTCAGTTTGCTCAATGCTTGTTGTAACAAGGTTGCAGAGTAGCAAATACAGCAGTGTTTGGTATCAAATTAGAGCTTATAACCTGCTGTGTATGATACTATATGCCACGAAACCGTTCACGGACAGTGTCAAGGAAGAGAGCGCAATTACTGGATTACATACCTTTGAAGAATATTCATTGGATTATAAAGAAATCATTATAAAAAAGCTATTATTTATATATAAAATTTCATACCACAATTGACTGTTTCTTAAATGGTCCTCTAACGAGCCTAATCCGTTATCATAGGGATTAAGCGACTTTGAGAATTTCCCTTGAAGTGGTGTGGTTTACTACAAACTAGTTGGTTAGCAAGTTGCACGTTGTACGCTCTCACAATGTCCAGTTTAGAAGATTTGATCCCTACTGTTAATAAGTTGCAAGATGTCATGTACGCATCGGGGATCGATACGTTGGACTTGCCAGTGCTGGCAGTTGTGGGATCACAATCGTCGGGTAAGTCTTCGATTTTAGAAACGTTGGTAGGAAAGGATTTTTTACCTCGAGGTACTGGGATTGTCACCAGGAGACCCCTAGTGTTACAGTTGTATAATACCAAGCCTGAGGATGGTCTGCTTGTAGAAGAATGGGGGGAGTTTCTTCATAGACCTGATAAAAAGTTTGCTGATTTTGATGCCATTAGGAAAGAGATCGAAAACGAAACTGCCAGGATTGCTGGTGAGAGGAAAGGTATCAGTAAGATACCAATTAATTTGAAGATTTATTCACCTCACGTTTTGAATTTGACTTTAGTCGACTTGCCCGGTATCACGAAAGTGCCTATAGGTGAACAGCCTCATGACATTGAGAGACAAATTAAAAATCTAATCCTTGATTATGTGGCTACACCCAATTGTATCATCTTGGCTGTATCCCCTGCCAATCAAGATTTAGTCAATTCTGAATCATTGAAATTAGCTAAAGAAGTGGATCCTGAGGGAAAGAGAACCATTGGGGTTGTCACTAAGATTGATCTTATGGATCCTGGTACTAATGCTTTAGAGATATTAACGGGGAAAGTGTATCCTTTGAAACTCGGATTTGTCGGTGTAGTGAATCGCTCTCAACAAGATATTCAAAACAATATTTCAGTGTCAGAAGCTCTGGATAACGAGGAAACATATTTCAAAAGACACCCTGTGTATAGAAGTATAGCTAATAGATGCGGTACAAGATATTTGGCGAAACTATTGAATAAGACGTTAATGAATCACATTAGAGATAAATTACCTGATATCAAGACGAAATTAAACGCACTAATTACACAGACGGAAAAAGAACTGGCCTCGTATGGAGACACTAACTTGTATAATAAGGAGAACAAAGCAGGTTTAATTTTACAGCTAATGAACACTTTTGCCAAAAATTTTATATCATCGATCGATGGTGATTCTTTAGACATTAATACAAAAGAACTTTGCGGCGGAGCTAGAATATATTTCATTTATCATAACATTTTTGGTAAAGCTTTACAGTCCATTGATCCAACGACTAATTTAACTACTTCCGACATCAGAACTGCTATTAGAAACTCAACAGGTCCTAGAGCTACTTTGTTTGTTCCAGAACTAGCCTTTGATTTGTTGGTGAAGCCTCAAATCAAATTGTTATTGGAACCTTCACAACATTGTGTGGAATTAGTCTTTGAAGAATTAATGAAGATATGCCATAGTTCAGGTACTTCCGAATTAGATAGATATCCAAATTTGAAAAACACCCTTATCGATGTAGTCAGTGACTTACTTAGGGAGAGGCTAGGACCCACGCATTCTTATGTCGAGAGCCTTATTGATATCCACAGAGCTTATATCAACACAAATCATCCAAAATTTCTCAGTGCTACTTCTGTAATGGCAGACATTTCAAATCTAAGAGGGAAGTCCAAAGAAATACAAAAGAAACAATCTCTACTAAAGGATGATCCTACAGACCTTACTGCTAAGAATAGTGAAACAAATAGTGTTACTTCAAATCAAAGTAAAAATATTGGTGAAAATCAACCTACTTTCTCAACAAAGAGTAATAATGTTGTAGAGAGGCCATTGAATGCTTCAAATATTTCTCCAAATTTGCGTTCTGATTCAAATGTGACTGATAAAGACTCTTTTCTCAACTACTTCTTTGGTAAAGAGAAAGGTAATTCTCAAGGAGTGTCGGATTTCGAGAAAAATAATCAGCCATCAGATCTAGCCATACTGCGTGACTTAAATATTAATAGTTTTGAAGATAACGATGACGAATTTTCTGAATTATCTGAAAGGGAGAAACTAGAATGTGAATTAATAAGAAGATTAATCATTTCATATTTTGATATTGTCCGTGAAATGATCCAAGACCAAATTCCCAAAGCTATCATGTGCCTTTTGGTTAACTACTGTAAAGAAGCAGTTCACAACAGATTAGTCACTGAGTTATACAAGGACTCCATGGTTGATGGTTTACTTCAAGAGGATGAAACTCTGGCTCAAGAACGAAACACTTGCGAACAATTATTGCTAACTTATAAAAAGTCATCATCACTTGTAAATAACATTCTTTAATGAAATTATGATTATTATTCTAAACTAACTCGTAGTTTCAAAACTATTAAATACAACTAATATTATTATTTATTCTCAATTGCTTATATGTCTACAGGGAATTATATTTATCTTGGTAGAGTTGCCATTAGATTCTAAAATTTTTCTGGAAAAGGACGAAATTTTAACTATTCTAAGATAAATAACTGAAAGGAATACAAAGTTATGATCGTAAAAACATCAGATTACAAACCGTGGTAATTGAAAAATCACCGAATATAGCTGTAGTTTTATTATTTTATTATTTTTTGGCAACGTTTATCGGAAGCCTTGTAGAAGTTACAGAGTAACCTGTTTCTATATTGTCTAGATTTGAACTTGAAATTGAACTGTCATTGACACCATTTAACGGAGGGATGCTATTATCATTCAAATATGTGTTTTGGTTGACACTAGAGGGAGAATGCAATAAAGGTTGGTGAGTATCATCATCATCTCCAACATCAGAATCCAAACGAGACTTTGATTTATATCCATTGATTCTGAAAACTACCAAACAACAAAGTAATGAAATCATAAATATGGAGCCAAGTACAATCCCAACACCAACAGCAGCAAACGGTAATGTGAGATGATATTTTTCTCTTTTAATCCAAGAAAGAGACAAAGGTTTGTCTATGACGAAAACACAAGCGTTAGGCGAGTAATTAGTACAACCTTTCTTCAATACTCTAACTTCGTGTGTTTGCCCGTTCTCTAAATGTAGATATGCAGTATCTTTTGCTACAAAGTGACAAGATAAACTCTCTCCAAGCTCAGTTTCGATCGATCCATCACAAGTCAATAGTCTTTCCGTGGCGTTTCCTGGTATTATGTGCAACTTCAAGAAATCTCTTAGTTTGTTATAACTTAAATCAATTTCTTCAAAATCAAGCGAGGAAGTGGTAGGAACTAATATTGAAAAGTTTGCGTCTTTAGATAAGATAGGTAAGACATCTTCAAACCTTTCTAAGAAATCGATAAAACGTTTATTTCCAGCTGTTTTTAGCAGATCTTTCAAAGTGATTAACAGTTCCTTAGGAGAGAGGAGTTCGTTGATTGGATGCACTACGCCTTGATTGAAAAGAATGTCAGAGTTTTTCTCCAATTGAAAACTTTTAGTCAATGAGTCCAAGCTAACGGATATAGTATCATTGCTATAACTTTGAGAGGTAAAATTTGATTTCTCATATTTCAAGTTTTTCACTACTTTCGTTTGATTACCTGAGTCAGAGTAATAAAGTTCATTCAATATCAAATCTTTGAAAAGAGTATTAGCTGCCTGCGGTTCTTTTTCAAAGAATTCATAGTTTAATGCAAACGTTGACCATGAGTCGAAACAAGGTAAAAAAATGGTATAGCCTTCTCTATTCGGAGATAAATCTAACAAATCATGTATTTTCAATAAATGAATAGATTTTGAACAATGATCCATTGCTGGGAAAGACGATAATAAATCTCCCGGTAAAGCAATATCTTCTTCAATTGTATATATCAAAGTGTTTCCAACAGTGTATGGTTTCATATTCAAAATCTTATATTTATCATTAATGTAATGTCCGTCATTATTTTTGTTAATCTTCATTCTTTGGCAATTACCACCTAGCCGTTTGTTAGAAGAACAGAATGAAGAATTATAAAGTCTTGTCATTGTTTCCTGTTCATTTATCGAACCAAAATCGGTTTCTAACCAAATATGTTGTTCAACAAAGTGATACAGTAAGTTTGATTTAGTAAATCCAACTTCATCGTCTTCGGATGGATTGGGGACAAAGATTGTCATATTTGTTTTAGAGTTAATGAAATGTTCTAAGTTTCTGAAATAAATTTCACGAACAAACCCGGAACAGTTTAATCCATGAAGATATTTTTCAGCATCAAATTGCACTCCATGCGAGACAATATCCAAATCATCAAAGAAATGAGCTAATCCAAAATTATAAATTTTGTTACTCCTGACAGATTTATATTTTGAATTCACAATGACCTCGGTTCCTTGAGTGTTGGTAGACATTTCAAGCAGATCATTATTCCAATTAGACACCTGTGTTTCATGTAGGATAGTACCTCCATGGATTCCATCAAGTACCAAATTTTGAAAGATTAACTTCAAATCATTGTACCACCTGTACCTACTTGACTTTGGCATCCGTTGGAGCCGTTGATAAGAGTCCAATAGATATTGTAATTCGACGTGATTGAAGCTGCCAAGCATAACGTTATTATGCGGGACCAACAAAGTTGTATTTATTGAAGCAAATTGGCTTTCATAAATGTTAGTCATAATTTGGCCTATGTAAGAATAATCATGATTGTAAGATGTACCGTTGCCCAAAAGAAAGCTATTAATTTCTTTATGATCTAAGAGTAAACTTGATATCCCATGTATGACAGCCTCTTGATTATTTGGTAATAAATCTATTTCTACAAGAGATACCTGATTAACATTAAATTCATCTTGAGAGGACTCTTGTAGTACAAACGGATATTTTACCTCATTTGTGACCACCAAAGTTCGATTTTTAAAACTTTTGGTGGTTAATGTATTGGAATGAATTAAATAATTTTCAATATCAAAACTGTATTCGTTAGTCTCCAGAGTGAAAGCAGAATTTACAGGTGCAAACAATGTGAAATTTGATAATTCATTTAAATAAGGAACATATCCATTCCGTTGTAAAAGTCTTAAAAATGTGGAAAACTCTATATTATCAGATAATACATCAATAACAGTGGTAAATTTGTTGTTCCTAGCATTGGCTGCGGAAACTAAAGAGGAGATTAAAAAGAGATACAATAGAGCCAATATTTTCTTCTTTATAAGAAATAATTCCATTCAGCGGGGAGAAAATATGAGCTTCAGAACTGACCTAAAATTCGACTATGATAAAAAAAAAAGCGTACAATGATCAACACATGCAATTAAAAACAAGTTAATAGAGGAAGGTACTTGGAAAACAGCCACAATGACGGAAATAGTAACTTGACAAAACAACTTGCAATACTTAAAGTATTTTCAGATATTCGAGTAAAGGATATTGTATAAATTTTAACACGAAAATCTCCAGCTATTTAGTGGCGAACCGTCTTTCAAAGAACAAAAGCAGAATAAAATGAAGGGGCTCTTACAAGCTCTGCCGGTTAGTATATCCAAAATAATCAATCTGTTATTATAGTCCCCTTAGTTTATCACTAATTTTGTAATAGTAAATAAATAATTAATATTGATTTTTAAAGAATTTACTATTATATTCACTATGGTGATTGACAAGTTTTGAGAAAAATTCAGGTTGATGATTGTAAATTGTAGGAATCGTATGAAGCAGACTGGGTGCTAGTCAATACTATTCTACGTATGTAGTTATTTGAATCTTGTACTGAATAGGACTCTGAAAAGTGTCGTCGATTGAATTATAAAAAGAAGTCAACATTGATTTAAATATCTTGTAATGCCGTTTGATGTTGTAATAATATATATGCGCGCGTGTGTGACTCTAGTTATATTGCATGTAGCGGGATGTTGAGCTGAACTTCTTGTAACCATTGATAACCTTGTCTACTGCTTTCAAGAAATCCTTCTCGGTCGCCACTTTCCTTCTGGATCTAATGGCAAACATACCGGCCTCTGTGCACACGGATCTAAGCTCAGCACCCGTCGAGTTTGGACACAATCTTGATATCAACTCCCATCTTATGCCTCTCTCGACACTCATTGATTTGGAGTGGATTCTAAAGATGTTGGCACGTCCTTCTAAATCCGGCAGAGAAAATTCCACTTTACGGTCTATTCTGCCTGGTCTTAGTAAAGCAGGGTCTAAAGTGTTTGGTCTATTCGTGGCAAACATGACTTTTATGTTCCCACGAGGATCAAACCCATCCAATTGTGTAATCAACTCTAACATAGTTCTCTGCACCTCGTTATCACCCCCAGCACCATCATCAAAACGAGCACCACCTACCGCATCGATTTCATCAAAAAATATAATACACGCTTTCTTAGTCCTGGCCATTTCAAAAAGCTCTCTCACCATACGCGCACCTTCACCTACATATTTTTGGACTAACTCTGAACCAATGACTCTAATGAACGTAGCATCTGTTCTATTCGCCACAGCACGAGCACATAACGTCTTACCGGTACCCGGTGGTCCGTATAACAAGATACCCTTAGGAGGATCAATCCCTAACGTGGCAAATCTTTCCGGTGACAATAAGGGCAACTCCACCACCTCTCTTAATTTTTCAATTTGTTCTTTACAACCACCAACATCGCTATAAGTGACATCAGGTTTTTCTTCCACAGTCATCATAGTAACCGTGGGGTCAATCCTTGGAGGTAAAGGCAATTCAATATGATATTTGGATCTATCAACACCTACTCGCATACCTTCTTCAATATCAGTGGGAGAAACACGTTCACCCAAACCTACTACAAACTTGGCAATCTGCTTCAAATTAATCACATACTTAGCATCTTCGTCGTCATCTGCAGTGACACCTTCAGAAGAACCGTTGTTTGGCGTCTCGGTGTTAGTATCGCCGTCAGCATCCACATCACCTCTAATAATCTTCGTACAACGAGCCACTTGTAAAGGATGCTCTTCACTAAGTCTCTGTCTATCACCCATAATATCCCACAAATGAGATGGTGCCAACCCAGTGTCGCTCTCTTTCACACCAGCTTTCTCCTTGATTCTTTGTTCTATAGTCTTCAAATCTACTTCCATCTCTTTCAATTTCTTAGCATAAGGAGCAGCTCCATACGTCTTCAAAACTTGAATATCACCTTCCGTTAAAGGTGTGTTTTTTTCCTCCTTTTTCTTATCATCTGTCTCAGACTCCACAGGAGCCTTATATTTCTCCCAATCTGCTTTTGGTGGCATGGCAATTCTGTTATCCCAGTAACAACTCCGTTCAAACCGTTAATTGAAGCCAATTATTCACTATATTAAACTGTATAAGGTGGCAAATTGTGGTTATCTTTTCTCTTTCAATATTTATAATTTACTAACAGGAAAAAAAATAGTTTAGGGCTTGATGGTTATAGTGATCTACAGACTCTCGAATCACAGCCATTTGAAAGTTGGGAACTTAGGGCTTCGGGTGCTAACCAAGTTACCATTGGCCACTGGTAGAACAGCGCCAGGTTGACAGTAGTATACAGGCTATTAAAAGTTATAAATCATTGTGTCCAGTCGCAAAAGAAGCTGTTCTTGGTCCATGTGTTTGACTGGGTAATCTATTTAGCTTGTCTCACTTTGACAACGCTTGCAATTTATTCTCTAATTCATTAGAGTTGCCATCCATGGCTTTCAAAGCATCTAAATGGGCATTTAGTAGTTTAACCAATTGAACGTTTTCGTCTTGGTTCTGTAAATTGATGTTTGTGGATTTATTGAACGCATTGCTCACTTCGTTGACTTCTTTGATCAAAGAGGATAAATTCATCGAAAGCGACGTCAGGTTATCGTCTAAGAGTTCTGCAGTTTGGTACGCTTGTAATCTTTTTTGATCTGTGCTGTTGGATGAATTGTTGTTCGAGTTTACAGCAACTACGTCTCCTAAAAGGCCCTCGGTCTTCTTTTCGTAGTTGTTTAGAAATGTCTCAAGTTCTTCCTGCTGACGTTCAATATAATGTAAAGACTGGTCTACTTTATGTTGTGTTTGTTCTGCTACTAGCATCTCGGAATATAATTCATTGATTTGTTCTCCTCCTTCAATAAGTATTTGATCCCATTCGTTGACACGCTTGGAGTACTCGTCGAAATGAGTAGCAGACATGGTTAATTGGTTGGTCCATTTGGTCACCAGATCGTCCAATGTCTTATTGTCTAAAGAGACAGGTTTAATTTCTACTTCTTTAGGATTTAGGTTCTTGGACGTATCTGTAGCGACACTGGCGGTCGTAGTCGTTGTAGTGGATGGTGTTTTATCGTCCTTCTTGGCACCAAAGGATAAGCTTGGAGTTGTCTTTGCTGCATCGTCCTTCTTGGCACCAAATGACAGAGTTGGGGCTGTCTTTGTTGCATCGTCCTTCTTGGAAGTAAAGGACAAGCTTGGAGTTGTCTTTGCAGCACCGTCCTTGTTATCCCCCAAAGAAAATTTGGGAGTCTCACTTGTCTTTGATTCTTCTTTTTTAGTATTTAATGAGAATGCAGGTGCCTTTGTAGTAGCCGGTTCCTCTTTCTTCGTCCCAAAGCTGAAAGCAGGTTTATCGCTTGCAGTACTACTAGGTTCCTCTTTCTTAGCCCCAAAGCTGAAAGCAGGCTTATCGCTTGTAGTAGCCGGTTCGTCTTTCTTCGCCCCAAAGCTGAAAGCAGGTTTATCGTTTGTAGTACTAGGTTCGTCTTTCTTCGTCCCAAAGCTGAAAGCAGGCTTATCGCTTGTAGTAGCCGGTTCGTCTTTTTTAATGTCGAGAGAAAACATTGGTTTGCTAGTTGTGGATTCATCTTTCTTCTCATTTAAATTGAATAATGGTGTAGCCGGCTTAGCAGGCTCAGTCTTGGGAGCACTGAAACTAAACTTAGTAGAACCTCCAGCGGTAGAATCCTTTCCAGTTTGAGCAGCACCAAATAATGGTGTGGTAGTCTTGGTGTCGTTAGAGCTCGTAGAAGGATTAGTACCAAAAAGTGGTGCAGCAGGTTTCGCATTATCAGAACCACTGGTGGAGGTTGTCTTAGCAGCGTTCATATTAAATATTGACCCAGGTTGTGCCGAGGTTTGTCCGTTGTTTGTAGTAGGTAAAGAAAATGAGGAAGCAGGTTTATCGTTTTGAGTCGTTGAGGCTTGTGCACCAAAATTTAAAGACGATCCCATAGAAGTTGCATTAGCAGCAGGCATATTTGAATTGGGTTGTTGTGTCGTGCTTCCAAATGCGGTGGCACTGAAACCAGGTTTACCTGATGTCGCAGAGGCTCCAAACGCTGGTGTAGTAGTAGAACCTCCAAATGCTGGCGTAGCAGCGTTACCAAGTCCAGGCACGGCGGAACTCTTATTACCCCCAAAAAGACCACCTCCATTGGTATTATTTGAAGCCATACCAAATGGTTGGGTTCCTGTAGTATTCATTTTTGCAGTATTTGTTGAGTTGCCAAATAGCGACCCAGCGCCAGTATTGGAAGCACCAGCATTATTAAAATTAAATGCACTTTGAGTGGCTCCAGGATTGGTACTTGTAGAGGCAGCAGCAGCGTTACTAAATGGTTGAGATCCAAATGCTGCCGAATTACCAGTATTACTTGCTGGTTGTCCAGAATTATTCGCAGCATTCGCTCCAAAACTAAAAGTGCTTTGACCGGAAGCTCCAAACCCAAACGGAGTCTCTTTGTAAGCACCGGTGTTGTTAAAAGCAGAAGAGCCAAATGCTGATCCATTCCCCGAAGTATTAAAGCTCACTATTAAAATACATACAAGAGTTAGTAATTCAATTCATAAAATTGGATCATCCCATCTAAGCAGGAACTGTTCCAGATAAGGCGAAGAAGAAGGCAACAGCAATAGAAAACTGCCACAACATTACAAAAACATACTCTTTATAGTCTCGTTACGCAGTAACCAACTCCAGAATGGTTCTATAAACACAGTACTGGCTAGTGTAAAATCTGTGTTACTATTAGTATCTTCAAGTGCCTTCAATTTTTTATTAGAGTCAAAGACATTTTAACAAAGATCTTTCAGTCACGTGCAATAATGATTAGTTTGAGTTTCTAAAGCCGAAGACTGGTTATGGCTACTAAGAGACGTCTCTTGAAGTCAGGTACTCCAAATGTGAAAGGATGGGTATCTTGCAAGTGAGTTTGCCTTATTTCTTTCATTTCAGTTCGTTAAATGTATATGACTGTACATAAATTGATAATGGTTGTGCTTGAAACCAGTTTATTCAGTCGTTGTTCTTTTTTAGAATTCGTTCTAAGTTGTCAAGAACTTGGTCATATGCTGCATCAATGGCATGCTCTTCTTGTGCGTCCATGTATTCGGTTATTTTGTCAGGGTTATCTGGGAATTCATCAGTTGAGCCTTTGTTATTGTCCGTATTTGCTGAGGATTTGAGGGAATCCAAAGAATCATTCTCCGATTGTGATGAGGTGTTGCTGCACACTTTAGGCTCTGGGCCCTCATCCTTCTTAAACAATTCATGAAGGTGGTATCCATGTTTATGCAACTCGTCTATAACTTCTACAACGGTTCTTACATCACTTTTTAGTAAGAATTCTTTAATTTGATCGCTATCCATCGACTCAGCTGCTGCAGTCAATGCTTCTTTATCGATCAGAGTATTGTCAAGAGATCGCGATTCAGGAATTTCCACGTTGTTAGATATCGACGGGGAAATCAGAACTCCGGGTTTACTTTCACGGAATTCGATGGTATCCTCAGCGTTGTCATTATGCTTATCTACTTGAGCTGCCCCGAATGGCAATAGAGCCGAGTGTCCTGATTTCCCAAAGCCAGCACTAAATTCTACTGGAAGTCTCACTGGCACGGATTTTGGATCATCATTAGCGATTGTAGAGTCTGAGGAACAATTGACAGCAGCATTAACAGGTTGGAAATTGTAGTGCACATGTTTCTTTTTCAATAATCGAATCCCTTTCTCAAGACTTGTGTCAATTAAACAAAGTCTAATTAGAGCCTCTTTGCCTTCGACACTAAGAGTACCACTAACTCTCAAATCAAACAAATCTTGAGTTACTCTCTTAATCTTACTTCTCACAATATCTGATTTCTGTAAGAATCGTTCTACCATCCTAGAGTAATCCTCTTTATTTGTAGATGTGCTATCAATAGTCAATAAAGCTACCAGCTCATCTTGTAAATTATACAATTGATCTCCATTCTTCTCTCTCAATTGTTCACGGATGATATTAATACCCGGTCCTTGCGCCGCTTTCGCGGTTTCATTCACGGTTATTAATGCATTTTTCACGTTCCTTAAAGTATAGATGGATATCTTTTGCTTAATGTTATCTGGAACATAAATATAATCAATGTCGAGCGTGATAAGCATGGAACTCTTTTTGGCAGCTCTCGCAAGAGCCTTTGATGATGCTAAGTTAAGTTCTGTACCCAGCATAGAAAGATGCGTCATTCTTGGACACAGTGGTAGTGTTTCAGCTAAAGTTACAACATCTGTGGATGACAAGTTATTATTGTCGAGGTGTAACCTAATTAAGTTGACAAAGACGGGCAAGCAATCAATTAACGTCTTCATCCCATGTGGGAATATCTTTGGATTATTTGATAAATCCAAAAATTTCAAATTCTGTGAATAGCACATAACACTTAATAATTTTAAAAATTCATTATCATCACTCGTTTCATTAGCTTTAACTTCTAAATTAGTGTTATTCAACGAAATATATTTGAATTCGTTCTTCCTACCTTGATTATGGGTTTTATCAAATATAGCGTCATAAAAGGGACCTATCTTTCCCATTAGATCGTTGAATCCCATATCGAGTCCAGTGACTTTAGATTCCACAATCCAATTTGCTAATATACTAATTTGTTCTAAGCTCAAATCATTGTAGGCTAATCCTAGCCGAATAGTGTTAGTGCAACCGACTTCAATCATTGTTTTAAATTGTTTCAGAGACATTTTGGCACCATTCAGGATCAATTCTTCTAATCCTCCACTAAACGCTAGAGCTGCAGAAAGTAAACTCCAATTAACATTAGATCTATCTTCTAAATTACTTTCCATTCTCTTCAAATTATTCTTTAGAGAAGATTTAGAAGGTTTCTGAACATTCGTTTTAATGTAAGGAACCATTGTTAAATCTAATGCTGTTAAAGATTTACATTTAGACACAAATTGTGATAAAAGTTTCCAACCTTCGACGTCTATTGGAGTATTCCTCAGTGACAGCTTTTCAAAGTTGGGTTTATTAGCCACAGAACTTAAGATGATTTTAAACATTTCAACGCTTAAATGGACACCATCTAGGGATAGACAAAGTACTGGCGCAATACTAATAAAATCACTAAACGACCATACTTCTACCATGGACGGCCTTGGGTTTCTTAGTTGGAGCAAAGGAATTGGGTCTGTTGAACCAGGTTTAAGCTGTTTTAAAGTTGCAGGAATTGGCAAGATTTCTCTTAAGTGACAGCAGCGTGTGTAAACGACGTCATGGCTTAACTTAAGGTTTGGAGGCGGTAAGATTACATCGCTGTCATCTTCAAAGAACTCTCCATCAGAGTTTTCAGATAGCAATGAGGATAATGAAGTTGAAGATGATGCTGTTTGATTAGAAGAACGTCTACTAACCATAGGTTTATCGATGGTTAAAGTTGATGCAGACTTCGAGACGTTAACTTCTTCCTCTGCGTTTGTAGGTACTTTTTTCAGTTCGTTTGGAGTTTCTTTGGCTCTTGCCTCTGCAGCAGCCTCTGCAGCAGCTAATTTAGCTGTCCTTATATGTTCATTCTCATCCTCTGTATTCATAGTTTGGACGTTTGTCGGTGATTTGCCCTCATTTTTTTTGACGTCATTAGTTGTGTCTGAATTCAAAGCACATAGTAGTCTTAATTGGCCTGATCCGCCTACGACTATCCCTGAGCTTGTCTCTTTTAGGATTCTCCTTCTCTCTTCTCGTGAAAGTCTGTGGATGACTACAGACCCATTTGGTTTCACTTCAACTTCACCTTTCCTTGGATTTTTACTACAAATCTGCTGCGGCGGGTCGTTAAAATATGTATTCGTGGCAAAGGAGACATGCTTCAGCGGCTTGATATCTTCCAATCCAGGGACAGTAGAAGCTCTTGCGGGGTCGTATTCTGAGTTAGATAAAGACGATTTCGAGGAAATCCCTAATTCATCAGACGAATCTACAGAATAAGAGGATGGCGTGGGACCATACGATGTGACTTTTTTGAGGAAAGCACCAAATTTTGTTGAGTTGGCAGTTTGATTCCCCCATGAATCTATTTCACTGTTATCAATATTAGTGTTGTCATCATGAATGATGATGCTCTTATCCTTGAACGCAGACGGCCGCGGTGATACTCGTGGATGCACCGGCAATGGTCTCCCCTTGACATCTAATTTCTCCTGTTTCTCATGCGATTCATTGATTGTTTCATCTATGGATAAAGACTGCCTTCGTGGTTCCGTTGGGCGTCTCCTAAACGCCGATAAAGGTTTGTTGTGAGACTTGTAATAGCTTAAAAACTCTTGTAATTGCTTCTCCTGTGTATCTGATTGCGTTACTTGTGATATTTGTGCTGAGTTGGCGGGATGGTTTGAATCTAAACGGGTCTCCGCTGTCTTAGAGGCTGTATTCGGAACCGTTTTCGGTGTCGGTTTCGGAGCCGAGTTTCCATTCAACGCAGGTTTCCTGGGCTCAGAAGAGATGGACTTCCTTCTAGTAAACAATCCTTTAAAGAAGCCGACCTTCTTTCGAGGAGGCTCTTCGACGTGCACTGGAGTCTCTGAAGTAGTCAACGATTTCACTTTCCTTAGCGGCACACCTACGACTGGTTCCGAATTAGTAGAGTCTAGTCCTTGTCCCTGATCCCATGAGAGAGGTGAGGCTGTGGATTCGCCTTGAGAGAACGATCTGTGGTGGTGTGGCTCTGTGAACGCTTTTTTACTCACACTTTTGGAACGAATCAACCAATCAACATCCAAAGCAGGAACCGAGGAAGCAGTGTCACTCTGGTCTCCGTAACTCGAGTAAACCATTGTAACCGGAGGGGCTAAAAAATCGCTTGACGAGATATAAAATTTGTGGTCTATCCAGGGAGCCTTGTTCCTCTAAAGAAACGGTAAATGTTAATGTTTTTATAGCGTATTGCTAATTATTATAAAGAGGCCCTTATAAGCCCAAATGAAACCCGTAGCAACGAGACGATCAGCCATGGAGGACCGTTTAGCAGCTGTGGTGAAACAATTCCCAGCGAGAGACGCTGTCATTTCCAGAGGTGTGTGGCAAGGTGAACTGTACCGCCCGGGACCCTTGCCAACGATAGTGCGCCGGTGGGTTTGGAGAACGCTCCTATTGCACGCCGAGTCGCCAGCACACGCAGTAGATGATGCCGAGGAGCTAGACGCGGTTCCTGCCTCTCCTGCGGAACCGCAACAACCGAGTCCTGGCATACGCCCGCAGAGACACGCGCTGGTGAGGCCTCTCACGGCTCATCCAGCACAGACGCATCCTCTCGACGGACACGACAGCTCGCAAGGCATGAGTCTCGAAGAGACACTGGAACTAGTGGATCTGGATCTGTCACGCTTAGTGCTCGATCCGCTTTTCATGAAACCCGAGGTGCAGAAGCAATTGCGGTATGTCTTGTACAATTACTTAGAGAAGTACGATCCAGGAAGGCAGCAAGACCCGCAACGGCTATTCCACTACCGCCAGGGCTACCACGAGCTGCTCGCAGTTGTGTACTGGCAGTTCTACGACGAACAGAGCGGTTTATCCTTAAAGAACGTTCTTGTCACATACACGAAGCTATTAACACCACTAATATTCTGCTACGACGAAACGAGGCTGTTGAAATGGGAGCAAGCCACGCTAATGCCACTGCTGCAACAGACTTCTCCGCAAGTATACGCGATACTGTACCGCGAGACCAATCGTAGCCGAAACACTGTATGGCTGGTCCGTTGGACACGGCTGCTGCTCTTGCGAGAGATGCCCTTGGACTGCGTGCTTGTAGTTTGGGACTTTGCGCTGACTTTCAAGTACCCGCTAGAGACACTGTGCGCGGCCATCATCACGCTATTGCTGAAACACTTGGCGCCCGAAATCAAGGCCGCGCAAGACGACCACGACGATATCGTAGAATTGCTGCTACACACCAGCAGTCACGGGACGTGGGACTCGCTGGACGTCGTAGCACTGTGTTGCCATGCTGGAGACCTGTGCCAGCGGCAAGCGGAGCGCGCCGCTGGCGCGAGCGCCGGTGCTAACACGGTAGACCCTGACAGGCTGCGTGTCGAGCGGCGCCTAAGAGACAGGGTAAGAAGAGCATTGAATAAATAAGTATATCTCAGAATAAATACGTGCTGGGCCTTACAGCTTAATACGACCGCACAGCGGGTGGCACAGAGGGACACTCCTCGGGGTCCAAGGTGTCGTACATTACACGTCTGTACTTCAAGGTGACCGGGTCGTCGAGTTTCGCGTGCCACGACAACGTGTGCTTCATCCAGTTCTCGTCGTCCCGCACAGGGAAATCTTCTCGGGCATGTGCACCACGTGACTCTTTCCGGGCAGCCGCCGACACTGCGGTCTGTTTGGCACACGTGAGCAAGTTCTGCAATTCCAAAGTCTCGACCAAATCCGAGTTCCAGATCATGGACCTGTCCGTGGTGCCGACATCGGCAAACGAGTCTGCCACGGCGGTTACGTTGGCAACACCTTCGTCCAGAGTTTCCTGGGTACGGAACACAGACACATCCTTTTGCATCGCTTTCTTCATCTTTAACCGAATCTCGGCGGTAGGGCGTGGGCCTTGTGCGTTCCGGACCCGGTCCAGGTTCGCGATGGACTCCTTTCCAATATCGCGTGGCACAGGCTTGTGTGGCAGGCCCGGCTGCAGCGAGTCGCTCACTGTGTGCGCCACTGCCCGCCCGAACACCACGAGGTCCAGCAACGAGTTCGCGCCAAGCCTGTTAGCTCCGTGGACGGAGACACAAGCAGCTTCCCCACAGGCCAGCAGGCCCGGGATCACTTGGTCCTCACCCGATTCGGGATCCACAGTGAGACACTCACCGGTCCATTTCGTTGGGATCCCACCCATGTTGTAATGCACTGTGGGGATGATTGGGATCGGGTCTCTTGTGACATCCACCCCTGCGAAGATAGCCGCCGTCTCGGAGATGCCCGGCAGCCGTTCGCGCAGCACTTCGTGCGGAAGGTGGGACAACTGCAAGAACATGTGGTCCTTCTCCTTTCCGACACCGCGGCCAGCCCTGATTTCCATGGTGATGGCTCTGGAGACCACGTCACGGGACGCCAGGTCCTTAGCGGTGGGCGCGTACCGCTCCATGAACCGTTCCCCCTCCGAGTTCAGCAAGTACCCGCCTTCCCCGCGCGCACCCTCGGTGATAAGACACCCAGACCCGTAGATCCCGGACGGATGGAACTGAACGAACTCCAAGTCCTGCAAGGGGAACCCTGCCCTGGACACCATCGCGTTCCCGTCACCGGTACACGTGTGCGCAGACGTGCAAGAAAAATACGCACGTCCATAACCGCCAGTGGCAATGACTGTCTTATGTGCGCGGAACCTGTGGATGGTACCGTCCTCTTGGTTGTAAGCAATCACCCCGACAACCTCGCCGTTGTGCGTCAGTAGGTCCATGGCAAAATACTCAATGAAAAAATTGCAATCGTGGTTCAACGCTTGGCCATACAAAGTGTGCAACATTGCGTGTCCGGTCCTATCCGCCACAGCACACGTCCTGTAGGCCTGCCCACCTTTGCCAAACTCTTTCGACTGCCCACCAAACGCTCTCTGGTAGATGCGTCCCTCGTCGTTTCTAGAGAAGGGCATCCCGAAATGCTCCAACTCCACAATCGCCTTCGGCGCTTCGCGCGTCATGTAATGGATCGAGTCCTGGTCGCCCAGCCAATCAGACCCCTTCACTGTATCGTACATGTGCCACTTCCAGTCATCCGGATGCATGTTGCCCAGCGCCGCATTGATCCCGCCTTGAGCGGCTACAGTGTGCGATCTCGTAGGGAACAGCTTGGAGAGACAAGCAGTCTTGAACCCTGCTTCCGCCAGTCCGAACGCTGCCCTTAGCCCGGCGCCGCCGGCGCCGACCACAACACAGTCATACTCGTGGTCCACGACACGGTAGTCACCACCAAACGGCTTCGTCTCAGTGGCCATACATCTCCGCACCCATTGGCCCGGATTCCTAATACTTCTCTTTGCGATAAACATCGTCCTCCGCTTACCGCATTGACAGAGTTCCCACACGAGGCTTGAGACTCGGTGTGTGTTCCATTTTGTCTCTTTGTTATATATGTACTCGCCAGGGGCCTCCGTGACGCCGATTCGGAGACGTTAGACAGTCATTTTTTTTGGCTTCTCCTCGATTCACGGCCTGGTTTGCGAGCTCGTGAAGTGCTTTCATTGGCTGAGTTCAATTCAACCCACACTCGTAACCCTAATGTGTAGCCCTGTTAGGGCTAGTGTGTTTAGGTCTTCGGCGCACTAGGGCATGGATATCACTTGCGACGTACGTTTCCGGCTATGAAAATTTTCCAATATAACGTTTTGCGGAAAGCTGATAGTGATGGTTTTAGTATGGTACTTGGAAGGCATCGCTCATTTCGTTGGAACTGTCCAGTGAAGTAAACTTGAGATTTTCTGCCCGTTGCGAGATGGTTGAACTGTTTGCCAGCGAGTTGCAAGAGGATCCTTTCAAAATCCTGGGTACGGACGGGTCGGTGCCAATAGGGCTCGTGAAAACCTACCTTGAGCAGGTCATCGCCATGTACAAGCAGGTCGATCCAGAAGTGAAATTCAGCGTGCCGCAGATTGCCACTGAGGGAATGGATGCGAGCCAAGTGTGGTGGCAAGCGAAAATGGTCATTGACAGTGTGCAAGGAGATCTGATGTCGAAGTTGCATGCGAAAGCGCGCGCTCAATCGTATGATGATCTAGAGCAGGACGGCAGCGAATCAAGTAGTGATGAGCAGCTGGGCGCCGAGATGAGCGACGCGGGCCACGAGAGTGATATGAATTTGGACGCTGATGAGGACGCGAGCGCGGAAGAGGACGTGAGCGCGGGTGAGAGCCTTGAAGCTGAGAAAAATGAGCCTCACAGTGAAGATACAATTGCAAGTGTCCCTGAGCGTACTCAGAAGTTAGCCGTTCAAGAAACAAACAAACGAGCAACGAACGAAGTCGACGACGAATTTTTCAATTTACAGAAATTTAATCAAGAGACTTTGTCATTGGAACATGAAGAAGAAGATGAGCAGGATAACGATGAGGAGATCGATTATTTTGGTGATCTCCCTTCGTCGGAAGACGAGGAAGCTGTTTATTACAATGATTTTTTCGAAACTCCAAAAGACAACGAGGATCCTTCTAATGAAATCGATTTCATGGACTCTGTTAAGAAAGATTTGTTTGAAGAAGACGATCTCTCCGATTCTGACAGCGAAGATAGCAGTGTTCAAGACACCGGCGTGAAGTTGTCCACTTTTGAGAAAAGGCAACTAGAATTACAAAAGCAAATCCAGTTGCTGGAGCAAGAAGCCGTTGCAGAGAAGAAATGGGCTCTAAAGGGTGAAGTGAAAGCCAAAGATCGTCCAGAAGATACGTTGCTCACTGAGGATTTAGATTTCCAAAGAACATCCAAGCCTATCCCAGTGATCACGAATGAAGTGACAGAATCTTTAGAAGAGCTAATAAGGAAAAGAATCATGAATTATGAATTCGATGATTTATTGAAGAAAACAGTTAACGATCTTCCGAAGAAAATAAGAAGACCGGAATTTGAATTGAGTGATACTAAATCAGCCAAATCCTTAGCGCAACTATACGAGGATGATGCAAAGGGTATCGATGAAAACATGGAAATCAGCGAGGAATTAAGTAAGACACATGATGAGATCACCACGTTGTTCAACACCTTAAATTATAAGCTGGATGCGCTATCTTCAGCACACTTCATACCGAAACCTGCTCAAAAATCTTTAGAAGTCAGAGTCAATACTTCTACAATCTCTATGGAAGACGCACAACCATTGAGCATGTCCGCTGCATCAACTCTAGCACCACAAGAAGTGTACAAGACGAATAAATCCGACGACCCAGACGTAATTAGATTGAAAGATGGTACTGCAATGTCGAGAAACGAATTAAGTAGAGAAGATAAGACAAGACTTCGTAGAGCTGCAAAGAGGAAAAGAACTAAGCAAACTATTTCAAAGAAACAGCAGCAACCACAGCAACCTCATAAGAGAAGCAAGAAAAGCGATGTCGTGGATGTGTTGTCGCGTGCTAAGAACATCACTGTTGTTAACAAAAGAGGTGAGCATGTGGACGTCACAGGTTCCAAGAAAACCAATTCGGGAGATAAATCTACCGAAGGGATCAGATTGTAACCAATACACTACTCAATACACCGTTCCTCTTTTACACCATAGCATACTAGGCATATGTATAGTAAATTCTCACTATATACCCTTCTCGTCAAGAGGTAATAACCATTTGTCCTGATCATTCATGTTCATTTTTACATCACTAATTAATTAATATATTTTTTCCATGATTTAAAATTAGAGTAACTGTGAACAGACAACCATTGAATCTATAAAATTGGAACCACTACGCTCGTGGGCTCACTGAAACTCACCAACTTATAGCACCTTAGCAAGTGGTCTTATCTGAGTACAGTATAAAATCTCTGGTTCTAAATTGCTTACTCATCGAAAAAAAAAAAAAATTCTTTGAAGGAGTTTTTGTAATTGGAAGTAAATGGAAGTTTATAATTGAATTAATAGTTATATCTTTTCCCATAACTGTTTCACTACGGAATATATCATGAAGGTTGTGATGGTTGACCCTAGTAAGTCCAAACGAGACAAAGTTCGGTCCAATACTTTCCACCATTTCGATAACACAAGAGAATACAATGATAAGAGTAACGTTACTATTGACAAATATCCCAGCCATACAAACAATAGCAAAATTGGTAGGAACACTACCGTGTTTCCTATCATTAATAGCTTCAATAGCGCTACTCATACTGGAATATTAAACTATAGTATGCTGGCGAAACAAGACGAATTGATAACTTTATCTTCAACTGTGGCTCCATCAGAAATGAAGTTTGTGGATAACGATGGTTACTTGTTTGAAAAGTATAGCAATGCAATGAATAAGAAGTATCATACTCATATTCGAAATAAAAAAAATTCTACAAGGACAGGTAAGAAATCAAGTAACGTTCAAAGGAATTCTGTGACTCAGTCAACTGGCATGTCTCCTTTGAAAAATAATGTTTTATCCATACGATTTGCGTACACAGATAAGAAATACACACAAGAAAATATGACAAAAAAATTTACAAATTTCACTACGTTAGGGGAATATCAAACGGTTGTAGGTGATAAGAATCACAGGATCGAAGAAAATAAACTCTTAGAAGAAGAAACTTCACAAACTTTGAATAATTACAATGACTATAACCAAATTGCAGAGTTTGTAGAAGATAATTCATTGATAGGTAATGGCAAAATAAATTTTGCTAAAGATTTTGTCACAGATAAGAAAATAAAACGTAATAAAGTACAACCACAGCCTCCTATAATAAATGGCTATTCAACATATACTTTTAAAGTGAAATTAAAGGATAATGAACGAACTTAAATGAATGAACTTGAATGAAGATCTAATTTACTAGATATTCATCTCACTATGGACACTACGACTTTCGATATCTTTGATAGATGTATAATTTTTAATTACTCAAAAATATTATAACTCTGAGCATATAATGATAGTGATAATATTACTCAGTAAAGTGGCAAGCTACCTTAATAGAGTGAGTGCTCGCGGTTTTAAGAACTTTGTGCTTTCTAGATAATCAAATTCATCTAAATAATTACAAAATATATTGTTTGATAGTATTCGAATTATAGAAAATATAAATGTATAATAATGGGTATCTTATGGATGTTATGCTTCGAAATTTATGTTACAAATTTCAATTTAAAATTACTCATTCTAATAATTAGGCACTAAAGTAATAACGATTAAATAAATAATAACGTTATAGCGCTAACCAAAAATGAAGTAAATCCAGTCAGTCTTAAGCCATTGCTTGATCCTTCGTATATGCTCATGTTAGGTGTAGATGATAATTGAACCTGTAATGAAAAGGGAGGTCTTCTTGACGATGTGGAAGATCCTGTTGTTATTTGAGACATCGAAGAGACCAAAGTAGTTGGGTTAGTTTCTTGAGATGGTACAGTAGTAGTAATTGAACTATCAGAGCCAAAAGAGGTGGATCTTGTTACTGATGTTAAAAATGAAGTAGAAACAGAAGATTCTTTTGAGGAATTTCCACTAGATTCAGGAGTAGACATCGTAGATGTGACAAGCGTAGTTAAAGGCAAGGTTTGAGTTTTTGTTTCAGTGACGGATTTGCTGCCAGGACCTGATGAAGCAGGTGGGCTCGATGGAGCAGCTGGATTCGATGGAGCAGCTGGATTCGATGGAGCAGCTGGATTCGATGGAGCAGCTGGATTCGATGGAGCAGCTGGATTCGATGGAGCAGCTGGATTCGATGGAGCAGCTGGATTCGATGGAGCAGCTGGATTCGATGGAGCAGCTGGATTCGATGGAGCAGCTGGATTCGATGGAGCAGCTGGGCTTGGTGTAACAGTAGTGGCTGTCCCAGAGGTAATTATACCTGTAGATTTTGTAATTTTGCTAGTTAAAGACATATTATCAGATGGAGTTGGCTTAGTCGAACCTGAAGGTATGGCTGTAGTACTAGACAACTCATTGGTATTAGATGGTAATGTAGTCGAAGAGTTATATTTCACAGAAGAAGAAGCTGGAATATCAGTTGATGGAGTTTCAACATGAATTAAAATCTTAGGAATAGTACTGCTGGTAGTATTATTAATCCGAGTAGTAGAAGTAGTTTCAGTCGAGTATGTCGTTGTGAAGCTACCAGTCCACCAAGTAGTAGTTGTAGATGTTACAATTTCATCAAGTGCGACTATACCTGGAGTCTCGACGTGGATCACAACCTCTGGAGTCGTCTGGCTATCGCTACCAATGGTCTCCGTCGTCTCGGTGGAGTAGGTCGTGGTGAACGTGCCGGTCCATGGAGTTGTTGTGGTGGTGGTCAATACGCTTGCACTCGATGGAGTCTCGACGTGGATCACAACTTCCGGAGTCGTCTGGCTATCGCTACCAATGGTCTCCGTCGTCTCGGTGGAGTAGGTCGTGGTGAACGTGCCGGTCCATGGAGTTGTTGTGGTGGTGGTCAATACGCTTGCACTCGATGGAGTCTCGACGTGGATCACAACTTCCGGAGTCGTCTGGCTATCGCTACCAATGGTCTCCGTCGTCTCGGTGGAGTAGGTCGTGGTGAACGTGCCGGTCCATGGAGTTGTTGTGGTGGTGGTCAATACGCTTGCACTCGATGGAGTCTCGACGTGGATCACAACTTCCGGAGTCGTCTGGCTATCGCTACCAATGGTCTCCGTCGTCTCGGTGGAGTAGGTCGTGGTGAACGTGCCGGTCCATGGAGTCGTCGTAGTAGAAGTGATAGCAGGTATTTCAGTAGATGCGGTTGCTGAATCTAATCCCTGGAACGTTACAATCGTGTTAAAAATGGTAGCAGAAGTTGAAGATAAAGTATGCGCCTTGGTGTTTGTACATGTATAATCGAGGAAGATTTCGTGGGTAAATGTATTAATACCAGCTTCCATCGGTTGTAGTGCATTCATCAAAAGCAAATCACCGGAAGTACCTCCGTTAACAGAAGCAGATACCGTATTACCAGAACAAGTGTAGTCAACACTCGTCCCACTACCTATTGGTAGCCACCACGGATTCCATTGGTTATATAAATTAGCAGAAACTTGAGAACAATCTAAGGGAAGTCCTTCATCACCAGTATTGAAATTAATTGTTTGTGTACCACTTACTAGATAACCATCTGTACATTGTAAACTCACATAATACTCCTCGATGTTTTTGTAAGAAGTGGAACGGAATAGGTTATAAATATCACCGGTAAATGGAGTAGAATCAAAATTCACTGTAGTAGAAAGATTATCATTAAAAGTAATGACATTTTTACCAGTAACATATTTGTTAGCGCTTTCTTTTTCAAAATCGGAATACAAACCACCATTGTCAAAAGATAATGCCACCTCTATCTGCCCAGAAACAGAAGCGAATGTCGTTGGATCGGCTGTTAATGTACAGGTTAAAATGGAAGCGTCGTATTTGTTGGCGGCTTGTTGAGTAATCGAGCATGAAAAGGTTTCAGTGTCGCCAGATTTGACACTTAAAGTGTCACCATCTTGTAAGAATTTAAGGCGATACACAGATGGTAGAGAGACAGCAAACGTATCACCTTTGCTTAACCCAGACGTATCACTAATGGAAAAATCAAAAGTTGTGTCCCAACCTAGTTGTGGGTAAGCGTCACCCATTGGAGCAATATTTAAATTGGAATATTCAACATTACTGATCTCAGCAGCGTAAGTAAAAGCTCCTAATAGTGAAATTAAAGAATAATTTATAAGCATTGTTGATTTCTTATTTGATTGTGGGCAAATAATTATTCTCACTACTTGGGTTTGTTAAGCTATAGTTCAAAAATAAAATGTAATATAAATTTTCCTCAGAAACAACAACAATTTTTGATGAGTTTAAGCAATTGGTAGCCATTATATATACCATCGATGGCATGATATTCCCCAAATATAGGAAAAAGAAAACAATGATAATCCATGTTATTTACATTAGCAAACCGGTAGAAATTAACAGTAAAATTTTGCTTTCAAGCATAAGGTGGATGAAAATCTGGTAAAATGTGGTAAAATATTGGCACTTATTTCAAAATTGTTTCGAGTATAAACAAACCTAAACAATATGAGAAGTTAAGAAAAGAAGGTAGGAGTGTCGATTTGCACGTCGATGAGGTCCATTATTGGCGTCAGAAACTATTGAATATATGGAGAGCCAACCAAAATATTGGGATAAAAAAAAAGAAAAAACTCTTCAAACCTCAATACACTTTCTGGGACATATAGAATCGATCCATTGTATATCAGCAAGTTAGAACCGATGAAATAAAACGTAAATTTCAAATATTGGGCCTCAATTGATTAATTCTCATAATAGAAGATATAATACTGACATCGACTTTCCTCTTTGGGCGATCAATGAAAGGAAGCTCGATTTACATTAAGCTCACATCTTCCTAACAATAACTGAAGAAAGCAAAATCATGTAAGTACAATTCCCTGTATTATTTATCATCTATCACTGTGATGAGCGCCTTGCTTACTTAGACTCATGGGGAGTGGTAATCATTCGTAATAGAATTCATGAAAGAATCTTGAAATCTGTTAACAAAAATAGATACTAAAATCTGGTTTACCAAGAAGTTGATAAATCCGATTTGCTAGCCGTATTATTAGCAGATAAATGCGTTCTACTGAAATCAAGTCCCGTACCGGGACTTTTCCTTTATGAGGCATTCCACATAAACTTCGATAAAATTCACACTCTTGTCACTAGAAACCAGAAATTAGAACCTCACTGACGAGTTACTCCATTGAAAACGTCTGTGATGCAAATTTTTGAGAAGCATTAAGGTGGCCACCGCTCTCAGGGTAAGAATCCAATTCTCAATTTGTAAGAGAACGGTATCAAACTCCAATAGGATAGGATTGGGTAAAAGTCCATACTTAAATTAACACGCTATTTACACTTCCACACATCGTTAACATGGTCAAAATTTATCGCAACGATGTGATAGGATTGAGATTCTCATGTATGAAACAATGTTGCGACAGTAATAGTCACCTCTGGGCTGTATTCTAACATATAAGTTACATGTTTCAACAATTTAAAACAGGCTGATGAGCGTGTGAGCCATTCTATCATCGAAAGCGTCTTCTAAAACCCTTTTGTATGGAAACCAAGTTTTACCATTGAAGTCTTCCAACTGTACAGTACCTGCGTCGATAATAGAAACCGCTTAGAAAACAGGTTCATATCATAAGAACTAGCATTATTAGCATGTTAAAGCATAGCAAGCGACCAGTGCTACTAATTCTATTGCAAAACCACAGTGTGACATACTTGTGTCGGTGTGAATAATCGTTGCGAATCACCAAGCAAGTAGCCCTATTTAATAATAATAGGGTTGCAACACATTTTCTGCGTTTTGAAGTCTTTGACTTCACGTGATTTAGTTCAATTCCTGGCGTGTTGGAATTCCTTTGACCTTTGCTTTCAACAAAAAGAAAGATACGATTTAGGACTGTATCGATGCTTGTTGAAATTAGCTGCTCCTACTGAGTCGTTTCTGTGCATAACTATGGCATACATCATCATGGGTTAACCTGGTCGCTATAATAGTATGTATAGATGTATATGAATGTATATGAATATGTATACCAGTACAACAATTCCAATTCAATCGCCGTATCTGTTTTTGCCCCATGTCATAACTCTATCCTCTGGGTCTTTCTATTGCGGTGCAACAGAAAGGAGACATTCAAGATTGGTTGACACTAGTGTCTCGTGGAGGGTTATTAGGGTTATTGTTCTTGTTTTAGGGCTTAAACTGCCAATTTGAATGACTGGCTGGGACTTTAATCTCTTCTGATATGAAACAGTGATCTCTTTTTGAACGTGATCAAGATAGTTAATGTAGCCAGATTATTGGTGCTATTGACCTCTTAGAGCTAGTAGCAACATTGAGGAATGGCAGATCAACGAGTCTTTGCAAGATACAACGCTAATGAGATTAGACATGACTTGCAAAACGATGATATAAAAAAGATCAAATCTAGCGGGATGAGAAAGAAACAGGCGCTGCGTAAGATTATAGCTAATTTAACTTTGAATAATTATAGTGAAATGCTGTTACTGTTTCCTGAGATCTTGCAAGCTTGGAGGATCGAGGATGATTTCGAAGTGAGATTGATCTGTCATGAGTACGTCAGATCCATAGGTGTTTATAAGCCTGCCGAGGTTTTGGATGCCTTCCCATTTGTTATGGACGATTTAAAGTCTTCTAATCAAAAACTGCAGGTTATGGCCTTGAGAACAGTGACGACTATCCCACATAAGAGATTTATTGAACAAAGTTTTAAGTTTATCACTTCTTTAGTGACTAGTAAGACGGCGGATTTGCACTTATTGCGAACTGCTATTAATTCTCTGATACAGTTGAATGATAGAGATCCTGAAAAGGTTGCTTCGTTTTCGGGATTACTACTGGACATTATAGAAAATGGTTGGGGCCATTTATCCATCCAAGTGACTTCACTTTGGACGCTATATACATTAGCTGAGAGAAATTCACAGCTAAAAGACTTGAGTATATCAGTAGACTCCGCGTTTCGACTATTAGACTCCATACCGAAGTTGGAAGAGTGGGAAATTTCAATGTTATTAGAGTGTCTTCCGATCACTGTTTGTCCAGACTCTCAACGTGATGCAATGGATATGATAGAACTGTGTCTTCCTCAATTACAACATGTTAACACATCAGTATCCATCAACGCTATGAGGTTCATAATGTATCTTTTAAATTACGTGGATAAGGTGCATGAGGATATTAGTAAGAAGTTATCCAACTCTATTACTTCATTTGTTGACAAGCCAATTGAAGTTCAGTTTTTGATTCTTAGAAACATTATCTTATTATTACTAGGAAAACACAAAAGATTATTTAAAATGGAAGTCTCTTATTTTTTCATTGCTTACGATGATCCCATCTACATCAAAGATACAAAATTGGAATGTTTATACTTACTGGCTTCCGCTCATAATATACACCAGCTATTAGATGAATTGGAACAGTACGCTACCGATATAGATATCCAAATGTCCCGAAAAGCTGTTAGAGCCATTGGGAACTTGGCAGTGAAATTGGGAGCTAATGTCAGCGATCGGTGTGTGGGCGTCCTGATTAATTTGTTGGAATTTAACGTGGATCATGTCATACAAGAAATTATTGCTGTATTTAGAAATATCTTGAGGACTTACTCTGACAGATACAAAAATGACGTGAAACGATTAGTAGAATTGATTGATAATGTACAGGAACCAGAAGCTATAACTGCTATGGTTTGGATGATTGTTAATTACTCTTTTGAATTAAAAGATTATATCAGTCTTTTCAAACATTTTTCTCAAAATTTTATTAACGAGCCCATAGAGGTTCAATTCCAATTATTAAATTCAAGCGTGATCCTTTATGTTCGAGACCGTACTCGCATCTCTAAAGAATTATGCTTCCAGATAATCAAACAATGCACTGAAGAGATTAATAACCCTGATTTAAGAGGAAGAGCATTAATGTATTCAAAATTGATAAACTTAAATGAAGTAAATCCACAGGCACTCTCAAATGAGGCTTTACGAGAATTAGTGGACGGAATACTTCCTGTCATTGAATTAAACACTAAATTGGATGATGCAGTTGTAGAGGAACTAGAACTTGGAATAGGAACTATATCGTCTGTTTACTTAAAGCCAAGCTCTCAAATTTTCAAAAGTAAACAAATTAAAAAACTGCCACACTCCAGTGCACTAAGAGAAGAAGGTAAGGATCTTCAAATAATATGTGATCTTTCATCTAAATCTGCATCCACTTTCCATGAATCCCTCATGACTAGCAATGGAGATTCTATAGATAAGTTTGAATCTATTTCAGAATTCCCAAAAACTGCAAGCATGAGCGATTATGATAAACCCGCCGAAAAAATCAATGCATTGAAAGGTGATCGTCAGTCAAGTTCATCAACATCAAAGTTAACTAGGAAATCTTCAATGCTAATGAGAAAATTATCATTCAAGAAAAAAACGTAACCCACATAAGTTTAAAGAATTTCTTCTATAACTTCTAATTAATGACTTTAATATATACAACTCCTACAAAATTAAAAACAGAAGATTTATTGTTGTAACAACTGGAGCAAGAGATTTCATAATACTAGTGTCTAATAAAAATATCTAAAATTACGATTCTCAATATCAGTTAAATCAGTGAAATCATATTCCTTTAACTGCTGACCTGACTGTTCGTTATCTCTTTTCTTATTCTCTCTTTGACAAAGGTACCCGACATAAAATTGTAACGGGATACAAACCGCTTGCGTGACTAGAAGCGCTATCTTAGCAGGAACATACTTTGGAGCATCTTTGACTCTAAACATTTGAGGTGCCACGATTGATGATATGCAATACACTACCAACGTTGCAGCATTTCTTATTAATCGCTTGGTATAACCCGAAGTATTAGCCGAATTCCAAATGTAGATATTGGTGATCACACATGATCCACTATACAAAAGATACAAGGACAATAAATTCCCAACTTTATGAGTCAAAGGTAGACTTATCAGTACGATAGCACCAATTATTGCAGGGATATACATTGAGACCGAAACCAAGGTTATATGTCCCCAGCGACTCATCATTTGAGTCGTTGTTAGTATAATAATAATGGTTATAGCACCTATAGGCAACTGTAATAAAGCTGTTTGATAACTATCAAACCCAAATGTCTTTGTTATAGTAACAGAGAACGTCCCGATAGCACCGGTGGAGATCTGAGAGCAGCCTGTAATTAGAAGCATGGGCCAAGTTAATTTATCATGTAGAAACAGCTCTTTGATTTGATGTTTCTTCATCTTCTTCGTCTCCATTCCAGTCTGGTTACTTCTAATATGTTTCAAAACTTCCAATCTTTCATCTGGAGTTAAGAACCAAGCCGTAGTACAATTGTCAGGTAAGTAGAAATATGTAAAGATCCCAAACAGGACAGTTAATAATCCTACTATTAGAAACATGATCTGCCACGAAGCAAAATCTTTCCCGTGATAATGTAAGAACCCAAACGAGACAAGGCCACCTACAATATAACCAGTTCCAGCTTGTGAAGCCCAATATCCGATTCTAGCGGTCTGTTCCGCCTTTGTATAGTACATACCAGAAATGGCAATACAGCCAACGGCACTAGACGATTCAAACATTCCTAGTAACGTTCTCACAATCATCAAAGAAGCATACGTCCTACAAGCAGAATGGCAAGCCAATGCGGTACCCCAGCAGATGATAAATAGCGATAAAATCTTGGATAATGGATATTTTTGAATCAAAAACGTAGTGAAAGGCTCCATAAAGATGTAAGCAGCAGAGAATATGGTATTAAGGTTAGAGAATTCGTTGCCCTTCAAATTGTTCTTGATGCCCATCGAAGCAGCATAGTTCAATAAAGCCTTATCCAAGAACATAAAGAAGTATGTAAAGCAAAGAAACGTTAAAATAACACCGTCAACTTTTCTACAAATTGTAGCACTCAATTGGTGGTCTCCATGGAATGTCTTATGCACTAGATCTCGTTGTACACTAGATTCAAAGATGGTATCATCTTTGCTATCGTCAATGTTATGAGTTTTCCAATATTTAAAAGCAATGTCTTCGCCGGTGGAAAAGCTATTTTGAGACGACACATCTTCAATACTAGATTGCGACCCTATTTTATAGCAACTATCATTATCATGACTCAATTTCTCACCAAGCATGGCAACAATCCTTTTTGACCCATCTACTAGAATATCAACCCAGAGAAAGTGTGTATATCACACTACACAGACATCAATTATCGTCGTTATATACTCGATATGACACAGATCCAATAAAAGGTTCCAGTTACTCACTCCATTGACGACTAAATCATTCAATTGGCAGTTTGCATAATTAATGCATTTAACTGTTACTAGTCGGTATTCCTCCCTCAAACTCACGAATTTGAGCCCGTTCATTGTACTTCAAGCAGCCAGCTAGCTTGCAGTCACAATTTCATAAGCCATTGCAAGCTTCTGTGGCGCCAATGGCAACTGATAGCAATGGAGAAACCAGGTCGATGAGCTTAGGTTTTGTTCATAGTGAATAAATGAAAAATTATTGATCTTTTACTGAAATTTGCAGCTCATCGCGAAAGAATCGATTACACGAAAACTTCTTGAGGGCCTCTCTTACCCTTGTGAGCACATTCACGATGGATATTAGTGTGGTGTCAAGACAATTGGTACAGTACTTGCTGGAGATGCGCGGTGTTTGCCACGAAAACGGCCTCCTGGAGCTGTTACGGCTATCTTCTCCCAGGCCCGAAGATATAACTTCAGAAGAAACACTCAAGAATTTGAGCGAATGCGTGAGCCATCTTAACTTACAACTTAACTACCTCGGTTATAAAGTTTTCAAAGTCACGTCGGGCCTGGGTGCCGACGCAATAAAGCGATACCGGGCCATTGACTCGACCTTCACTATGGATTCCAATAGATTCTATGTGCTTGTCAACCTGCTTTCCAGTGACGAGTCCAAATTTGCTACACGGTTCAGCCTGAAAGAGATTGAATACGTGAAGAAAGCCATCGAAATGGTTTGTGGAGAGTTCGAAGTAATCATTCATGATGAGCTAAACGGATTGGATTCTTTTGCACAATTAAGACAATGGGTCACGGAACAGGCGGCCCAGTCGCCGCAGTGGAACAGGTACGTGTACTCGTCGGTGACTGCAAGACGGTTGCTTCAGTCCAGCGATTTGAGTGTCCTAGAGATCGAAGAAGTGCTACGCAAATTGGTGTCGCACAAATGGTTTTACCGTGACTCAGAAGGGCGGTACGGTCTTGATTTGAAATGCCTTATTGAGCTCGAAGAGTACTTGACCACAAACCACGGCATGCGTGGTTGCCACGAGTGCTCTCGGATCGTCACTAAAGGAGGGATTATGTGTCGTTGCGATGAAACTTCATCGCAAGTGTGGCATCACGACTGTTTTCAACATTACGTAGCTCACGTTAGCATCCGTTGTGATCATTGCGATAGAGATCTGCTCACCAGTGGGATATGTATACTTTAGCTCTGACCCTTGTTGCACTCTATGGTTTTAGTATTTACAAGTTATATGCTACATGCTTTGATCTCACTTCCTCACCAGTCCCTTCTTCTCTAAAAAATCCTTGGCCTCATTGATCTTCGTGGCTAGGTAGGGACTACCGCCTTTGTCCGGATGGTTCGCCAACATGATCCTTCTGTGGGTATCTTTCAGTTTCTTTTGGGTCAAATTGGATTCATTCAGATTCAAGATTTGCAAAGCTTCCTTCACATTCATTCTAGCGTCAAAACCTCCTTTCAAAAATTGTGCGGTAGGCTTTCCACCGTTCATCCGTATCGATACGGTCCTGTACGCGCCAGCAGCAGCATATAGGGACACAAAGGCACCAATCCCGGTCAGGATAGGATGCCGGCCCATGAACTCCATGGTTTCATCGAAATAACGATCCATACCTCGTTTTTCCGCGCTTGAAACGGGAACCACGGGCTCCGCTGCGTGTTCTGTGTCAATTGCACTGTTCATTCCACGTTCAACTGGCTTGTTGAGGGTCAAAATTAGTGATCAAGTTGGAATCCCAAACAGTGTCTACATGGTAAATTTTTGTATGTGAAATATTTCTACTAAGAAGAAAAATAGAAAAATGAAAAATTTTTCAATCTCATCTCATCTCATCACACTATTAGCTTAGTCTTAAGGCAAGTCATCTCGGTTAAAACAAGTGTTGTGAGGCCAATATGCGTATCTATCAGTGCCATTTCTGCTCTTCGCCGGTCTACCCCGGCCATGGGATCATGTTTGTGAGAAACGACGCCAAAGAATTCCGTTTTTGCAGGTCGAAATGTCATAAGAATTTCAAGCAACGTCGTAACCCACGTAAGTTGAGATGGACGAAGGCGTTCCGTAAAGCTGCCGGCAAGGAGCTTGCTGTGGACTCGACGTTGACGTTTGCTCAAAGGAGGAACGTTCCTGTGAGATATAACCGTGAACTGGTCGCCACGACGTTGAAAGCCATGGCTAGAATTGAAAGCATCAGACAGAAGCGTGAGAGAGCTTTCTATAAGAACAGAATGAGACATAACAAGGAGAAGGATTTTGCCAGCGACCGTCGTTTGGTGGAGTCTAACCCTGAGTTGTTAAAGATCAGAAACGTTGAGTTGACAAGACAAGAAGAACGTGCCGCAGACGTTTCATCAGAATCTGAGGAATCCGAGATGGAAATTGATTCTGAAGTGGAAGAAGAAGAGCAACAACAGAAATTGAAGATACTATTAAAGAACAAGAAGAGAAATAATAAGAAGATAGCTTTTTAAAGAAAAGTATTACAATTCTATCATACCAATTTATATATCTATATCGAAGTACATTTATATTAACGGATTAGTTCCTTTGCATACGATGACTGCCAGAAGGTTTGTAGCTCTTGTAGATCTGGTAGAGTCAGTGGATGGAAATCGATGATTGTCCAGGATCCATCCATAAAATTGACAATTTGCAAATCCAATGGTTGGCCTGCTTGTAATTGGCAAAACTGCTGGTAGCAATTTGTTAACACGGATTCGTTGATCTGCAGTGTGCACATGTGGTCGTTTGAAGAGAACGCAGGTAAGTTTCGGACCACTAATGAGTCTAATTGGCCCGATGAGCTCGATTCAAATTGCACGAACTGGGTTATGAGACGGATTCGCTGCCTTTCAAGAGCGTTAGGAACCGCAGCCAAACGTTCCAAATCCACTACAATCAAACCCATCCACCCACTCAAGGTGCAAGACAACACAGTTCAATGAGTAATGCTTACAATGTGTACATATGTGTGATGTATATATGTGTCTTCGTGAATGTTAAAACACTTATAAATTATAAGTTCTCATATTCTTCAGGATAGAAAATCAGCCTTTCCACTCCGTCTTTCGTTAGCACGACCATTCTTATCACTCCTCCTGAAGAACCATCCCATTTGATGGCTTGTGAAAGGGAGTGCTTCATAAAATTTACTGTTTCATCTTTAGTCATATTTGGTTTGAAATTTTTATCACAATAGCCATAGATGAATGCGGACCCAGACCCTGCAATGGCATAAGGTTGCTTATGAATTGATCCACCTAGTGGAATACTATACACTTCACCTGTGGATTTTTTATCATCATAGCCGGCAACAATGATCCCTGCAGTCAAGGCACTTCTATTCTCGTAACAAATCTTTCTAAAAATCGACGCAGCGGTCTCAATCGAGGGAGTGCCAAACTGACTGCTATACAGCTCTAATTGGTATTGGACAATATCCGCTACAGCCTGTGTGTCAGCGGCGGAGCCTGACCTACAACACCAAATCTTATCATCCACACGCGTCAATTTATCCGTCACCCTATTAGCAATGTACGCTCCTGTCGTGGTCCGAGAGTCAGCACCCAGTATCACCCCATCAGCAAACGTCACAGCCATTATCGACGTCCCTAAACTCACCTCCCCCTTCTTCAACCTGTCAACATCTACTTGGATTCCGTTCATTTCCTATCTACACCTGAGCTTTCTCTAGTCACAAAATTGAACCAATTCGACGGTCACTACAACACAGTCCGTAAACGTACCCACAAAGAGCTTCTAAAGTCCACTTCTTCAACTCGTAAACGTTAGTGAAGTTACTGGTTTGTTGCCACTGGAATTCCTTCAAACCGATTTTATCATTCTAGAATTCGGGATGTTACCCTGCCTCCGAGCCCTGATTTATGTTCTAGGGCTTGCCATTGCCCGTGTCCAGTGGCCGGTTTGCTACCGGTTAGTGTCTAATTGGTTGTTGGATTGAAGTTGGTATTCGGCGTGTGGGTGAGCCGTTCAATCTAGCATCGGTTCTGGGCATTGTCTGTTCTTCAGGCGGTAGTATATGCAAATTGTCAAAATCTAGCTGTATGGTAGTTGGATCATGATTGGACGTTACGGTGGGTTTCAGAGGACTTGGGATCGCCCGGCGTGCCCTTGCGTAGTGTGTTCTCATTGCTTGCATTTTGGAGCGGCGTACTTGTGCTGAGCCTGGGATTTCAAAATTGTTATCGATTTTCCTTGGTGTCTTGTAATTAAATGATTGTGCTTCCCCTGTTGGGTCTAATTGAGTCTTCCATAATAGGAGCAGACCTCGAAGTGTTGCACGATCCCATCGTTGGCGGAATGTTTGAGAGGCTCGCTCGTTGGTGGAGAGCTTGAATAATCGGAGACTCCAAATTCGTAAGTGTTTAGACAAATTCCTCAAATTATTACTATTTTGCCACAATTCATACATTTCTTCGAGTTCATCGAGTCTAGAACGCCACATGAGAAGTAAGTCTCTAGTTAATTGGTCCTTACGGAACGAGTCAGCTATTTGGGTCTCGTCTCGTTGAAATTCGTATTGCGATACTAATAACGACCATGTTTTTTGTAACAACTGAGTTGAATAAAACTTATCCGCTAAAGAAACGTATTCAAATCGAAGCATTTGAAACCTGCTCGAGATAAATTGAAAATAGCTAGTGATTAATTTTGTATTTTGCCTCCATTTAAACTTTGTTAGCACAACTTCTAATTTCAAATCCTTTTTAGCAATAGCACGATCAAGCCATTTGTGGAAAAATCTAGCCAATCGAATCTGGCTACTAGCACTAGCTAATAGATTGTGTGTTGACAATTGAGTTAATTCATGGATCTTTGAATTTTTTAACCAAATTTTTTTCCATGCCATAGATTTAATGAATAGTATTCTCAATAGATCTAGCTTTCGTAGGCTCGTGTAAGAATGACTCCACTTCTCAAAGGCTTCTCTTCTCAACAATTTGTTTCGTTCTTCTTGAAATGGCACTGTGCACGTGGATTGAAGCTGGCTTAGCTGCTCCATTTTGTGTAGCCATGTTTGGAATCTCTTTTTCTGTTGGCTCTGTTGGAACAGTCTTAGTCTCTTGTTAAGTTCAAATTTACATCTCCAGAGTAGCAATTGTTCATGGGAAGCTTTTTGTATTCTTGATTTTTCCATCAAAATGCATTTCGTCCTCAATCTCCAATGACTCAACACTTTTTCAAGTATTTTGATGAAATGGAAATTATCAGCTCTTCTAAAGTGATCGACCTGATTTTGCCAATCGCAAAATTTTTGAAATATCAATTTCTGATCTTGTAATTCTTTATAAGAGTATAGATGTAATCTTTCCAAAAACCGTTTCCTCCACATTTTACTATAAGTACTTTGCTTTAACAAGTACGCTTGTCTCTGCTGGAAAAACCATACATTATTTCCTAATTTTGATTCATTGACCATCTTCGTAAGCCATCTCTTCAAAATATTTTTTTCGGCCAATGCATTCAGTATCTTGAATTTCAAATCGGTCTGTTGTCTCCAGGTCTTCATGGTATTAACTTTCAAATCCTTGATATATTTGTCCAAAGCTAACTGAGTCAATCCATGAACTTGATTAGATTTTTCTCTCCAAGTAATCATTATTCGACGCTTAATAAAAATGTCATTTGAATTTAAAACTTTCAATCTGCTACTCAGTTCCCATTTTTTCAAGAACTTTTTCAAAATCAACAGCTTTTTAATCTCTCGAAATCTTGTTTCTTGATAGGAAAGAGCTAACATTTCAGCCTTCAATTTTTGGAAAAAATGATTAAGAAATTGGTAATTAGCCACTTGATTCATTTTCTTGAAAGCAAGAGATTTTAAAATCCATTTGATGAAGCATTTCGATACTAAACTATTCAAAAAATATTTTTGAGCTTCAGTGGTAAGATCGTATTGCCGAACAAGTCCCACTTTCCACCGATCTGTGTATTTAGCAAGGATGAATGTCTCATACACTCGCTGAGCTTTATTGAAATGAATGGACTCATTGAACCTTAGCCTCCATTGATGGAAATACCATCGTCCAACATTTTCTTGTCTTCTAAACTGGAAGAAAACTAACTTCATCCAGATATTCGTAGGTCTAAACAAAAACGCATCAATGACATGTTCCAAATCCTCAGTGAACTTGTATTGTCCGTCGCTCAACTGATTCATCGTGGTCATCACATAGTAGTCCTCAATGGGGTCATCGCCGTTTGCCATCAGATAAGAAGCATACCTTTGGAAACATTTCAAAAACTTCAATGACATCCCATGTCTCAACAAGAAAATTTGAATATCTCTATAAATTTTAGAAAGCAAATTGCTTACGACCCGCTCATTGAACTCATGATCCTGTGGCAAAATAACAGGTGGAGTCTGTATACGCGCTGGAAGAGAAGCAAGTGGTACCACCGGCGAGATCATTGGAGATTTAATAGACTCTTGAAGCAGCCATTCTGTAGACATTTCCTGATTCAAACCATCCTGCAACAGTTCACTTGTCGGAGTAGATTCATGGCCCAATTGGCCCGGTGTCAGCAGCCGTTCAGTAGTGCTGAGTGGCTCAATTGCCATTTATACCGAGAGATGTGTCCTGTCCTATGAGATCAACGGCTAAAAATAAGGGAAGAATCACACGTACCAGCCTGTGTTCATTGTCCTTCAAGCCGTCTGGTGATAGCGTTCAAACGGATCCACGAACTGTCTGTTGACTGGCGACAGCACTGTGACGCTACCAGGTGTAAACACATGTTAAAACATGTCTAAACTGGGTTTATAACGTTATATAAAATTATATTGAAAAATTATCAAGAAATTGTTATAACGTGTTACTTCTTTGTCACTCTTTTTGTTCAGGAAATTACACATTTAGCAAAGCCATTGAGGTTGTAAACGTGTGTAGACTTGTTTTCCGTGATGAGATCTATCTTTTGGTTTTGCTTTCAAGCGCTCACGCTGGTTATAGCCCAAGCTATGGGCGACTTGGGTCTTCCACCTCAATACTGGGAAAATGTGGAAATCAAAAGAAATATAGACGTCAGTAAGCCTTACATTGGTGAATCAATGACTCTCAAGATTAAGAATATTGGGAATGAGAAACTTTCCGAGTATTATATGCTTGCTCCTTCTCAATGGGCTGAAAAGGTCTCGGTGATTAATGTTGTGATCCCATCTGGTGGATTACTTGTGAGATCTAAGTTTCAAGATGAGACTGTTTTGCTGGCTGATGGCGTGGAGGCGTCTGTTTTGTTGTTGGAATTACCAGAGCCTGTTGAGCCTAACGAAGAAATTGTGTTGAAAAGTAACGCATATTTTGCTACCACTGGTTCTTCCTATCCGTCCAAATTAAAGATGGATCAACATCAAGTGTTTAACCTGACTCTCCAGGACAAGTTTTTTTCGCCTTACCACACCCGGTTGTTTGAAATGACTGTTTCAAGTGCCGATGGCGTTGCGTTGTTCGAAGATTATCAAACTGATTCCGAAAGTTTGGTTGCAAATGAGAAGATTTTACAACTAGATACGGTTAATGACATTGAACCCTTGACTATTTCTACTGTGGATGTCGTGTATAATTTTGACCGTCCAGTGAACTTTGTGAATTATTTGAAAAGAGATGCATGGATCCATCATTGGGGTGATAGAATTGAGTTCAAAGAATATTATGAAATGACAAGTAAAGGTGCTGAGTTAGATGGTGGATTTTCGAGATTTGATTTTATGAAATCAAGAAACGAGAGAGGCTTCACTTCTTTTGCCGCTTATCTCTTTGATATTCAATTGCCAGAAGGTTCTTCTGGACATTATTATACAGATAAAGTTGGTATGAACCCATTCAACAGATTCCAAAACGATATTTACTCCTTGAGACCACGTTTCCCCCTGTTTGGTGGCTGGAATTATAATTTCACCATTGGTTGGTTAAATTCATTAGCTGATTTTGTTCATTCAGATGATATTGAATCTAACGTTTACTATGCTAAGATCCCATTACTCACCGGCCCGCTACAAACAATGTACAATTCCGTGAATATATCGGTTTTCCTACCTGAACATGCTAAAGTCTTGGACATTAGTTCGCCTATTCCGTTCCTTAAAGGAGAGCTTTTCCCAAAACATTCATATTTTGATTTGGAAAAGGGACACAGTGAATTATCCTTTGAATATAAAAATTTAATTACAGATATGAAAGACGCTTCTCTTATCATCAAGTATAGGATGACAACACAAGGTATGTTGAGAAAACCTTTCTCCATTAGTATACATGTATTCATTCTAATGATGGTGATCTTTGTTCTAAAAAATTGGAATTTGAGCATTTAAACAAAGTACAAGTTCAAGTAAAGTTATAAGTCCTTAAAGAAATGTCCATGCAATAAAATTTTGTCTATTATATATACATTTGAGATCTATAAGAATTAAATAGGATATCTCAGACATATGTGTATCAAATACCTTTCCAAATACATTTTTCCAAAGAATCCGTATTACGAGTCCCCGCTGACCTTACGATTCCGATTCTCTCAAACTCACTTATCCCTTGTAAAAAAAGAACTAATGATATCTTTTCAAACATTTGTTTATGCAAATCTGTGCCAATCTCTTTCTCATCCTTGTCGTCTGATTGATGCTTCAAAAGAAATTTCTTTACCTTTTCATTAGTTTCAGACATCTCTTCTATGAAACGTATTATTACTTCCTGAGGTAATGATTCTTTGAACGCTGAATAAAAATCATAAATATTTATCAATGAACTAGCTTCCCTGTAAAGTTTGAACAAAAGAGAATTTATGGGTCCCAATATTTGCCTTGCTGACTCTCGAGACGTAAAGACATCCTGAGCTTTTGTAGTTTGAAAGTTTATCGATAAATTTTGTTCCCAATTTAAAAGATCCTCCTCTAAATTATTTTTGTAATATGGGAACATTGCTTGAGTTAATAATCCAGTGCTATTGTCTAATGTAAACAGTTCTTTGAAAATGGTATCCACGGGTTCAAAGAGCAATTTATCTTCATGAGCTTTACATACGGGCCAGCGTGATAAGTATGATTCTAATTTACCAGTCAATAAGTTATAATATAACTCAATCAAACTATAATTAAAAATGTTCAATTCGCTCTCTAAAAATTCTGCAATAAATTTGGTTTGCCTGTTAATTGGATTATCTCTCACTAGAAACTCAATGAAAAACTCCTTCAATTTGGAATCCTTATTTGCTAACAGTGATTGAATATCATCCTTTGACGATTTTTCCTTCACCAAGTTTTCAAGGAAAAACATGAAAGTAGGGCATTTCAATATTATATCTAAATAAGTTTCATTTAAATTATCGACATTTGTTGGGTCAATGAAAATCGAAAACGGGTTTGAGTAAAAATATGACATTAGAGAATAATCCAGTATCTTAATGAGTAACCGAAGATTGTGGTTAGTATTATTAGACATTTTCTCTAATATAAATGCAACAAACCTTTCAGATAAATTTAGCTTCCCATCCACTGTATCTAAGAAACTATGGAAAATCATATTCGCGTATTTATTCTTCTTACTAGAAAAATCTAATTGAGCATAGTTTCTCTTTAACAACCTCAAAGTAGATTGTTTTAGATTTTTTTCAATATTTGATAAGGTGGTGTTAATGTTAAACACTAGGCTAATCTTGACATGTTTGTGTTTTAAAGCACTTCTTAAAAGAACAATAAAAGCATCTAAGGTGGTAAAATTCATAGAGTCCACGTCTCTTATATTGAACACTAAGTTTAAAGATTTATTAAACAAAGTCTTGAATTTCTCAACCAAAGTTAAATCGAAGGAAACATCAACTTGGTCTGGTATATCTTGATCCTCTAAAGTTACAAGAGGTTTCCTGTTACTATCAAAATCAGCACTATCGTCATCGCCATCCTCGTCTTGCTTCTCTTCGACTTTCACATTGCTAAAACTGTGGAGATCCTTTTCAGCTTCTGTGAATAATTTAAACATTGCTCTTCTTAATGTCATTCTCACGTTAGGTGATTCTTTCGAAGTGAGATCTATTACTGTGTTTAAAGTTGTAGTATCATTGTCCTTAGGAAATTTTATAGGGATGGATCCATCAGAATCTAGCAGAAACAACGATCTGAAATTTTGTCGTTGAGATTTCTCATCTGCAAACAATAACCTCGTCACTTCTTCTTGAAAATCGCTCTCAATATTAGAAACAATGCTATCCACATTAGAGTGGAAATGATGGTGAAGTTGCTGATATAAACGCCATCTCTTCTTCACAACATCTAAAGACTCTTCGCCGTCTAACAATGGAACAAAAGAAAGTGGCCCATCGTCAAAATCCTTCGAAAGTTCTGTCTTGCCATAAACAACGTTATAAGTCTTTTGAGCATCAGCGAATTTGTCGATATTCATTCTGAATAGTCAATTTTTATGAATCAAACAGTAATGGAATACTAAGTTGTTAATAATAATATATTTTGAGCATCAACCATCTTTATTGTTTTTAAACTGCTTTCGAAAACATTTATTTTATTACAAGACATTAAAAACAAAACCTACGTGGGAATAAAATAATAGAAGCTGTCCAAGGTCCAATCCAAAGGATTAATCAAATAAGGCATAAATCATTTATTTATAGGTATATATATGATAATTCATTCGTAATAGAAATCTGCCGTCAAAGATTTTAATTCATCTAAATCGTAAAATTCGTCATCATCTTCTGTTGAACGACTATCGTCTATCTCAGGTACTGTCATTTCGTCTTGGTTTAACAAGTTCAACATTTGAACGTTTTTTCTTAAATCTATCAAAGTCTGAATTTGATTTTGCGTGTCTTCTGAAATATCTTTTTGTTTACCCAACGGTGAAATTAACCTTAAACCATCCAACCACATAAATTTAGCCTCTTTAGTGTCCAAATACAGTGTTACTATTTGTTTATGATTTCTATCCAGAAGCTTTACTTCCGTGAACACATTCCTTTCAATTAAATTGACCAATCCAACGTTATCCGAGTTAATACTGTTCGTCGGAAGTAAATCTTTACTTTCAAAATATGCGATGTTTTTCAACGGGATGACAATGGTAGGTGTTATAGGATGTTCATTATTTGAACCTGGTGTTACTATTTTTACTCCTTGGACGACTGGGAAGTCTTCAAATTTCATATCAAATTTTCTGACTAATAAATTACCATGATTGTCAGAGACTATAATGAAATAAACTGCTGGATTTTTTATAGTGCCATCCAATGGATTTTCCGCGTATGTCCATATACCCTTTTGTAACTGTAATAACCTTTGGTGACGAACGTATTCATAAACCTGGTTAGTTAGAAAGACGTCAAAGGCTGTGAATTGTTTTTGCCAACGTTCGTAATCTCTCTTCTTTAAGGTTTCTAACTGAAATTGGCGTACTTTTTTATAGTCCACCGACCTTAAGAAATCATAAACTAATTCATATAGGGAGCCCAAGGAATGAGTCTTTAAAGATTCATCTATCACAGAATCCATCTCTTTCAATATGATAGGCACTAATTGAGATAAAGAGTCGACATCCTCAGATGTAGAGGAATCAGACTCTATCCAGATATTTAGTTGAGTGTTCATCAACCCATAAAGTAGAGCTTCTCTGTTTAAAATAAATGAACCAATGTAAGTTTTCCCTTTCAGTTGAGCCCGATGAGATTTGAAATAGTTTTGTAATTCACGAGAGACTTTGAAGATACTCTTATAAAGTGGGAAAGGATGTTCTCCAAATAACAAATGTTCTAGGAAGGTCTTCTTAAAGGAACGGTTAGAGTTGTTTAAAAAAGTCAAAATGTCGTAAGCTTGTAAGAAGTTTAATTGTAGCATATTGTCCTTATATTCTTTATTACTCTCTTCAAACTTGACCATGAGTCGTTTATTTTCAGACATTGTATTTTGGATCGAACTTGAGATTCTCTCTACGATCTCAGGGAATTTTGCTATTTTCATGGTTTCCAAGAAATCATACAGCTGTAGTTTTAAAGGAACCATTTTTTCCACTAGTATCGAGCTTAATGCATCTACATCGGTTTGAAATAGTAGTAGCGTTAATAATGTAGGTAAATCACTCTCAGCTAGATTCAAATACATCTCTAAAACTTCAATACCCATTTTTTCTGGCATCAAATTCGTTAATGCTTGCACATTTTCTTGCAATACTACAAAACAGTTTAATGAATCTACTAACATAGGGTCAGTGAGCGCAGCGGACCGCATATGTATCAGTATCGAATCCAAAAATAAATGCGTCTTCTCTCTGGTAAATTTAGAGAAGTGGAAGAATTCGTCCTTATAACTTTCGATATCCTGTTGAAATGCTGTGAAGATCGATCTAAAAGTAACTAATAGCTGTTTCCAAGTAAACAATGGGAAGACTGTCTCTAGTAAAGTTAAAAACCGTTCATTATTGACAATTTCGGATCTCAAAATGTCAATATCACAAAACTCTACAAAAGAACTAACTAAATTTGCTAGAGAGACACGATCTGGTTGACCACAGTTCTCAGATAACTGAAAAAAACATTCTAAGGACTCTCTGGAAGACAATTTCTCGCTACCTGCTTGGTGGCTCGACATTCTTTGCAACAGATTTTCGACATCATCATATGTCATCTGACCACCTTTTCGAGACGGTTTTACGCCAGGTTTATCCCTAACCATGCCAAAATCTACCCAAGAAGACGGTATCCAAGACAAATTCCGCAATCCAGTCGCTTTAGAGACCTGTTTTTGAGATATTTGACCATATATGGTTTACTTGTTCAAATTGGGTGGACATACAAGTAAGTGAAAAATAATTCACAACTATTATATAATACCTAGGCAAAAAGGCACTATCAAAGCTGATGTAGGTAGAATCGTACTCACAAACTATTGCCTGGTTTCTTTGTTACATAGCAAGTATACAGTAAGTATATCGTAGTTAGCTGTGGATTGGTTGGAAATAGGCTTAAATCGGGTCATAAAGCTTTGAAATACCTCTATTTATCTGTTAAGGGAAGAATTATTATCTCACACTATAAACATATATATTGTCCTTTAAGAAATACTAGAGTGATGGCAGATAATTTTGAATTTGTTGGGGTCAATGAAACTTTCCCGTCGATGGTTTCCTTTGATGATTATTTGAAAAATGTTTTACCCTACCAACTTAGGCAGACTATCCTTGATACTTTACAATCTCAAAGACACAATGTGTCTGAAGAGTTTATTACTCAAGTATTGAAGCAACTTGAAAACTCTTTACAAAACGAGAGTAACAATTATTGGAATAATACACCATTAGAAACTAGTCTATTAACTTCACTGAGCGATAAACCATTGAATTTAGCTTTGAGCAATGGCAGTAATAGTTATTTACATCTATCATCGGTATGGTCTTTTATGCAAGGGTTTATACTGGGCCAAATAAGTGTTATCATATTGCTACTCATTTTTTTGAGGTATTTTATCTTTAGTGATAATAGTCACAAGAGCAAGAACCCACCTCTAGCGAAACCTATCCAAATATTGAATACTTCTGATAATTTGAGCAGATCCAAAGATTTGATTTTGAGAGAAAACATTTCAATGACCAATCTGAAAAAATTTGGCAAAGATTTCTTAGATCCAATGAATTTTTCTAAATCTTTTAAACAAAAGGATTTGGAACTTGAGCGAGAACATATGATCAATGACATTCTGGAAAAATGTTACTACAATGTAGATACACATGGGTCTGAGTCACTAGATTGGTTTAATGTCTTAGTAGCCCAAGTGATTCAACAGTTCCGTGTAGAGGCCAACAACAAGGATAATATCCTTAACATATTGAACGATATGATTGAAATGAAATCATCTGCATTTCCAGATTATTTAGGTGAGCTCAAGGTTATAGAATTAGACATCGGTAATGATTTCCCTATTTTTTCGAATTGTAGAATTGAAAACCTTGATAAAAATACATTACAAGCTAAGATCGACATTGATTTGAATGATAGAATTACCTTAGGTATCCAAACAAAGCTTGTAGTGAATTACCCTAAATTTGAATTTGTAAGTTTACCAATAAATTTGACTGTATCCATAATACGATTTCAAGGTTGTTTAACAATTTCTTTAATAAGAGCAGATGATTTAAAACATTACGATAAAATTGATGGCTCAAGAGTTGATACTTTACCGGAGGATGATCGAAGTTATTTAACTTTTTCATTCGAACCAAATTATAGTATAGAATTCGAAACAACATCATTGATTGGTGCTAGATCTAAGTTAGAAAATATTCCAAGGATTGCATCGATGGTTGAATATCAAATTAAAAAATTGTTTGTGGAGAGATGTGTAGAACCAAGGTTTCAATATGTTAAGTTACCTGATCTATGGGCTCAAGCTAGAGGTGAGAGTAAAGAAACTGCTTAATTATGTGCTGATATTTTACTTTTCAATAAAAAATATCATTTTTGAAGATAGATATTTCCTGCAATGTCTATATAACTTTGACTCGAGTCCAAGACTAAATCAAAAGATTTTTCCATCATTTTCTTCTTCTTCTCAGATATACCATAATCATCGTAAGGAATCCATATTTTTTTGTAATTTTTACTAAAATTTACTTTAGGATGTTCATATCTCTTTAAAGTATTAGTACACGTTGTTAGCTTATTACTTGTTGATCCTGGTGACTGCTTTTCACTATAGTTTAACGAATCAACAGGAGAACTCATAACCGTTGGAAACGAAATGTAATGTACAGTAGAATTGAAAGTGGAAGATATCTTACAATGCGCCACTATAGTACTAACAAACATCATAACCATTAAGATGCATAGCTCATACTTATTCGAAAGAGCAAATAAACCTAGAAGACAAAATTCTAAGAAGTATATCCCACCATACAATTGAAGTAATGATTGTGCATACAACTTCCCATAAGTTTCTGAACAATTCTTATTATTGTATTGGTATATTAATATTACTTTGAATGAAAAGTATACTAGAAGGAATGACACAGTGGCCAAAGGTAATATTAATGGAGATATGACACTGTAGATGATGGATATACACCCCAACACAGAGAAAATAGGATAAATAGACCCCCATTGGAAAGTTAACGATGTACGAAGTCTTCTTTTCCTTTTATGTGGTGGATAAATGGAGGGTCTATAATAAAATATTTCAATGAGTAATTCTTTTACTCTAATTAAATTACCACCAAAATATGCCATTCCTCTTACCAGAACAAAAGAGCAAAAAAAATTCGAACTCTTTGGTAATTCATGTGCCAACAATGTTGGTAAACTAGTTGGGTTATTGACAACACTCTCTATGACGAATGATATCCCGGATGAAATTGTTACTACCAAAAAAATATGAACAAATAAAAATACAAAGAACCATTTCTGTACATCTTTTTCGATTTGAGCACCAGTTTGGCAACCTTTTAAATAACTTAACATCCTAAAAACGTATGGTACACATTCGGTTAGAAATACAAGAGTAATTATGGGAAATATCATTGCCATCATATCGTTGATTAGTGGTGAGTAGTCTTTGAAATTAATAGGTACCAATAATTTTGTGGCTACATATGGTATTTGCAAAAGAAAACCAATGATTGCCACGGGTATGACCCATCCAATGATAACTATCAAACCTAATAATCTCGATAATGTACTTCTTATGAAAAAGCCAAATTTGGATCGCATAATTAAATTAGACCAGACGATATCATCTGGATGTGGGCCGATCAATACGTTAGTAGTATCCTTATGATTATTTTGTATAAGCTGCCCACAAATATGGGCTGTGAGAGATGAATCAAATTGAATGAATGCCATCTTATAAAAAAAATTATTATCCATCGACTCATTAGCTTTAAATTGATCTAAAATGGTTTGATATTTTTGCAATTTGGATACAACATGTCTATATTGTTTTACATGTTTTTCTAACTTGTTGATTTCCATCTTAACAAAATTCTGATGTAAGATATGACATTTGATTCTAATGATTAATGATTTACATTTGAAAATTCTTTTATTGACATTGAATTGACAAAATTGATAACTATTATGAAAAAATAATTTCCAACTATGAGTATTCTTATTAAGATCTACAGGTATAAATCCTTTACGGAAGAAATCTTCCAAATATAATTTGAAAATGGATGATTCAATTTTCTGTTCCATTTGAAACATTTTATTCCATCTTTTATGAAAAAAATGATAATTCTTAGATACGTATGAAACGTTTTCCACTGAACCGATTTTGGCAAATTTTAATTTAATAGTTTTAATATCAGTATTAACATTATTCAAAAATAAAATATTTTGAAATTCATCTTTCAAAATCTCTGCTTTGGATAATTTTGTCATAGTTTGAAATTCTTTAATGATCATAATATGGAATCCAATGACAATAACTAGACACACCCCAAAATGAACAAACATTATATTAGGGTTTGCATTTGACATATTAATTCTATCTAGAAAACTTTCATTGCCGACGTTTGATGTGTAGTGGATTGGTAATAAAATCGGTAAACTGAGCATAGAGATGATAAAGCAAAACTTGAAATTGAATTTCAAGAACTTTAAGAAGAAAAAAGTATCCAGCCCAAATTGATCTTTGAACTTCGAAACATCGTATGACCATACAACAGCTAACCAACATTTATTCGTAAATTTATAAGGCGACAATAGCGTGTTGGCTTGATACAATTCTTTCATTAAACTTCTAATTATTATGAAAAAAATCATTTGACAAATCATATAGACAATGGAGACTAATAACCCTGACACAAACCGTGCCAAAGAGATCCCTGCGTTCTGATGAGCTGACCCGATCCTAGAAGAATCCGTGACAAACTTTTCAATCATCACTGAGATTTCATTACCTCCATAACTGTCATCTACGCTATTTAGTGAATTATTTTCTGTATCATTTAATGGCAACCTGGCGGTAACGAACTTCAATATCTCTTTAAGCATACTATATAATCGCTTCAGTAGCACATTGAAACTATTTCTACACCTAGTGTATTGAGTGGGAAATTCGCATAGAATAAATCAAGAAATCTTCTGGATATATAGAAAATTCTAATTTGTGTCAATAATTAAAATGTTTTGAAACGCTAAACATTACTAAAAATCACAAAACCAAACTCGGGAACACTATTTTCAATTCGCATGTTTTCCAATCCTTTCCTATGATGTGGATTTAGAGTTACATTTGTCATTTTTATATAAATCGGCAATCTATTGCACTAACGGACCATCAGGATGAGCATCTGCCAACAGAGAACATAGTGACAATAACACATCCACCGAGGTTACTGCCGGAGATCCTTGATCTTTCAAGATGTCCAAAGAAAGAAAAAAATGTCTTGGATGGACAGAATCCGGTATCCCGTTGCAGACACTTGCAAGTGATGAAAAATCATCATCAGAAGGACCTGTAGAACAAGAAGTTGATGGGCCTATTTGAAGATCGCTCGATTTTCAACTAATTCTCTTATTAGACATGACCAATTCGTCATCCAAGTTGATAAACAGCACACCACTGCATGAAAAGATTCAAAATCAATAATGCTACTCACTAAGCGAGTGCACTTTACCGATAAGAGCTGTAGTAAATGGCCTGACGTCCATGGTGACACACCTTACGACGATCAGCTGTTCCACCTCTAAGGAATCCACGAAAGTATAGTGGAGGTGTTTTCTTGAGAAGTTCCCGATAATAGTTTAGGAGCCGTTTAGCGTAAACGGAAAGGATAACGTAACCGGAAGCCCCAGTGGTTTGTAATCAATTAAATAAGCAGGGTCAAAATCAGAAATTAGAGTTTAGAAACAGATGTAAGCTTGCATATATGTTCCGTAATCGGGAAGTAATAGCGAAACTTGAACGAGGTGGGTTATTTTGCACTAAAAATCCAACAAATTTTAGCGTTCTTTTTTTTGCTTTCCTTCGAAAAGATGTGGTACAAGGGTCGTGACAAGAAACCAATCGGCTTAGCGAGGAAATTGAGCTTTGCCGTTCTTTATTGGTTGACGGCACGGGAGGATCGTGTGAACTTTGCTCATTCGGTTGCGTTGTGTACATGCATTTCTCAATATTTTTATAAGGGTGTAATAGCACTGCTCGAGTAGTGACCAGCCAGCGGATTAATTATTGTCGGAAAGGACCATGCTCAGTACGTGCTATTTTTGTAAAACCAGAAATTAAAGTCTCACTCGAAAATGTCGGAGCTGCATGTAGAAGATTCCTTTTAAAAATATGGTACTCCCTATATTTAAGCATTATTAAACTACAGTGGAATCTCTCAAATAAGGATACTTTGTCTCACATTACCAGTTGCAGGTAGAGTGCGGTACATAGAACCCTCGTAGCCCCCTCGACTGGATGCAGAAGAATCTTTTTCAAAAGTATAATTTCTTCTTTTTTAATAATTTTGAATCACTGGAAACGAGTCCACACCAAACCTCGGAGTCGAGTGCGAGCGTTGGATTTGTCGTACTGAAAATACGTAAGCACTTCGTTTCTAGGGAGAGTTCACGTATTACGACATTTTTTGCTCAACATACTTGCAAGGAAAGGATGTTGATTTTATCATCCTTTTAATACTTTAAAGTTTTAAGTTAATAAGATTTCTTTTAAGATTATTAAGAATAGACTTCAAAAAAAGTCTGTCTTTAAATTTTTTTCATGAATTTTACGTTTGTTTCTCTTTGCCATTCATCGAGTTTCCTAATGGGTGGAAGATACAACTCATCTAAAATGTATAAGTTGATATACACACACACAGACATATATATATACATACATACGTATACACACATCTCATGATGTCTCACTCTTTTTCCTGTAAATGACTCTTTGGTCCGCTCAGTTTCCTCAAAATCTTTCTACTCACGCAAAATTTCTGACATTCTTCTAAAGATTCATATTTTACAATATCGTATTATTAGATATTCAAGGATCTTACATTGAAATTTGCTTACACTCGACTTCTGTACTTTGGCAGTGATCAAACCAGAACAATACCTTTAATATTCAATATTCTCCCCGCATTTTGAAAAGTGGATGATTATCTAAGAGACCAAAGACTAGCCAAAAAATGACTAACAAATTCATTGATAACAACGGCGACGAGAAACGACCGGTTTTCGGTAACCAATTCCGGAAACCTTCTATGAACGGCAATGATTCATTTTCGGAGAAATCGTCAAGCAGTGATTACTCTTACTATAACGGTAGCAGATTTGATTCTAAACCATTGTATACGCTAACTCAATCAAACAAAAATAACTCTCCGCAATCGCACTCCTTAGTCGTAGAGGGCAATGAAAAGAAACTTAATGCTTCACCTTTCATCTTTGGCCATGACAAATGGCCTCATAATGTGGAGAATGCGTTTATCGGTGCTTTACGGTTGATTATGAAGAGCGGGACTTCGAAGATTAAGATTAAGAACAAAAATTATGGTAGGAATGAATTGATTTCATTATACATTAAACATAAAACAGGCGAAGTGAGGACAAAAAAACAAATCTCTTCTCATATTCAAGTTTGGAAAAAAGCTATTTTAAATAAGATTTCTAGTGATTTACCCTTGACAGAATTAGATGAAGAAATTTTGAATCTGATTGAAAAAGGTGTTAAACAAGATGAAACTTCTACACGATTGTTTCTTGAAGTTTTTGAAGATATGGTTTCTGATACATCTTCCAATGAATCAATTCAAGGTTCACCGAATTCAAAACCTCATCAAGCAACACACAATTACCCAATAGGGGCTCTAGTTCAAAGTCCGCACATTGATCATAGTATGCCGTCAAATGAATATCTGCTCCCGCACAATTTCGATAAAAATACAGAAGATCCAAGTCGACGTTACGCTGTTCCACAATATCCTCAAATAGCTATACCCATACCTCCCCAATCTTCTTTTAAAAATTATCAAGGAACGTATTTTTTACCCAAGACAAAGCATTTTCAATCGTTTGATAGTACGAACCCATCTGATAGTTGGCAATACACTGAAATTGAAAGATCTGGCAATTATTATTATGAACAATCTGCAAACGTTAATGGTGCGGAAAATTCTCAGAATGGTTATGACGGGAGTAACCATAGTCGTTCAGGACCTTGTAGTAGCTTGTCAGGTAATAATAGTAGTACCACATCTACCATATCTACTGTTACAACCACAACCACTACTACCACTAATAATAGTAATGCTAATACAAAATCTTCAAGTGCATTTGCTGATGATGATATAGATATTGCTAATAAAGCAGCTATTGATCAGGATAATAATAAGCAGATGAATGCGAGTTGGCCTGCTGGTAAACATACGACGAATGCATTTGCTGGTGCATCACCGACGTATCGAAATCAATCCAGAACGAATGAATCAGGAACTCCCCCATCAATGCCATTCACTTTTACTTCCCGTAACTTGAATCATAATAATGGTTTTGGAAATAATGATTTTAATAACCAAGATAACCAACTAGCAGAGAAACCTGGTTTACCTCCTATCAATTTTACGGGCAATTCTGGGAATCCAAATTTAGATTATAGTAATAATAACGATGATACTAACCAAAATCCTTCTAGGTATCAATCTAACATATCTTCGGTTTATCCAAAATCTTTGCATAGCACTAGTAATATGCATCCTAATAACACAACTAACTACACTAACACTATTCATAATGGGAACATAGTTAATGACAGCTCTGACAATAGATTTATAGCATTACCTTTGCACCAGCAAGCATCATATTTTCCCTCTTCAAACAGATATTCCTATCAATCACTCAACCCAGCTAATGGAAGTGTAACCTATAACCCGGTGGGAAATGGTAAAAGCGGTTATCTTATGCCAATTACTGCTTCACTACCACACGTGAATACTAGTAAAGACAAATCGAGACATTTTATTAGTCTACCACCTCTAAATGATCAATCTAGCTTGCCTAAATTATCATCTAATGAATTCATAGAGGGAGATAAAAATTATGAGTAAACACATGGTTTCCCATAAAAAAACAATTTATAGTATATGTAACGTTCATTTCTAATGAAAACATGAATATTTTTAATTGACGTCTATTTATCAAATGAAAGATATTGCTTTAATTAAATAAATATCCTAAATTTTTGTCAATATATAATAATATAGAATAATTATATGGGAAATCGAAATGATTATTAATGCCAAAGAGTTAATTTTAAAGAAATAAGACAGTTTAAGCAGAGTTCAAGAAAGCTTCTCTCTTTTCGGCAATTCTAGCAGCTCTTCTTTCACGAGCAGCTCTGTTCTTCATTCTTCTAGCTTCAGCTTCTTCAGCTAAAGCCTTTTCACGTTGAGCATCAGCCTTGGCTTGGATAATGTGTTCAACTAAAGCTCTCTTGTGCTTGAAAGCGTTACCCTTGGCTTCCTTGTATAAGACGTGGTATAAATGCTTGTCGATCTTACCAGCATCACGGTATTTGGCCAAAAGTCTTCTCAAGACTCTTAATCTTCTAATCCAGACGACTTGAGATGGTAAACGGGCTTCTCTGGTACCTTTTCTCTTACCGTAACCAGTGTGACGACCGGACTTCTTGGACAAAGCGTAGGCTCTAGTTCTGGATCTAGAGTGGACGGTGACAGCCTTCTTGACAATAGTACCGTTCTTGACTAACTTTCTGATAGCATTTCTGGAGTTAGCTTGAGAAATTTCAGAAGTTTCGTTTGGGTCTAACCAAACCTTTCTCTTACCGACACCAATGACAGCAGCGGCAAGTCTCTTTTGAGTACGTAAGTTAGCCATATTGTCTCCCAATTTGCTTGTGAAGTTACTGAAGCAGATCAACCTTGAAATTCAACTCTTCGCTTATTAACTCATTCAATAATGTTTCAATACATTTGGTCACGAAGAGTGTACTAACTGGAATTCCATTACCATTTCCAACTGCGACATTACGAAGACTTGAAAACAAATTTCTTAATGCGGGAGGTAAAACTTTCAGAATTTTGAAAAACATATTCTTCAAAGCTGCCTCTATTATATTTAAATAAAATGCACGGATTTACAAGTTATATATATTTTTTAAAAAACAGTCTCAATAACTCTCTGTCAGGGTAATATGCTTTTTCTGAAGTGAAAATTTAATAATACATCAAATTTTTTTTATGGATAAAAATGGTAGATGTTGCGATGAGCTTGATGAGATTAATTGAACATTTGCAATCTACTTATCTGGAAGTTAATTAGCTAAGAAAAATCAGCAAGATGGCCAAGTCCTTACGAGCAAAAAGTTCTATTAAAGCTAAGTCTATAAGGCGTCATGAAGTTTTCCAGAAAGTTACTGATGAGCGGGCTTTAAAAGCTGCTGAAATATCCAAACGTAAACTAATTGAACAGCAAAATCAAGATGAGAAAAAGGGTATTATCATTGAAGAAGAGAAGAAGATCGGTGATATCAAACGTGTGAGTACATCTGGCTGGAGAGATGCCAGACATCATAACTATAAGAAGAACAAAAAGTTAAAGAAAGAGAAGAAAAGAGGATCATTTACAAAATTCTAAATGGTTCAAGACAGTCAAAACTTTTCTAAATTTATTATTAATATACGGGAATAGGTATAGTCTTAGTTGTACTTATACAATTTTTTAAAAAAAAAACACACACATTTCATTTTACCATTTTTCAAGAATCCTAACTTAGCTCTTCAATTCATATTTCATATAACAATTTATTGAAGCAGCATGAAACCTATCACCTTTATTATCATTTCTTTACTTTAGCCCTCCTTTCACGCCTCAGTCTACTCTGCATCATATAGTAAGTGGCTCTTCTGATTATAATCTCTAAGATATCCTGAGTATATTCCGGAAATTTTGATTTAACTCTTTCATAAAGTTGATCTATTAATACTGCTCTCTCTTCTCTGCTTGTGTCTCTAATCCATGTCTTACGCCCCAAGGGGTACTGCAATTCGTTTTGAAATATATCCAAGATGTATTTCTCTCTTTCTAAAGCTTCAGCGGAACTTTTCAAATTCAATACTTCCGCCAAACCACGAGCCGAAAGTCTTGAATCACTTACTTTTTTATTAGTGATCATGTGGCTATGATAATGCCTCCTTTTCAGTTTCCTCTTTAGTGTGGTTTTATTTGAGAAGGTTCTATCATTTAATAAAGTTGTTGATTGAAGCGAATAAGATTTATTGAAGTCTAACATTGTGGGTGCCTCCACCTGGGAGGATTTTACCGACGAGCGAGAAGCCATTGTCGAGTCAGTCAGTGGAGACTGAGTGCACGACCTACTAAAATCCGTTTGAGATAAAGTTTGAGCCGTGTCTATCGAGTTCAAACCAGGCAAGTTCGACACAAAGCTATCGCTATCGAAAAAACTCGAACCAATCAAATCGATGTCAAACATATCCCTGCCTGTACCGGCTGCTACCCTCGGTTTTTGGACCATAGACATCCTGAATGCTTGTAGAGCATCCACGCCTTCATCTACTTGAGAAGGCGGCGACACGGCAGTTTCATTCAATATCAATGGATCAGAAAGAAATCGCTCGTTGTGGTTGGCCGCGAAATCAAAATGTGATAAAGAATCGTAATCTGGCACAGATAGACTAGGTTCTAATCTAGTTGGATCTATGAAAAAATTATCCCAGAGATCTGGATGAAAATTTTCTTTATATTCATTTGGATCGTTGCCCAAGATGTAAGTGTGATCTTCGAAAGACATAGCTACTGGGAAACAACTTTCACACGATAGCCTTCAGTTGATCTGATCCAAATCTTACAAGAGCTTTTTTTGCAATCGAGGAAAAAAGAACCTCAAAACTCTTGTCACTCTTGGCTTATTTATAACTTTAACGTTCCCAAAAACTTTGCTTCTGTATAAAAATGTCACAGTTTTCTCACTGTCTGTTGGGGGCCATTAAAGAAGAGAAGAAGTATATTGATACGAAATGTCACGAAGTTGTCCTGAGTCCTCCACGGCAGAAAGCGCCGTACAGGCCAAGATTCCAATCTCGGCTCATAGCCCAAACCAGCGACTACAAGAATGAAGCCTAGACGCAAGCGCACCAGACGAAATGCTGAAGCACTTCGTTGTGGTATTATTGCTTGCCCAGGGTTTGTGCAGTGGTGCACATACCTCGTACGGAATAGGTAATTAGCTGGCACTTACTAAGCTCGGAATGACTGAGAAGGCTACGCCCTACAAGAACGAACCTGTAACTACTGTTAGTGTATCGATACGTAAACCCGTTGTCAAGCCATCCAGACTCTCCTCACCATGGCAGAGAGGTGCGTTACGGGTTTTTAGGATCTGTGTGTCCGAATTAGTGTCTCTTCGAACCGAATCTCGATGAAGTTTGGGCGGAGTACCGAAAAGCAAGGAATCATTGGATCGCTCCACAAGGGGATAAACTGTTTTGGGAAGAGGGAGACGGAACCTTGCAGTAAAATTTCCGACATCCATATGTCAACAGCACACTGCATTGGCTGACGTGGTGCCATCCAAACTTAGAAGGCCCAGTATGACCCGCGTTCGGACTTGTTTTGGATGTGAAATGCATTCAACTCAACCCGGTATTGGGTAGATTGTTTAACTTACCTCCAGCTCAATACAGGCAGAACCAGGAACCCTAAGCTGCTGCAGATCAACCCTACGCTGTCTAAAGCAAGACGCTTGCGGGAAAGTCGTGCATGTGACATGTGAATTTACAAATATAACAGAAGAATTGACGAGCTGTTTGGTAAACTAGATAAAAAAGCGAGAAGTGCATCTCTCTGAGCTAGACATACATCGCTATATCGAAGACTCGATAGCGTAGTAACGCTTTGAAGCTCATTCTTTTTGAAATCAACATCAGGAGCACAACTGTGATTTAAGTAAATACACTTAAGCCATGCAGCTATTTAATATGGCCCTGGCATAATTGAAATCATTAAAGAAATAGTTGGTTTCTTTTGCGGCATCTGATATGCCGAAGGTTTACTTGAATGGTTACAATTGAGAATTTAAGCTATGGATTGAAGGTAAAATGAGAGGGAAACTTTTCGAATACATTCTCACCTATTTAGAAAGTCTAGTCATCGTACTTAAACCAAAATAGCATTTCTTTAGTTTGAGCCTGGATCATCTGGGTGCCGCTGTGCAAGTTACGAATCTCTAGTAGCTTTGAGATGCACTACTGCAAAACAGGATTGCAAAACCTTAGCCGAAAAAAAAAATTGCCTTGACATGCGCCAATGACTTCTGTTTCTTGCAAGCGGTATAGAGCACCGCAAAGGCATAGTTCAACTCAACTTATACCACATATGCGGGGGTTGTACCCGCACTTTGATAGACATACCTGTAATTGTTTACTTAAGTTTCATCATCTCTCCCACAAGCTTTTATCACCTCGTCAGACGTTTCTCGTGCTAGTTCTTGTTTCGGAATCAAAAAGAAAATTACACGTGACCGCCATATCTGTTTGTATTTCGGTCTGTTCTTGCGTTCGTTTCTTTTGGAGATTTTTTTCGTAACAAAATTGAGCAGAAACAAATTCTTTAGGGTTTTTGATATTTCTCCCTTAAAAAATACCGGTGGTAAATAAATGTATCGTTAATCTAATTTAAAATCACTATTTAATTAAATTAAAATCAATGATATAGTAGTGATCTAACTGATTCAACAACTAGACTAAACGGACAAAACAGACAAACGGTTAGTTAATAACCGAGTGGAGATCCTACGTTGTAAGTATGTTTCTATTTTTGCCTATATTATGTGGAGTTAAAAATTTTGATTCTTCTTATGATAAAGCGGGGCCAGAGTACCATGGGCTTTATTGTCCTCGATGCCACAATATGAGTGTTGAACCAATCAAAAGGAAAGAATTCTTTACCATTTATTTTATACCGTTGGTACCCTTATATTGGGGGAAACAATTACGGTGTCCAATTTGTAATTGGAGACAAGATTTTAAGACACAACAAGATTTGGATAAAGTGTTAAATGAACAATCAAATTTAAATTTCAAGACGTGATTAATTGAAGTACGGTAAAGCAAAACATATTAATACAAGGCACTTTACTTATTTTTTTTATATATTCACCAAGATTCATTCAGTTCCATCTAATTTCGATTTTCTTCGTTGAATTTCCAATTCTAAATTTCTTAGCAACATTGATTCTGCCAATTCGACGTTTTTGTTCAGATTACTCTGAATGGTGAACACTCTATAACTCATATCTGTAATATTTTCACTTGGTTTGTCTATTATAATCTTCGTCTTTGTGAATTTTCTGAGATGACTAATTCTATTACCTTCTCTACCGACTATTGCCCCAACATAACTTTCTGGAATCAAAACTGTAGCTTTCACCTCGGTGTGCACTTGCTCATTGTCTAGCATCGAAGATCTTAAATGTGGATAGTAATGTTTTTCCCTTTTGTTAGGATTTCCTTCTTTTAAGATAATTCCGCTTAGGTCTAACAGAGTGTTAGTTATTGCGCTTGGATAACCTTGTAATTCTAAAATTTTCTCTGTGCTATCAGGCAAAAAATCTCTTGAAACTACAATCTTAACACCATGTTTTTCAATCAGTGCCTTGATCTTATTACCGCCTTTGCCAATGATCGACGAGACGTTAGAATTAACAATTATCAACCTTAGGTTCCCAATATTTATCAACTCGTTACGATCTTTAATCTCTTGCTCCGTTGGTGGCGGTAGTATATTATTTAAGAAATGGAAATGATGTTTTGACGTACTCGAATCTTTATCAATATTTAAGACTTTCAAAATATCGCCCATCGCATTAGAAACATTTAAGACTGTACCTGAGCAGGAAAGAATTCTATCGGAGCAACCGGGAACTTTATCTGAAATTCCAATAGTTACATTATTATCCTCGCGAACCTTAGTAATTCTAAGACCTTTTGTACCAATCACTTTGGCTGCTTCTTGCAAAGATAGGAGAATCTTAAATGTGATTAATTGTATATATGTGAGGTCTTGGCTTTCGAAAGGTTCAGCGAAAGCTTTGGGGTTTCCCTCGTTAGGCAAATGAGTAACAAAATCACTCATCTTTAAGGAATATCTTTTTAACAGCCACGAAGGTTTGGAAGTTTGACACTTTGAACGCTTACTTAAAAGGAAATGACTTTTTCAAATCCTTTTGTTGTTTGGCTAAAAAAGTTATCTACAAAAAGAGTTGTCTTCCCGTCCCGATTAAATCTGATTGTTAAAAGACACAGACACAGACACGCTCACAAAAAAGAATATTTCTTAAAAATTTAGTAACAAATATCTATATTCACCAAGTGCGCACTATGTGTTATATGAACAAGATAGAAGAAAGAAAATTATTTCTCGAAGCAAAACCAACTGAAATCAATTGAGGTTTGCCTCATATATCTACAGTTTGAAATAAGCCCACTGTTCTCAGTTACATTTAATTTTGCAAATAATTATAAACGGTTTATTTGAAATATCATTTGTTTAGCTTAAACGGCTAGGTGAATTTATTCGATTACGTCGATTCAGTAACCCACCAAGCGAATGTTTACTTAAAATAAAATGGAGGAAAAAATCGATAAAGCCTTCCATTGTTGTGTATAACACAGCAGTTTTTGACGCAGTAATGACAATTTTAGACAGCATAGCCCTAATTTTCAAAGACCTAACTCGGAGAAAGAAGCGTAACGTTACAGCGCCGGTATTCCGGTGATACTGTGGCACTCCATCATCAGTGAAACGCGCGGGCAATGTGGCAATGACGACAAGAGGGAGTTAGCAGGAAACCCTAAGCTTCACATTCAACTATCTTTTTCAACAGTCTATCCGAGTGGGGCAACCCTAACCGCTGCGTTTACAACGACGAAGATATTTGGAAATTACCATTAAACGTAGCAATTGCCACTTGGGGTTACGGACATTTTCTTATAGTATCCTCGGATTTAATACTGCGTCCTAAGATTTTTTTTCTTTTTGCGGCCCAAACAAGGGGAAACGCTTCTTACCCAAAGAAGAAACTCTTGCAATGGGTGCGTTTGAATGGCTTCTCCTTGGTGGGAAGAAGCACTTTTTTCTAGTTTCTACTCAAGTTTGAAGCCTGCTCTACTTTTAGTTCACAGGCAAGGTATGTACGAATGTCCTTACTCTGGAGCCCCAACTGCCAGTACAAAGCCCTAACTTTTGCAAACGCCAACTTCAAAACATCAATTTCTATTTTAGCACGAAAAGCCACCAATTAGGCGCTCAACTATATAGCAAGCCATCTTCTTTACTAGCAAATAGCCTCAACGGAAGCGTTCCAAAAAGACTTCTTCTCCACTAAGAGAGTCTTATTTAGTATTTTGTAGAAATTTGGAAGTCTTGGGCTACATAACTCCGATTCTGTTATATATGACTGAAAGATCTTGAAATTGACTACATTTAAATATTTATTCTCCAGTCATTACCTCTGCGATAACGAATAAACTAGAAAGTAAAGTTGGAAAGCCTTCGAATGATGACCGCCGCCATTATTAACGGGTATAATTGACCTCAAACCACGTCTGGCCCGGCTCTGCATCCACTTTCCATTCGTGCTTGGCGCTCGAGCGCTGAATTTAGTGCGCGTTGTAAACATTACCGTTTTGCGTTTCAATGGAGGAAAAAAAAAAGAATAAGTTACCCGGCCTTTATGGTTGTGTCACGTGCGCACATGAGCTCGGGCGTGATTCTTTCCAAGCAAAGCGTTTCCGGTTAAGGAGCTCTGTTTTTTGATAGATGGTCTCTTCGAACGAGCTGGATACATCGACTCATTTAGCACGAGAAGAAAAGGGGCACCGTGCTATGAGCCTTGTTGTCTGTAAGTGAAAATTGGTGCGGAAAAGTAAGCAAAAACAGTGAATCCGTGTCCGTCTTACATAAGGAGACTGAATTAGTAATAACAAAAGTAATAATTTGTCAGCCATAAATCGATTAATTTTTAGGCCAAACTATTTAAATAACCTCAGTATTAAGAAGTCGTTATAATCGTTGATTGTGCTCGGTGCGTTTCTAAACTCGAATCATCATAAATCATCAGAACAACTACCCGGTATTATCAACGGATAGCTTATATATATTTCTCCAGAATGACTTCAGATTTACCTACTGTTGTATGTGTCGCTAGGGCACGTATCCCTACGACCCAAGGCCCTGATATTTTTTTACATTTATATTCTAATGACAGGGATAACAAAGAACATTTAGCCATCGTTTTTGGCGAAGACATAAGGTCGCACTCACTGTTCAAGCGTAGGTCTGTGAACGAAACCCAGCAAGATAGAATGATCAGAGGAGCTTATGTCGGTAAACTGTACCCTGGTAGGACCAGTGCTGATGTGGACGAAAAATTAGGCTTGGCATTAGAGTTTGATTCGGAGGGTAATATACTCTTTGATGAGTCAACGAGTTGGAATGGGAAGGAAAACGAAACTTTAGTAAGAATCCATAGTGAATGCTACACTGGTGAAAACGCTTGGAGTGCCAGATGTGATTGTGGTGAACAATTCGATAGAGCAGGTAAATTGATTGCTTGTGAACATGAAGCAGAAACTGGCATCCAAGGCGGCAATGGCCACGGTGTCATGGTTTACTTGAGACAAGAAGGCAGAGGTATTGGTCTTGGTGAAAAATTAAAGGCCTATAATTTGCAGGATCTTGGCGCAGACACCGTACAAGCCAACGTGCTATTGAATCACCCTGTTGACGCAAGGGATTTTTCTATTGGTAAAGCCATCCTAATGGATTTAGGAATCGCTAAAGTAAGATTACTAACCAATAACCCCGATAAGATCAGACAAGTAGAATACGAACCATATATCACTTGTGTGGAGAGAGTACCTATGGTGCCAATCCACTGGACCAATGAACAGGAAGGTATAAAGTCAACTGAAATCGAAGGGTATTTAAGGACTAAGATAGAAAGAATGGGCCACCTGCTACAAAAACCGTTGACATTACACACAGCAAGAGAAGAAAAGTCTACGACGACGACAGTTATATGATATGTGGTTATACCAGAATATCCCCCCAATGTCATTAACGAACTTTCGAATTAAATCATAATGTGTATAAATCCATATATATCTACCACAAACAACTAGTAAATGTAGTAGTATGCTGTACTGCGACACTTCACCTATCAATTCGGAATAACTGCGAAGTGCCCAGAATAAAAGGGCCGGGTGACAGTTAGCGAAAAAGAAGCTCTATCACGTGACTATATATTTAAAATGTTAATATTCGGGTAACGACCACGCGTAAATTTGTAGCTACAAGTTTATGTTTACACATTAAAGATCCGATGATGTACTAGCTTATTTAGGCACCACAAAAGTTTTATAGGCTTATTTACCCAGATCAACCACTTCGTTTTGGTTTATTCTATTTGCCAAAGGTTTTTATAGTTTGCAAGGAACAAGCTTTGATCTCGCTATTGCGCAGAGGGCTGGATTCCTCAATAGTGTGTGAATCAAGAAGATCGAAAAACTAATAGACAAAACATTCAATGTCATCAAAGATATGGGAATCTACTAGATTTGGGTCATTAGATCGCGTCTTTATTGACGAGTCTTTGCCCATAGAGTCTAAAATCGAGATTTTAACTCAGTTTAAAGGACATGTCAAGAAGGAGTTAGTGCATGTAAAGTTTGTCTCCACATATTTCCAAAATTTACTAAAGATTGGTGAAAAATACTGTCATGAAGTCTCACTTTCTACAATAGCTCACTCTTCTCTATGCTATCTGATTAAAAGAGTTGCGTACCAGGCGCCAGAATCGTTCAATAAAAAACTGGTTAATGATTTAATTGTTCATTTCGTTGAATTTCAAGCAAATAATTCGAAATTAGAGAATCTTTGTCATTTTAATAAATTCTGGTTATTATCCAATAAAGCTATCGAGACCATCTATTTGACTTCTCCCTTATTTGTCGAAGATTGCTTACAAAAGTTATTAATAATGAATCAAAATTTATTGCAAAATCTGAAATTCTTATTATTAATTATTGACAACTTGGCTCGAATCAATGCTGAGAGTACTAACTCAAAAGGCGACACTAATGGAAGTATAGTTTTTTTACAAACTTTTTCTTCAGAGTTTATCAAAATCTTAAATAATGAAGCTAATAACATTGATGATGACCAATTTTATCAAATTTGCCAAATTATCAGTGATGTGACTTCGAAACATTTAAATTTGAGGCTTTATGATACATTCAGAAAAAGAATTGCCGATGAGAAAATATTGCAGATTTTCAATTCTAAACCTTCCAAGAACCATATCACCTCACCAGCTGCGAATGCTTTTCCAGAGGATAATCGCCTACTCGAAAAAACTGATATATCTCCTTTCAATATAGAAAAAGAATTAACACTTTTAGAAAATGCAACGAAACCAAATCAATTATCAGCTTTCGAAAAAAATGATAAAATTGCTAACCTGTATCCAAGCAATTCTATTCAAACCTTAATACATGATTTGGAAACTCTTATACAGCCTTTTGAAACCGCAAAGGAGACTGAACATAACTGGAAGGCAAGACAATCGAATGTCGCGATTATTATACAAAAACTTCTCATAAATGAGACATTAATCCAAACGAATAGACAAATAATGGTACAGTCCTTAAAAGAAATAGGGTTTATAGACTGTTTATCAAAGGCCTCGCTGTCATTGAGAACTACTTTATCCCTGAATGGCTGTAAACTAATCAGAGAAGTGCTAACTTTGTTTGAAGATTGTTTGACGACTAGTATATTGGATCAAATATTTAATATACTGAAAACTTTATTAACTTCGACAAAGAAAATTACCTCTCAAATGGCCTTCCATTGCCTTTTCACAATGCTAGTTCATAATACTTTTCATACAAAAATTTTCCAAAACTGTTTTATGCTAATGAATGAAAAGACTGTACTTCCAAGATACGTTTCTTCTATTACCTTTAGAGTGTTTTTGATCAGATTTGCACAAGATCCTAAACTGGAAGCTAATATTATTTATTTGGAGGAATGGCTGAAAAAAGGTTTAATGGATACTCAAACAACAGTTAGAGAATCTATGAGATTAACATTTTGGTATTTTTACAAGATTTATACTTCTCAAGGAAAATATATCATTAGCAGTGAACTTTCACCACAAGCTAGAAAATCTTTAGAGTCGTCCATACCCAAGCATTTGAATGTTAACTACGAAATATTAGGAACGACAAATTCTATTATCAATTCTACTAGTAATTCCAGGAGATCTAGCTTATTAGCGGCAAATCACAATAGCCATTTAGTGAGGAAAAACTACCCAAGTTACGCTAAACCTACACAAGCATCATCACAAGTTCCTAATGAGAAATCTGATACTCCAAGAAGCGCAACCAAGCAGGCCCAGCGATCAACCAGTGATAATATCCGAAGACCTGCACCTGATTTCATGAAAGATGGTAGTGACCTTAAGAGACAAAGAACTAATACAAACAGTACAGCAATAAGAAAAATAAGTGCGCCAATAACGAGAGGTTCTTATCCTCAGGACAATTCTCTATTGGAAAACGAGAAAGGAATAAGGCAACTTGATCTCACCGATGAATTGACTGATCCAACTTCCAATACTATGTTTGATAAATATTTGGATCCTTCTTCTCAAAATAGTAACAGTAGAAACTCTTTTGTAGACACACTAGCAGATATAGAGCGTAAGTTGGAACAAAAGGATTATGAAAACGCTCTTTCAATGTTGTCAAATTATTTTCTCACTAAAACGGATAGTCAAGCAGATTTTGAAGTCAACAAAATACAAGATCATCTAGAAAATATTTTATTAAAAGACTCTGCGCATTTGAAGCCTCTGGTATCTTTTGATAAATTCATATCAAAATTTCGGTTAACTAATGTTATTGAAATTTATGCTGTTTGTAACCTATCTCCAAGCGATTTATTATCTAAATGCGCTAATGCGAAAAAGGACACATCAATCAATGATATTTCCAACTACTTACGTGATTTGCTCAATAAAAATGAAAGAGTATTTTCAAATACTTTATTCCACATGAAATATAGGGAGCAATTCCTAAATTATTCGATGCAGTTACTAGCTTATATATTGAGATCTAGAGAGAACCAATATACTGACATTACTGCCTTGGATCAGCTTTTTGATCTTTTAGTAAGCGCTAGTGACTATGAAATGAACAGAGAAATATATTATGATCTTATATCAATGATATACATGTGCAAGAAAAGTCATTTCAAAGATAAATTGCAGCATGTTAATAATATTACTGTGAGAGACGATCTTATCCATTCTTTAAAATCGCGGGATCCTACTTTTGAATTTGTTTCATCAAATCCAAGTGCAGATGATGCCGAAAATATGATGCTCGATGATACACACGAATTAAACGATGCTCAGCTTGCTGAGGCCACAGATGTGAATATTAAGAGATATCTAGAAATGACAATGGTAAATCCTACTTCGACATACGCTTTGCATAACACAGATAGTACTCGCGATAACCCTGCCATACAACAGGAACTAAACACTGAAACTACAGATCAACAACATCGTGACTCGAAACTATCTGAAATGACAAAAGTTATCAGTGTTTATCAGTATTCAAATGATGATCGCGATGAACATAGAAATGTAGCTCCCTTAGACGAAGCAGAGAATACAAAAAAGAATAGTTCTCCATTGGATGATAACTCTAATGACATAAGTCTAAGTGATATTTTCAATGGTGAATCCCAAAAATCTGTACGCAATGATCATGAAACCCCAAGTTTGAATCATGATGCTGCAGTATTCAACCATCATTTGACAGGAATAACACATGATCCGCCCGAGGAAGATGCAGCTGAACATACTGTTAAATTTAGTACTGATCCACCTAAAATCATTAATGATGAAATAGATAAAAGAGACAAAGAGAATAGTCAAGCTTTACCAAAAATTTCCAATACAGAAAGTAATGTATCTTCTTCAAGACATATGACTGTTCTTGGAGAAAGGAAAGGTTATAAACCTCATCATTTACCTGAAGATGATGACAACAAGTTTGATTATCATATTCAAAAGACATTATTAGATTATGCGCCTTCGGATTCCTTGTTATTTTTTGAAATATCATCCTTGCTCTTTGCTAAAAATAGTTACACTGACAACAATATAACAAGTGAAGAACAGTTAGAGCAACTGACGTTGTTGAAAAGAGCTAAGGAGCATATAGACAATGGGACTTTCGCCACCAAGCACCTTAATAACATTGTCATACCTCTGTTAACCTATGATTTGGGAAACAAACCATTGATTAATTGGTTAATAAAGGAGAGAGGCTATAACAATTTGCTTAATTTAACTATAATGTTAATTAAATCCATAGATGAAACTTCTGTTACACTTACACCTGTATTAAAAGCATCTTTGATTCTTCTAAACAGTTTAGCAGCTATAGGTAATTCTATGAAACAGTCAGATAAGGACTCTACAATCTCTTTACTCTCATTCGAAACCCATTCAGATTTGTGGAGTCAGCTAATTATAATTGCAGATACCATAGCAAAATCAAACTCTGAAGTTCGCCAATTATTATTTGAAACTAGATACCTCTTAATACAAATGAATTTTTTCAACTCCAAAGCTGTAACAAGAATCCTTAACCAATTAGTGTTCAGTCTCGATGATATTGCCGACGACGTTACCATGGAAGATAACACTGTACGTGGAGCCAAGAATACGACCAGTGATAATGAACCCACGGAAAAGGGAATTAAAGAAAGTTTCCTGATGAGTACGATAGCAGAAATATTCGACTTTGTTCGAGAATATCCGGAAAGATCAAATTATGTTTGTAAGGCTCAACACTTATCTGAAATAGTACAAACTATGGAATTCTTTACAATGAAGAAGTTGAACTCTTGGAGATACGAGAGTTGCAAAGTGCTTGTTAGTATTTATCGATTAGCCACTAATGACACCCAAAGGCTAGCTAATGACATTAATATCAATGACTTATTCAGTTGCTTACATCCTCAAAACTTTAAGAAAATCGAATATATGGCTAGAAGAGCTTTTAAGCCGTAAGGACAAGAGCAGAAGCCTTACTTTCGCATGAACCCCATATTTAACCTAAGGGCTATACACGGGACCTAGCATTACAGAGAGCACTTTATATATCTATATACACACTCACTATGTTCTTATATATATCGAATAATAACTTTCTAGATCATGATACCAGTAATTTTGTTGTCAATGGTTGGCTCTTTGAAATGGCATTACTCAAAACGCGTTTCATTTTTAAAACGAAAACAAAAAAACGCGTAAAGAGACAGTAACTAGTTCTTAGTACGATATCATCGATAGTAACATAATCGTAATCGATAATCATTGGTTTATCAATTCACATAGCTGGTAGTAGTATGACAATGAATAAAGAGGAAGAAAATGTTGTAGTTCATTTTGGACCGGATGCGAAAGATGTCCATGTCATTGAAAAGTTGAATCAAATTTCCAAATTATTTAACATATCCATCGAAGATATGTACATCAAATGGGAACAGTTTTCATACAGCACAAAGAATAAGAACCAAACTTATTTAAATCTTGAGAGTATTGATCAATTTAAGCAATATTTACAGGTTCAAATGGAAAAAAATGCTACTAGTATCACCCAAAACCCAGATAAAAATGGTACTCCTTCAATTAAAAAACCGAATCAATTAAAACCCATGAACTCTAGCCCGGCATTATTTGGGTTCAATATTCCAAGGACTCCTACCGTGAACAATAAGAGAAAATATCCTAAAGAGATTACCGATAAGAGTGTTGAAAAGGCCAAACCACTTAAGTTTAAAAAAGAGAATGGTACCTCAGATACTGAACTGTATTCATCGCCAATATCTTCTAGTGTGACTAACAGCCCATCTGGATTAAATGGGTACTCTTCAGCGGAAAGTGGTAAAATAATCAGTTCTTTGAATCCAAGGGAAATCGAGGTAGCGTCGGGCTTACGCTCTGATAATTCAGAATTAGGATCTAAGTCTTCAATCAAAATTCAGCCTAATTATGACCCTCACAAGTTTAAATTCAGAACAATGAGACAAAACATTATTGAAGCTTCTGATCAACTTGACGAGCAAATAGAAGAATTTACGCAATTAATACAAGATACCTACAATTTAACCGAATCTGATTTTGGTGATCCTACTGTTCAATCCCAAACTGATATATATACTGTTGGAAGGATTGTACCAGATTCTGCTACTGCAGAGGGGTTTTTAAATATAGACTCATTATCACTAGAAACTTCTCGTATCAGCGGGGTTGGTAGGAGAGTAAGATTGAATTTTGAAAATATCAATGAATTATCTTTATTTTGTGGCCAGATAGTGGCATTTCAAGGAAGAAATGCAAACGCTGAATATTTTCTAGTTAATAAGGTTTTAGAATTACCATACCCAGATGCACCCGTTTCCACCGACGAAGAAATCAATGAATACAGTAGAATATTAAATAATGAACCTTCTAAGATTATTATAACGAGTGGTCCGTATTTTGCAGACAATTCATTCGATTTAACTCCATTAGAAAATTTTGTCACACGCCTTAATACTGAAATAAGACCACATGTCGTGGTCATGTTTGGGCCATTCATTGACATCACACATAAACTCATAGCGAATGGAGCAATACCGGAATTTCCTGGTATTACTCAGCAACCAAAAACAATAGATGACCTATTCAATAAATTATTACTCCCGGTATTGAAACAAATTGATCAACAAATACAAGTGATTATGATACCTTCCACTAGAGATGCTTGTTCTAATCATGCCGCATACCCTCAAAATTCTCTTGATAGGAAATCACTTCAACTACCTAAAAATTTCAAATGTTTCACAAATCCATCCACCTTCCAACTCAACGAGGTGTCAATCGGCTGCTCTAACATAGATGTTTTCAAAGATATGAAAGAGATTGTCAAAGGTGGGAACACGTCAATGAGAAATAGATTTGATAGAATTTCCGAGCATATCTTACAACAAAGAAGATATTATCCTGTATTTCCCGGCTCAGTGAGAAATGTAACCATTGAATCCAAGAAGGGTCAAAAATTAATGCAACATTTAAGTGGTGCTGATCTAGAAGTACCAAGAATGGCATTAGCTGATTTTGTTAATAAAACAGCTCCAGATTTGATTATAAATCCAAGTGACCTTAACCCATTTGCAATAATTGTTAAAAATGTTGCAGTCATAAACCCTGGGAAATTTATTAAAATGAGAGGCTCTAATGGATCATATGCACAATTAACAATAAAATGTCCAACAACAGAAGGTGATGATCTGACTAAAATCGATGCAGATTCTGAAACGTTGTATTTACATAATTTATGGAACCGTTCAAGAATAGATTTGATAACAAGTTAAAAATTCATAGAATAACATTAAACTTAATGTCAATCAATACTAGACCCATTACTTAGGTGTAAATATACATTTATATTTTCTGCTTCAATTTCTTGAAGAAACCCTTTTGAGTATCATCTTGAGCTTTAGTAACTGTTATTTCAGTTTCAACCTTCTTGATTATCTTTGAATCTACATTAGGGTGAACAGCTCCGGTAAGGCCATTGTCGTTGGCTTCCATAGCCACAAACATTCTGTCTTTACCGCTTGGGAGAAAATTATCACCTCTAGCGGGGGATCTTCTTGGAATAGTCTTCATCAAATCTGCTTTATCTGTATGAAGCGCGGAAGCGGCCGCTGCCTTTGCATGTTCTATAGGAGAAGGAATACTGTCAGCTTTAGACGATATCGATGATTTATTTCTGCGATGGACAGATGTTGGAGTTACTGGTTCATTATGAGAAGCGTCAACCGCATTGATAAACTGATAAGATTCATTGGCTGGCTCTACTGAGTCAGGAAAAGCTACACTTCCTGGAATATCAGAAGGTTTGCTATTTTGTTTTGGAACCATGGGTGTCGCAGAAGATTCTACTTCATCTACATTTATTTCATATCCATTCAAAGGCTTTGGGGCTCTTACAATATCACGATAGTCATTTTTATCTGCTTTAATAATCCGAGGCTCATTTACCATTCTATTAAACATAAATGAAGAACCAGATTTATTCTTATTGTTCGAAGTTTCCATCCGATCTTGCACATCCAATTGCTTTTCCTTTGATGAAAACCCTTGTTTTTTTATATTGCCATTATCCACATTATTCAAATTTCTTGTATGGTCTCCATGTTCTTTATTGGAAGCCTCGTGGTCTATTTTTTTAGTTGGCTTCAACTTATCATATTTCTCTTTATTTTTCATAATGAACTCATTTGTTTGTAAAGACATTGGCAATAAGTCAGTCTTCTCTGGCAATTTTTCAGAGCTTCTCCTACGCACATTGCTCTTAATTTTCTCTTGTGAAGCGGTTACGATCTTGGAGAAAAGAAAATATATAGCGATTGTGAGATGCTCCATGAACACAGCTACTACAAAAATTGATTTTTTACCAGTATCAAAAACGTAGCTCTTGGGTTGTACTACAGGTTTACTACTGGCTTTCATTTTTAAATGTGCCCTAGTTAATTCAGTACCAGAATAGATGAAAGTTATAACAGGTGCAACAACACATGATACCCATAGAATAATTTCTAAGATGATATCCCATGTATCGGAAGCATACCCTACCTTACCGGATTTGTTTCGAGCAACATATTTAGCCAAATTGACATCGGCGACCGGATTTGGAACACATTTAGCAATCGCTCTCCACATACTAGCTTTAAGAGTCACAAAAGTGAAAAATAAAAGGATCGATGGAGTGAGTGGCCAAATCACTGAGAAAATCATTACGTAACCAAGTTGAATTATCTGCATTCTAATACTATCATCAATATCAAATCCTCCCCATTTGCTTCTTGTCATTTCTACCGTCTTTTCCCAAAATTTCAATTCTGAAGAATATTGTTCACTGACGGAGCTTTTTATAACCCCATACTCTGAACTACTCGTGTTTTTACCCTTCAGCTTAAAATCTATTTTTTCGAGGGCTAACGGTAGTAAATTGTTCATAATTAACAAAACCAACTGATTAGTAACAGAAAAATAGAAGATCTGGTCATTATAACGGTTATTATTTAGATGGTAAGTATCCTCTAGGATAGGGATATGAAACATATTGGTAATCCATTCCATCTTTGACTTCAAGTGTGGAAGGAAAGTGTTACCGTGAGGATAATAGAAAAATAGTGTTAGAAACAATGGGACATAACTGACCAAAAATGTCAACACAAAATTCTTCTCCATTCTAGAAATTTTAGGATCAATACCAGCTTCCCATTGAACAAATCTTTCCACAAAAAAGTTAGAGTACACCGTATTCACTGCAAATGTCAAAGCCGAGAGTATCAATGTCGGAATCAAAGAAATAACGCTCGACAGAGGTCCTGAATATAGATGAGTCAAAAAAAGTTCTAATCCAAAACATGAAGCTTGAATAGTCACTAGGATGAATGCAAATATCACTGTGATAGGAACAAAACAACACTTCCGAATCAAAACAGTTCGATGATCGGCAAAATGAATTTGTATTTCACTTAAATCATGATTATTGGATTTCCCGAATTTCCCAATATACCTATCTTTAATTTTGTAATTCCAATTCGCAGTAAAATACATCGACCAGCAGAGCAGGAAAATCATGTACAGTTTATTGAATTCATAGTTAAAAAAGAGTCTAATAAACAGCCCAAAGCCGGATAATGGTAATAAGAGTTTCATACAATATTTCAAGAATGCAAAATATAAAGCCAATTCTGGATTCTCAGTCAATGAAGCCAATTCTGCCAGTTCCGAGTCCGAAGGAACACCATAATGTCTTATTTTCTTCAGTTGCTTGGATAAGAACGCATCCAACTGCTTGGACTTCTTTTCATCGTTTAATGGAACACAACTGTTCACAAATTCTAAATGTCTTAAAACTTCTGAAATTTCAAAAATTGTCCCCTCTTCGTTTATTCTCGTAAAAACCAACACAGTATTGACATCAGGGCCGGGCCTAGTCACTACTTGCAACCCTCTAACAGAAAACTCAGCCAAAACATTGGCAAGGTTATTCCTCGAATAAGTGAAACTCACTACAAAATTGGGATCTAGTTGTTTAAGATCGTTCAACATATTAATAATTTTGCACAGTACCTGTAGAGTTTTCAGTCAGTACTCAATGTAAGATTCTACCATAACAATCGTAATCACAAGAAAATGGGCCTTCAGAGGGGTCTATTTATAAAAAAGCATTGACGAGTCCTTTTTGGACCCCTACGGGATACCGATCGTACCCTATAAACATTCAACCATCATCTCAAGATCGTAAACAACAGTATTATTCCCTGAGAAGTCAATAAGGTCCCCTTCAATCTACTACGAATGGTCGACAATATCCCTTATATTAAGTAATTGGTAGGGAATAACGCATAGAAACGGAACGTCAGTAAAAAAGCTAAACCACGTGACTGGCAATTTACCACGCAATCCAGCGTAACTTTCCAGCATTCTGGCGAGTTTCATGTGGCGATAGCGTATTTAACACACTCTACGATGTACTTGGCTAATGCTCCTTGTATTGTAGTTTTGCAACTGATAACTATTTTTTTGTTTTCTTTGTACTGGATTTTAATCAAACATCCAAAGTCTCCGTCTGATTTGGTGTGAACCACTCCATTGATGAATAAACTATTAGGTAAGCTGTCTTGATTAATAACATTGAACCCCATTCGATGCATATTTTGAGATATAAGTCTGACAGCGTCGTCGATGGTATCGATGTTCAGGACTCTTGATTCTCTTCTTAAGTAAAGTTCTTCTGTTTGGTATTCACCTGCTTTTCCTACCGAGTCACTCAAGTGTTTCCATCTAGTGATAAATTGAGGTAAATCCATATTTGATTCATTCAAGTGGTGTCTTAAAGTGGATGTCAAGCCTAACCCCAGCTTTAAGTTCAGGATATTTGAGCTACCACCTACCCTGAAATTAATGTTTAAAATGGGACTGTCGTCAACACTGAATGGCTTTCTAATAATGATCTTGAAATTTTGAACTGATCGCTTACGGGGTTCAATGGTCAATAGAGATAATCCTTCCAGATTTTGTATTACATATTCGGGATTATTCTCAGTTCTCGAAGCGATAACTCTGGTTGAGAGACTTGTCATTGGCCATTCAGTTTGATTAATATAAGTGAGAGTGATTATGGGTTCATTACTAGATTTGTCTTCGGGGACCATGGAACTATCATCGATTCTGAAGATAATCTTCAGCAATGGAGATGTATAAAGAATACCTTGTTTATGTGCTAGCATCCGTACAAATCCTTCTTTCCAACTGACAGTTAGTTGCTGTCTTACGTAGAAAATATCTTTATCGGCAGTATCACTTGCATTCGAGGGATCTAGAGTGGAGTTATTAATCAATGATACCTTCTTATCATTGCTTTGGAAAGTCGGCATGGGTTCTGAAATCAAGTCTAATATATCGGTGGTTCCAGTTTGTCGTGCTAATTGTATCATTTTCAAGTATTGGTAAGAACGCGTTTGTAGTTCAATATCTAGTGAATTCAATTCTAATTGAAAAAATCTGATCACTGCAGATTGAATCATAGGCGATGTCTTATACAATTTTATCATTGTGGTTAGTATCATACCTTTACCAAAGTTTGATAACATAAAATATTTTTCTGTTAATGCGTTAAAGATCTCAGGTATCGAGTATCTGTCAGATAAAGTTATCCCGTATTCACCAATAATAAATGCTGCTGTCGTTATTAGGGAGTGTGTCATATTTATTTGGGGATCAAGTAGCATGGTCACTAATTTATCAATGGCTGTCTTTCTGATCTCTGGGATGTTCACGATTGATTGACAAAGTTCATACCAAGTATTATCATCCTTTGATGAGCTTCCTAGTGGTAAAGATAGAATTTTAAACGTCATCGTAATATACCAATAAGGGTCTGTAGAATGCTTTTTAATCAATGAAGATAAATTTGACGCAATATTTGATTTTAATTCTAGGTTAAGTGAATACTTTGGATTGGTAATAAATTGTAACAGTGATTCTACAATTTTTGTAGTATTATCCTTATCCGCAAATGTAAATATAAGATTTATGACTTTCTTTAAGATAGATAAATCCCTCTCTTGTTTTAATATTCGTAACAATAAATCGAAATGCTGATATTGAATAGCATCTATAGCAACTTTCCCACTGAGAAAGCATAACTTTGTTAAAGAGTCTAAACATAGATATCGTACATTGATATCAGGAGAAGTGAGAAGTGAGCATAGCGCATTTACAGAGCTAACAGTAGCTTCGTTAGTAGGCTCTAATTTGGAAGAGAAATTGATTAAAGAAAATAAAACAGTATTTTGAACAATTCTTTCCATTGGATCTTTACAATGCCGAGCTGATAAATCAATGGCTTTTGTCACACAACTCCTTAATTTTCTTAACGTGTCTAAATCAATATTACTTGTATTCAAATATGACATATCATTTTTTTTAGATTCATTTGGTGCGACAATCAGTACATTAAGTAAAGAAACAGTCTTTGTGATTAACCATGGGTTAGGCATATTAGAAAACTTATACTCCGCTGGGAATGGATTTAGTGGTGATTGAGATGTACCTTCTACAATACAATTATTTAAAATATTTGCCAAATGTGGCACTAATCCCAAAAAATAACTAGAATCAATATGGATGGCAATAAACTCTACTAATGGTAAAACCGTTAAAGTTAACCGGTAGTAATCAGAGTCATCTAAGAGACTAGAAATACGTTGAATCCACAGTGTTCTTCTTTGAATATTTTCAGATAATATGCTAACATTGGCCTTTAATAACGTTAAAAAAGTCAGGGAAGCCTTCATCTTTAGAGAAAGTTCCACTGTTGGTGATCTTAATATTTGAAACACAGAGGTAACTAACTCTTCATCATTGGTAAATGTTATCAACGATGAGCTACCGATAGTACCAATAAAATTTAAAGCCAACGCTACAAATTCGTCGTTACTGCTTTGAATATCCTTCACTAATCGCGTTAAAGTACGATCACTAACGTGGTCAACTACTGATTGATGTTCAAGTAGCAGTCCTAGGGACATGTAACCCAAGAATTTTTCGGAGTAAACGTTTGACTCTATCAGTTCAATAATTTGATCCAGGGCAAAAAAAACGTCATTCAATTTCACTGTAGTTGAAGTGATATAAATATAAGCCAATTTCGCAATATACTTCTTACGTTGATACCCATTCAATTTGTTCTTATCGTTCTTATTAGACTTATTACCATTCGCATTGGCATCAAACTGCTGTTGTATCTTAATCAATTCCGATTGAATTCTCTTTTCATGATCCTGAGAGTGTTGGTAACTTCTAAGGTCTGAAATAAAAAGCTGTAAACCTTTGATTCTAGAGCTGCTCACAGTCTTATAATTGAGCCCCAGAATAGATTTTCGGGGATCAGTAGAAGGTTTTTCTCTTGATCCAAATTCCATTATGCTTTCAGGTCAAAAAACCTACACAGGCGTCGTACGAATTTCAAACAAACGTGGATTTACTATTCAACTTTGTCAGATCACGAATTGTAACAGTCTAGTTCTCAATAAATAGCTCTTTGAAGACGTGAATTTTGTTAAAGTGGAATTGACTGATTTTACTATGTAATTTCAATTTTTTTGTATTACTGTAGTAACTAATAAAAGTTCAACATGGTTTTAAAACCCAGCTAGCAACCTCGGCTTTCCTCATTGTATTTATTATCAGTGTACTGTGTATTTGCTACGAAGCTGTATTGATTTTGGTATCTTTGAATTTTACGAGGTTCCAGAAATATAAGATGTCTCTTTGGGTAGATAAATATCGTCCCAAAACATTAGCAAAACTTTCACATTCTGAACAATTAACAGAGTTGTTGACCAGTCTTGTTGACCAGCCGCAAGATCTGCCTCATTTGCTGCTTTATGGACCTAATGGGAGCGGGAAAAAGACCAGATGTATGTCTTTGTTGGAGTCCATTTTTGGGTCTGGAGTTTATAGATTGAAAATTGATGTGAGACAATTCGTGACACCATCCAATAAGAAATTGGAATTGAATGTTGTCAGCTCTCCCTACCATTTAGAATTGACACCGAGCGATATGGGTAACAACGATAGAATTGTCATTCAAGAATTGTTGAAAGAAGTAGCTCAAATGGAGCAAGTCGATTTTGAAGGCTCAAAGGATGGTCTTGCTCACAGGTACAAATGTGTGGTGATCAATGAGGCTAATTCCTTAACTAGAGACGCTCAAGCTGCATTGAGACGTACAATGGAGAAATATTCTAAAAATATCAGATTAATCATGATTTGTGATTCTTTATCATCGATCATTGATCCAATCAAATCTCGTTGTTTCATGATTCGTTGCCCATGTCCTACCACAGATGAAACTATACAAATCCTGAGTGAAGTAGCCGCTAAAGAGAATGTCACTGTGGAAAATGGATCCATTTTAAATCAAATAAGTCAAGAGAGTAATGGTAATCTGAGGACCGCTTTATTAATGTTAGAGTCGATGTCTGTGAATAATGAAATGATACTAAAGGCCAACACTTCGATTATCAAACCAGATTGGATCGTAGTGATTAGCAAACTGTCCTCAAAGATCTCTAAGGAGAAAACAGTGGGCTGTCTTATTGAATGCCGATCTGTATTATATGATTTATTAGCTCATTGTATACCTGCCAAAACCATTTTACAAGAAATGACATTTGCTCTAGTATCCAACCCGTTACTAAAAGAAGAACAAAAAATTAGTATTATAGAACACGCGAGCGTATTTGATGAAAGGTTATGTTTAGGAAACAAAGCCATATACCATTTAGAGGGATTCATTGCTAGGATAATGTGTTCATTAGAGAATTAATCTCATAAAGACAATAATTGAGAATGAGTATTATGTTCAAAATTATATACATGCCTACTTAAAATATCTACCTAACGACCTCTGTACAACGAGTACATGCTTTCTTCAGCCTTCTCTCTTACCAGCAGTCGTTTCCTAGTTTTTTGTGAAAGGTTTGACATTTGGTCATGTTCCGGAGTCTCTTCGGAACCAACTAAAGACGACACACCAACTCTAATCTTGGATTCTCTAGTAACAAATTCATAAACACCAGGTAGTTTAGTGCTGGCGATTCTAAACGCCTCTCTAGCAACTTTTTCATGGAGATTACTTCCATCCATTTCAAATATTATTTTGCCCGTCGGAACTCTAACCATCCAATGATCAAAAGCACCTTTTCCTTTCCCCATTCTCGTTTGGTTACCCTTGACACACACGGCAATATCAGTCACCAGCCGTCTCCACATTTTACCGTTAGTCAATTTTCTCACGTATCTCATCACTACAGCATCAGCTTCTTTCAATTGTAGAGCAGTTAACCGTGTACCTTCTGATTTCAATCTGATACCAAATCTGCCAAATGCCAGGGTCGAGCCTTTTGTCGATCCACCAGTTCTCACAGGAACACGGCCTTTATGTCTTTTCTGAGGAGTACGGAACCGGGGGGAATACTCATGGATGGATCTTGTACAATTCTTGATCAAAGTGAGCCCCGAGGAAGCACTCAACGGCCTCAACCGTGTCAATTGGCTTCCAAATTTGCTCAAAAACATCGTTAGCACGCACACTACTTCAAATCGTTTGTATATCACCTTATTTGAAAGTTAGTATGGTGAAGTTAACTAAGGATCTTTCATTTAAACAATGAAAAATAATCTTGAAATTTTCCTTAACCACTTCCTGACGACAGTGGGATAGGAATTTGTTGGTGAATTGATTTGCTAGAGAGCCAATTGATTCGACAGTCGCTGGTATAGTCATAGACTACTGTTTTGGATGTTGAAGACTCAGGTTTGTACCATTTTTAAAAGTGGTAAGATCCATTCTCCCAGCCGGATATTGACTAGATTGAACTCCACTAAAGAGTTTGTCTTGGGTGAAAGCACGTATAAAATAGACCCAACAGTGTACAATGTTTCTGAGACAGTGAAGAGTCAGATTGGCAGAAATTTACATTTACAAGAAAACCATCCAGTGAGTATACTAAGAGAATTGGTGGAACAGAAATTAAATTCCTTAGATAATGGGTTTCAATTGTTCAATGATTTTAAACCTGTTGTATCTGCCTTTCAGAATTTCGATTCTTTGAAATTTCCTTCAAACCACCCGGGAAGGTCTACTTCGGATACCTATTACATTAATAAAGAAACTTTACTAAGGACTCATGCCTCTGCACATGAGCTAGAAAGCTTTAAAGCATTGATTGACTCAAAGAAACATGGGTATCTTATTTCTGCGGATGTATACCGTAGGGATGAAATTGATAAGACTCATTACCCTGTGTTCCATCAAATGGAAGGAGCTAGGATTTGGCCTAGAAATGATTTAAGTCAACTTGAAAAAGAATTGAAACGGTTGGAAGAAATATTAGCTTCAGAAAAAATTAAATTGAATATTCTAGAGGATGATACTGTACCAGCCTATACACCTGGCCAGAAGAAAAAGTCATTTGAGGAAGTCACATTATTATCAAACCATTTGAAAAGATCTGTTGAATTAGTCATATGTGAAATCTTTAACAAGAAAATTGAAAACATCATAGAAACAAATAAAACTCTTAATACCCCATTAGAAGTTCCTCGGGAGTTGAGAGTTAGATGGTCGAGAAACAAGTTTCCATGGACTTCTCCATCGTGGGAAATTGAAGTGTTTTGGAATGGTACTTGGTTAGAAGTTTGTGGATGTGGATTAGTGAGAGAATTCATGCTAGAAGAATCGAAGCTATACAGTTCGAAAACACTCGCATGGGCCTTTGGACTAGGTTTAGATCGTCTAGCAATGTTATTATTTGCAATTCCAGATATTAGATTATTATGGACTAAAGATGAAAGGTTCCTAAACCAGTTTACCAAAGGGAAAATCACAGCTTTCAAACCATACTCTAAGTACCCTGGAACTATACGAGACGTGGCATTTTGGCTGCCATCAGTAAAAGGAGGAAAAGAGGACGTTATACATTCTAACGATGTTATGGAAATTGTTAGAGATATTGCTGGAGATTTGGTCGAACATGTAGAACTGTCAGACACGTTCATTCATCCAACCACTCTGAGAAAATCTCTATGTTATAGAATAAACTACCAATCAATGGATAGAAATATAACCAATGAAGAGATTAACAGTTTACAAGATAGAGTATGCGCTAAATTAGTAGAGTCTTATAACGTAGAGATAAGATAATAAGATTCTTGAATCTTCTTCGCAAACTTTAGCAATATATGAGAAATGATTACACATGTAAATAATGTATTACAGAGAACTAATTAATAGAGATCAAGTATCTCGAACTATGATCTTAATGCATATATACTGCTAAGAAAATCTGTTAATGCAATTGGCTAATGGGTATGGAAAGCAGATATATATATTCTACAATTAACGAGACCTGTATGAAACTTAGACTAGGTGTTCAAAACGAGGTAACTTCGGCATTTAGTTGGTACCATATTGATCCTTTGGTCAATTTAAAAGGATTATGGTTTGAATGATCCACAATTATCTTCTTGATCTTAGTGATTTTACCAACAAACCACTCCCTTTCAGAAAGCGGTAAATTGTTAGAATCACAAAGTAAATATCTTGTTGATTCATTTGAAGCTGTAAAAGCAACCCATGGATGCGTCTTTAAATATATTTTTTTATTTGTTCTGAGTCTTGGCTCGTCATGTAATGGATGGTCTGTCTTGATTGAAGGTAATGATGGAGTTGATAAGTCTACTGAGGAGAACGATGAGTTTAATGAAGATTCGGATGATCCAGCTACCGATATACCATCTTTGGTAGGTAAGAATAGTGCTAACTCACCAACTTGAAAATTTCCTAGTGAAATCTTCTCAGATTTCACCTTTTCTAGTTCAATATTCTTATGTTTATTTTCCTTTGAGAGTTGCTTGGCTAAGGATTCAATATCGCTAAACCTTTTCAAAACAGAACTTTCATACAGAGAATTGGTATTCAATTTTTGAATATGCCGTATCAACTCTAACGATACCGCAGATTTTCGTTCTTCAGGTATATCTTTCATTTTCTCATAAAGCAAATGGACATTCCTATATACTTGGCTTTGGATACCTTCGAATTTCCCATTATTCTCTCTTGAGTTCGATATTGAAGGTATTATTTCACCAGCTGGGATAATGCTCTGATTTATGCCTTTCCGCAACCCTTTCACTCTCTTGATATAGAGAGTCCCTTCGGTTTCTTGTTGTTTTCCTTCAGTGGCAAGTAACAACAACCCGATATGTTCTAATATATACACGTTCATCTTGTAAAATTTAAACAACTCATCCAGCATATTAGAATTTATAGTTATTACGTCTTCATTGTCAGTTTGTATTTCTTTATCAATTCCAAGCTCTTTTACAATATCTAAGTTTGTTGAGATTCCACTATCTCTTAATGATTTGAAGCTTTCTTCGGTTCTAGAATCTGATCCTGTAGTTTCCTTATGTAGCTCAAATTCACTACCCAATTTGGTACGTTCATCTAATGCATTCTTCAATTTAACATTCTCCTCTTCTAAAGCAGCTACTTTATTCTCTGTAGCTTGCAATTTATGTTTCCAAAGGTTTTCAATGGTCTCTATTTCTATTTTGTGATCATCAATTGTATGCTCTAACTTTGAATTCAGAGCGTTCTTTTCCTGTTCTGTTGCTTGCACTCTTTCATCTAATATCGATAGGTCTTTTTCTAACTTGTCATTTTCCTCCAAAGTTATTAAATGTTTGGTTTTTATAAGGTTCAGTTCATTTTTATAATTTATCAAGTATTCAAACATCTTCTTTGCTTCATCCTTTTCCGTATTAGATATGCTATCAAATTCTTTATTCAAAATTTCCATAGTTTCTCTGTAAGCAGCAGATTCCAATTCTAAATCAACAACCTTGGAATTTGCTGCTGCTAAGGCGCTCTTATCAGTTACACTGGATTCTTTCAGTTGTTTAATTGTATGATGCAAAATTTCAACCTGATGTTGTAACTCTTGACGTTTGAATATATCAGGTTCGATATTTCTTAGATTCACCGAACTTGCAGATGTATTTCTAATATCAAAATCCACACCTTTCAGAAACTTGTCATCTGTTATCGCAGTGGAATTAGAAGCATTTAGGACACCAGATGGCCAATGGTTTAGATTCGAGTACCTAGCTTCATGCAATATTGATTCTAATTTTCTAATCCTTGATTTGTAGCTTTTTATTAATGCTGATTCGTCTGTACCTTTACTATCTAGTAACTCTCTTGAATTTTCGTAGTTAGAAGGCAGATTTTGATAAACTGTGTCCTGAGCTTCGATGAATTTTTGAAATAAAGTATTAGTAACGTCTTTGTTTGATGATACAGAAGAGACTTCTTCTAAGTATGTTACTATGAATTTTTTCAGTTGATCTAAGTTGTTCTTTTCCGTATTAAAGCGTTGTTTCCAATTTAATTTCCCCAAATCTAAATCTAGTCTTTGAATTTCTGTAATATCATTCATTTCAGTGTTATGCAGAAGTTTGGATATCGAGCCAAAATCTTTTAACCATTTATTTCTCACTTGCATCTCTCCATTAACCATTATAGTTAGATCTTTGTTAAAATTTGATAAATTTAAGATACTTTGAGTGAACCAATTTAATCGTCTGTATTTTTCGATCAAATACAATCCGTAGACTACAGGCAAATCCTCCACTTGTGCAAAATGTACCATATAATCTTGATATTGCTTCAAATCGCTATTACAGCTGTTAAGTAGACTCTTTTTAATATTCAAGGTTGCCACTTGTAAATGTGAGACATGCCCCAAGAGTATGATTACTTCAATTTGTAAGTGATTTTGCGTCGATAAAATTTCTTCCGCTTGAGTATACAGGGCCAATGCTATAATGTAAATTGTCTTGATTGAGTTTTCTTTCAGTTTCAGTATCCATTGCGTGACTTCTGAAAGATATTCAGGAGTGAATTCATTCGGCTCCATATCCAGTATTTCCCTAGATTTTTCCTTCGTCTGTGTGACCAACAGTTTGAATTTTTGTGACATTTGATCTTCTAAATTATATTTGTCCTGGTTTAACGTGTACTCCTGTGATACAGCTGTGATGCTTTCCCTTATATTACCTCTTGCTTGGCAGTTGCTGTGAATCTTATCTTTAACTTCATTTAAAGCAGTATTAAGTTTATCGTCTAATGATGAGAGCTTCCGCTCATTTTGTTCTAATGTGTCTTTGTCTATATATTGTTTCAAAGACCCTTTTAATCCATCTAACTTCTGAGCAATATCGTCATAACACTCTCTCCATTTAGAATCCTTCTTATTCAAAGTCAATTGGTGGAAGAAATTGACATTTGAATGATAATAATTTTCCACATCTACGGCGTAATTGTTCAAATACTCATGACAAACTTGTAAACATTTCAGAATCTCTTTAGAGCTAGTAAACAATTCCTTAATGGTGTTTTGAAGGTAATACACATCAATCTCTAACGCGGCAAGCCATCCCAGATTACTTGACAGAACACTAATAACCTTAGAGTACGTTAAAACCTGATCCACAGGAATCAATACCTCCACAATAGGAGAGTTTATAGGCTTGATAGTGGACTCTAACTCTTCAGTCGTAAGTATATTATTTATGACAGGCTTCCAATCCGTTTTAATCAAAGTTTTCAACAAGTCGCTGGCCTTTTTCCGTAGCTCATCATGTTCATCCAGTGATCGTACGCCCTCATTCTTAATACTGAACAGTCTTCTATCAAATGCATAAAATTCTAACATTTTGGAATCAGTACCTATACGCATATTCTCTCTACTGAATTGTTTAAAATTTGATTCAATCAACATTTGACCGTTTGAGACCAATACAAGCAGCTGATTCATTGAAATATTCCATTGTTCGTTGATATATACTTTAAAAGCATGAAAAGTGGCAAATCTGCTGATATTGATTGCTAACGAGCACCCTAGAATTCCATGGATTAATTTCGTCTTTACCACTGTCTCTTTATCGTCCATTATGAGAGAAAGCGAACATAAGAGGAGAAGACGTCTGCAAATATGTTGCAGCTATCTACTGGCCCTCGATAAGCAACTTAAGTGGTGGACTCAAGTTTGTAGTGATAAGATTAGTAAAGTGGGTATAACGAGGGCATCACACATTTGAAATGTTTTTTTACCTTTAATTACACCTATGCCAGTAGTGACAAGCCAACCGTTTAAAGAACAATCACACCAGCAGCGAGCAAGCAGCGCAGTGATTTTCGTTAGAGAATGGCCATTTCATACCGAGTACTAGACATTGGCAACGAGTACCATCTATCCGAAGTAAAGCGACTGATTGATGCCGATTTGAGCGAGCCGTACTCGATCTATGTGTACCGATATTTCATGAACCAGTGGCCGGAATTGGTGTATATAGCGTTCGCAGAAGCAGAGCCGACGGACAAATCGCAGCCCATCGGTTGTATAATATGCAAGAGCGAATTGCATCGTAACGTTCGAATGCGTGGGTATATAGGCATGCTAGCCGTGGCAACTGAGTTTAGAGGCCGAGGGATAGCGAAACGATTAGTTGAGCTAGCCATAACTAAGATGTGGAAGGACGGCTGCGATGAGATCATGTTAGAGACAGAAGTAGAGAACCACGCGGCGTTAGCGCTCTATGAGGCGTTTGGATTCATCAAGATGAAAAGGATGTTCAGATACTACTTGAACGAAGGTGATGCTTTCAAATTGATCTTACCCTTGACTGACAAGAGCTGTCAACGGTCGACTTTCTTACAATTGCAAGATTATTAGATATTAACTGATGAAATTATTTATACATGTATACATAGATAAAATCCGCAAACGATAGGAGAGAATATGGTATATAACAAGACTAAGCAGATTCCTTGGTAGCGTTATAAAGCTCTTTCTCGGATTCGTATCGTTTCTTGTCAGCAGCGGACTTAGCTTCGTAAGGTTGCTTATCCTCTGGGGTTAGGGCCTTCCATCTCTCCCCTAGCAAACGACCAATTTGACCAAAAGTCACATCTGGGTTCTCAGACCTAACAATGTCTCTTGTCTCGTTAGCAAAATACATGTAAGCGGACAACGCTCTCTTTGGAGCGTTAGGATCCTTCTTTCTCCTTTGCACTTTTCTTCTTGGTTGGCCGGTCATGATAATAATTCCGCGTACACTTCTACTACTAACAAAGTCTTCGCCACTACAGAACCGCTAACAACGTTGCAAACAAGTACACCCAGGCTAAATATATGGCCAGCGACTGTAACTCAGCTTCAAACACTGGCAACAGCACGTTTGTCCCAAGTGTAAACAAACCTCCAAACGCGTCGCTACACGCGAAACAGGAAATTCCTTCGTTTGCTGTTTCGCGTTGTGCGGGTAGCAAGTTAGGGCTTGCGCCAGAGCGTTGCAGTTTGTTTTGCGTCGCAGTTAGGTCTTTAACTAAGCGAGTGACAGTAAATCGAGACGCTTCTGGTTACCATAAACTTGGTTTCAGACTTGTAACAGGGTTACCAACGGATCGTTAAAAAAGTACTTAGGAGCTAGTGAGAATACAGCAATAACAATAAGCAATATATTATGGTCGGTAGTGTGAGAGGTAGACCTTTGTCTAACAATACAAGAATCGTGAATTATTTGGCTCCGGAGGAGAGTCGTTTGAAAAAAAAGTTCACTAATCAAACAAGCTTGCAAGCAGTCAATAGAAGAAATTTGTATGAGGACTCTAAATTTTCTTTGCCCGAAAATTACGAATTAATTCAGATCCTGGGGAAGGGCTCGTACGGACTTGTTTGCTCTGCTAGGGATAAGTCCAAGGACTCTATACAATCAGTCTTCCAAACAATCGCCATTAAGAAGATTATTCATATTTTCCAAAAGGAAGTGCTGTTGAAAAGAGCCATAAGAGAGCTGAAGTTCATGAATTTTTTCAAAGGACATAAGAATATTGTTTCATTGATTGATTTAGAGATTATTACTGATAAGCCGTACGAAGGGTTGTACTGCTACCAAGAGTTAGTAGACTACGACCTGGCTAAAGTGATTCACTCATCCGTTCCGTTCACTGAGTACCATATCAAGTATTTTTTTTACCAATTGCTTTGTGGATTGAAATACATTCATAGTGCAGATGTGATCCATCGCGACTTGAAACCGGGCAATATTCTAGTCACCTTGTATGGTAGGGTAAAGATATGCGATTTTGGCTTAGCTAGAGGCATTGCGCCAGAGTTCCAGCCTACAAAGAGTACAAATTTTAATGTAAATATTACCAACTATGTTGCTACCAGATGGTACCGCGCCCCCGAGTTGATTTTATCTTCTAAAGCGTACGGGAAGTCCATTGATATGTGGTCTGTCGGGTGTATCCTGGCAGAGTTCTATGGGAGAAAACCGCTCTTTATGGGTAAGGATTCGATTCACCAAATTTATGAAATTATAAAAGTAATGGGACTGCCACCCAAGAATCTCCTAGTCGATTATGGGTCTTTAAAGTCTTGGAATTTACTGAATAACATGTCACAAACGTATAGGGCGCACGACGAGCAAAGTTTCAAGATTTCCAAATGGCAAGCAGTGTACCCCAATGCGTCGCCGGGTGCGATTCATATCATCACAAATCTGTTAGAGTGGGAGAGTACGAAGAGGTTTACAGTGGAGCAAGCGTTAGAGCAACCATACTTACAAGAAGTCAGAAAAGTAGACGATGAGCCTATTTGTCCTCATGGAAAATTCGATTTTTCGTACGAACAACAGTTTACATCAATGAACCAGCTTAGAAGCCTACTGGCTAACGAAGTCGCGGAATTTAAGAAAGAGTATAACAATTGAAGAGTTGGTTTCATACGTTTAGCTCGTTTCAGTGGCCTTGTCTTGCTTGATTGTCCAGTCGGGTAACCCAGTTTTGTAACGAATTTATAACTTGAAATTAAATAATTCATAAACAAAATAACCACTCGTGAGGTGGGATAGAGCACGAGATTCGAGTCAATTGCCCTGTTTAGCACTTATATATAGCTGTGTAGCGACTACCCTTGAGGTGGCTTGTATTCTCGTACGTTTTTCTGGTTAATTAGAGGCGAAACTAACTGCAAAATGAATCATTTAAAAGTCGCATCCAATGAACCTGCGATTAGGACTAGGAGGCGTGCTTTATCCGTGAATACCATCTCAGAGGACCAGCAAAGTGCTATGAACTCTTCTATTGATAATTTGCAGGCCGATATCAATGGTATTGACTCTCAATGGCATAATATCTTGAAAGAGGACTCAAACCCCTTAGAGTTAGCACTAGCATTCTTAGACGACACTTCTGTTGGGCTCGGCCATAGGTATAAAGAATTTTTAATGGTGAAGGATACGCTAGGAGAACATCTGAAAGATGTCGTGAATGAGCATAGTCAAGCGTTCAATGCAAATGTTGCTTCGTATTCGAAGACTGTAATGGCTTTAACCGATGCCCAAGAAAAAACTTCGAAATTGAAGAGTGATCTTGGTGACATTAAAGATAAAATTATGATGGAGAAAAGAGATTTAAAGGATTTGAATGAGACTTCTAATAATTACAATAAATTAATTTCTTCTTTAACTTCGATAGAAGAATTATTACAAATTCCTGAAAGGATAGATGACAACATGAGGAAAGAAGAGTTTAACACTGTTTCCGAGTTGTTGAAGAAGGGATTTGATTTAATGAACTCGTATTCTCTAAGGTATGTGAAAGCACTACAACCAATAAGGCAGCAATTGGAATTACAGGAACATACACTTTTTGAAAACATTATTCAAGAAATTCATTCTATAGTTTACTCTAAGAAATCCATTTATTACAATGAGGATACTAAGATCCTGAAAACGGTACGACTTTCACGAAATGGGTTTACCAGTTTAGAAAATTATCTCTATAATATTGCCAACATTGATATCGTTCAACAGTCACAACTGTTGAATAAGGGACTTGATGAATTTGTTGAACGGCTAGTGAGTCAATCAAACTCTATTCACCCTATATCAATTATTTCATCAAATTTATCTATAAGTGAAACGCATAACAATGCAGAATATGTTAAGCTTTTGAATTTTTTATCAATGATTGATGATATCAATAAATTACCTACAGCGCTAAATATTTTAGTGAAAAGGTCTAAGGAAGAGATTTATAATATTGTCTTGCAATGTACAGATAAAGTCCGTTCTGAACATCCAACTCTTTTGAAGACTGCCAATGACGTATCCACTGAAAATCCGTTTGGTTTATCTGTACGTGAAGCCTTCTCATTAATTATGAGAGAATGTTTTTGGGAAATTTTCATGAAATTATTCTTAGCTATTCAAAGGCACAAAGCCATCTTTGAAATAGTAAATTTTTTACAATCTTCTACTGCAGGTAAACAAAATTATAGACTGGATAAAGTTTGGTCAAACGTTTTAGAAGAGATTGAATCTCTTTTATCGAGGTATTTATTAAATTCTTCTGTAGAGATCATCAGGTCTAAAGAAAAACGAAACAGCTTTTTAGATCTATCTACCAATATAGCTGATAAAGATATGGTTAATAGAGTTAACAGTACAAATGCTAGAACCACGTCAGAACCTCCAGAGTTACCACGGAGAAAGCATCAACAGATATTCGCTTTACAAGATAATTTTGAAGATTTTACTTCGGCAAAAGATCATGCAAACGAACTGAAGACTTTATTGAAGGATATTTTTGTAGGCTTTACGATGTCCAGTTCCCTTGATTTAGACTCTATTTACGTTCATGATGAAACATTTGAACAAGAAGATTCATTAATACCGCCAGGTATCTTTAACATGAAAGTCTTATTAGAGCCATTTCTATTTTTTTCTGAGGGGGCTAACAAGCTTATCCCCACTACACACTTTAAACAAGTTCAAACTTCTATGGAATTTTTCAATAATTACATGCAAAGACAATTTTTTGAAAGAATTAGCATGACGATGAATTATTTGTTTGATGAGAAAATAGAAGCTATAAATCCATTTACACTTGAAACGCTAGAAGAAAATCGATTAGTGTTAAAATTTGCTTGCGAGTTCCAACAACTATTTTATAATATAATTCAGGTCCTTAATGCTTCTAATTCATTCAAAGAAAAAATGGTAACAGTCATATTAGATCTATTAGAAAAATTTTATCACTACTATATGCAAATAACTCTCACCGTCTTAGGTAGTGTTGATAAGAAGAGGTCCCATTTAGCATCACCGAATAATATATTACATCAATGGTTGGACGATAAACATATTAAAAAATATGAGACTTCTATTATAGAAAAGAATGACATTTCAGTCATCGACCGTGAGGCTGCCATGATGTATGGCTATTGTAAAAAATTTTACGATAAATCTCATAGTCTTCATCAAACAGACTTTTTGAAACCAATCTCTTTAGATTACTTAATTCATATGATAAGCTCTGTTTTATGGGTTTTAACCTGGTTACCTAATCTAAAGAGACGGATCGATGATTCTCAGAGTGACTTACAATTAGAAACCTTGAATTCTGACGAACTTAGAAATTATTGGGCTTTTTTTGAATATACTGATGCTCATAGTATGGAAAGAGCCTCTAATTTGAGATTACTTCTTAACGAGAAGTGTGAAGAAAAATTTGACAAGATAATCGAGGGTTTTAACCAGCTTAAATTGAAATTATTTGCCTTTGCAAGATTCGATTTACGTGCTAGATGTATTTATCACATTGGTAAATTATTCCAAAAAAATCGTAATTGGGCCACTGATGTTGGCAGCTTAGAAATCTATGGTGAAATAACTAATTTAATATCAGATTTGAAAATTATTGAAAACAAATTGAATAATCAATTGGAACCTGTAAACAAAGATAAAATATTTGTCGGCGTCGACACAATAAATAATTATGCCTTTATTAAAGGTGCCTATTCGATCTCTTCGATTAATAGTAACGGTGTCAAAAAAATGTTGAAGAATATCACTGTCCTTCAACATTCTTCAAGAGGCTTGTATAATGAAGCTTCGGATGTTTCGTTAAGCAATGCCATATCATTTTACGCTTTAGCAGACTCGGATGAAATGACTTTATTGTCAGAAATTGAAAATGGAAAATTACCCTATTGTTCTAAAGATGATCTTAAAAATATTATCAGGTTACAATTTAGTGAGGATTTAGTAAGACAACAGAAAAGTATAACCAATACAAAAATGAAAGTGCCATCGAATAAAAGGTACGATGAAGCATTAAAAAAGATCGAAGCCCTAACTTGACCGGGGATTCTAGCTTTATATAAAATTTCATAGACTAGACTTCAAAGCAGGAGGCCAAAAACAAGTTACGAAAATGACATGCTCGCTTAAGAGCTACAGAGACGACGATTAAATGCGATAATTGTTCGTTTTCTTTTTCTTTTGGTTTAAGAATATATATAATAGAGTCTTAATAATTAAAATCCATTACAATTTCAATAAAACTTTTCCCATGTAGAAACATACATCAATGCAGAAATATAACAAATCACATAGCCAGCAGTATGGATGCTATCTCAGACCCTACATTTCAGCAAACTAAGCTACGTAGTACGACCACTGAGGAGGCACCCTCACTATTAACCGTAGTCATCGATGTGAATTCAAGAATATGGACAGAACTGGATATTGAAACTAACGAAACTAACGGTATTATCAAAGTGTTTAGAAACTTAATGGTTTTCTTGAACGCACATCTAGCCTTAAATACGTCGAATCAAGTTGCTGTGATAGCAGCTCATTCTCAAGGTCTGAAATTTTTATACCCAAAGAGTGATAATAAGAGAAATCAGGAACACAATCATTTGAGTGAGTCTTCCACGATTAGTTCTAGTATGTACAGTCGATTTAAAAAAGTCGATGAGACTTTAGTGGAAGAATTGTACACTCTGTTCAACGAAGAGTCTGATGATATTAATAAACCAGTACAAAAGAGTACTCTACCTGGTGCAATTTCTGCAGCATTAGCATACACAAATAGGATACTAAGGGAGTTGGAGACAATGTCGTTGAAATCAAGGATTATGGTACTAACTTGTGGTACGAATAATACTGTAAATAAAAGTAAAGAAGAGATCTTTCAGTATATTCCAATTATGAATTGTATATTTTCAGCTACGAAGATTAAATGTCCCATCGATGTTGTGAAAATAGGCGGCTCTGAAGAGAGTACTTTCTTACAACAGACCACTAACGCCACCAATGGAGTATATTTACATGTTGAAAATCCTAATGGGTTAATACAATATTTATCTACGGCAATGTTTATTGATCCATCATTAAGAAATATAATAGTAAAGCCAAGTAAGGGTTCCGTAGATTTCAGAACTTCATGCTATCTAACAGGTAGAGTAGTAGCTATTGGTTATATCTGTTCAGTTTGTCTCTGTGTCTTATCAATTATACCACCTCGTAATAGATGTCCAGCTTGTGATTCTGAATTCGATGAAAGAGTCATTACAAAGTTAAAGAAAAAACCAGTGGTACCTAGGTTGAGTAAGAATAAGAAGAAAAGCACAAAGAGTGTTAAATAATCAATGGCTTTCAAAAGTACGTATATAAATTATTTAATGGCCAATTTAAGCATCGTCCTCATTTGTCACATTGAGCATTACGAAACGTTCGAAGAACCACACCATTCACGAGTAAAGAAACGAAATTGGAAACTGAATACACAGAAAGAATGAGCCAGGATAAAGCACCAGTTGATGAGCTTTTTGGACAATCCCCTGTGTTCAACGTGAACGATCCTGCTGTTGATCCCAAAGTCATCGCATATTTGAAGAATGTTCGAAATGAAGCATTAATCACACTGGTGACACCAAAGACTGATCTTTTGGGGAGACTCGACGCTCACAAAGTAGATGCTACCATATATGATGACTCTAGCAGCGTCACTGGCTTGGATATCTCTTCTAGTCAAGATTCTGCGGAACCAGATTTGGAATGTTTCGATGTGTTACAAAGTAAAATCCTTTCAATTCCTGTTGAAAGTCATTATTGTAACGATGAACTGTTAGGCCACTTGATGTGGTACTTAGAGACAATGAAAGAGAAGAGAGGGTTCTTATTACACGTATTTAATGTTTTAAAAGATGGACACATCATTGGCATGGAAGCCACTGAGAGTGTAGTAATCAATGAACTGAAACCCTTGATAGGACGTATTCGTGGTAGTAAAATCCGTAATTTACAAGAACTTCAAAGAGTGATACGTGGAGAATACATTGATACAAAGATTATGGGATACAAAAATTGGAACCGATTTGTGAAAGAAAATGACCCTAACCATCAGATTTTCCACCAAGTTGTTCATGGAAATCAGTTGTGGACACTTGTGCTATACATGACGCGCGAGTGGGTTAAAGAGATTGCTAAACAAGGGAGACATAGTAACAGATTAAACATCTGGTTACTTTACATTTTAATCCATTTACCCACGAAATTGGACGCTACGCAGACAAGTTCGATAAGAGATTTGGCAAAACAATGTAAGAAATGTCTTGAGAGTGGTATGCTGACTAAGGAAAATTCATTGAGTTTACAATTGAACCACGAATTAAAATCTTTGAATATAGCAAGCACTTTTATTCGATGGCCCATCATCCAGTTAACTCTCTACATCGTTGCCTATCGCTACGGACAAAAAGATATGGTAGAATGAGCTTTGTAATGCTACCAATTGTCTAAAGATTGTTGCTTCTGAATAGAGAAACTCATCGTTAATAAAACGATTTTTCAGTGAAATTTTCATTGTAGCTTATCCATGACTAACAGACTCTTTTATTAGAGAATTCATTGTACAAAAGTGACATTAATTCCAGTGATTCAAATCAATTCACAATTGTTGTATAAGGTCGTGGATTGCTATAATGTCGGAGGAAGCAAGTATTCAATTGATCGATGATTTGGATACCCATCACGAAAAGAATAGAGTTCTAAAGGATCTTTTGGCTGGTACTGCTGGTGGTGTGGCTCAAGTGTTGGTGGGTCAACCTTTTGACACTACGAAAGTGAGGTTGCAGACTTCTTCGGGTCCAACGACGGCTATGGATGTTGTAAAGAAGTTAATTCAGAATGAGGGACCAATGGCTTTTTATAAAGGTACGTTAACGCCTTTAATCGGGGTTGGTGCATGTGTTTCTTTACAATTCGGTGTTAATGAAGCCATGAAACGGTATTTCCACTCGTGCCAATCTCAGAGTAATATGGCTAATACGTCAGGTTTATTAACTTTACCTCAATATTATACCTGTGGGTTTGTAGGTGGTATCACGAATTCATTCTTGGCAGCCCCGATTGAGCATATTAGGATTAGATTGCAAACTCAGACAGGTACGGGCCCCACAGCTGAGTTCAAAGGTCCTATCGATTGTTTTCAAAAATTGCTTAAGGGAAAGGGTTTAATGAGAGGATTGACCCCCACATTGATGAGGGAAGGGCACGGTATCGGATCTTATTTTCTTTGTTACGAGGCCCTAGTATCGAGAGAGATCGGTTTAGGTGTGAAAAGAGTAGAAATTCCTGCATGGAAATTATGTTTATTTGGTGCCATTTCTGGTACGTCGTTATGGCTAATGATTTATCCCATTGATGTTATCAAATCCGTCATGCAGACTGATAATTTAACGAATCCCAAATTCGGTAACGATATTGTCACTGTGGCTAAGAATATCTTTAGGAAAAATGGTATAAATGGGTTTTTTAGAGGGTTTGGTCCGACCATCTTAAGAGCCGCCCCAGCTAATGGAGCTACTTTTGCTACTTTTGAATTAACAATGAGATTACTGGGATAAGAGATTGTTTATAAAATTATAGAATGCACAAAAAAAATGTTTAAAAGTATACTGTCCTAATTACTCTTCTAATCTTCTTAATAAATATTCTACTTCTACTTCTTTAGTGATAGGAATCACAAACTCTTTGTAAATTTTAACCAGATATTCTGGTGTGATTCTTCTTTCGCCTTGGTTACTAGTTGGGTCTACACCATACACTTCAGCTTTAGTAATTAATCTTTGTAAAATTTTTTCTTCCACAGCAGAATTGGTGATATTCTTCATAATACCTTCCACATCTCTAGCCTTGATTAAATTAGTGTATAGTTCTTTATCGGCTTGAAATTTGGCTTCAGCAACAAATTTACCAAAATGAATTCTTCTACTTAAACTTTGTAAGCATTCAATGTCTCTTGTGGCTATGGACCCATAATTATCTAATTGTTCACCATCGTATTTAGAAATTAGAGGTATAATCTCTTTCAAATAAACACCCATAATCTTTGAATTATAATTGACACTAGCTGAGTACGAGGCCAGGACTTGTGGGTAGTCAATGCTCGGTAAAATCGATTTACAGATCTTATCTGGGAAGAAAGGTGTCTCATCTGGTGATTCGAACCTTCTCAACTGTGAATGAGTAATCTCTAAATGCATAAGAGCCCAATCTAAAAAGCTGCCATCAAACCCACTCAATGGAACAGCAGGGTTAGAAGCCATGTAAACCCCAGGACAAGTTGGGAAATGTGATCTTTCAATAAATTTGAAGATAATCGAATCCTCCATTTTGACCAATTCATTTCTAATGTTCTCTAAATTTAGAACAGTTTCTGGTTTAGTGAAATCCATTTTGGAAAATTGGTTGAATTGGCTTGCTTTGTCACCTACGAATATGACGGCTCGTCTACTCGATGTAAAGAGATGAGCAAGGTCATGGAATATATTAATAAAAGCCATTTATATATAAACGTATATATATATGTGAACAGCGCAATTCATCGAGTAAATACATCGCCAGCGATGTATAAAACTCACGTACCAGAAAGGTAGCGCACACGAGTTGAGCATGATAAATGCATAGTTTAGTTGCGTGTTCTGTTTAGTTGCAACTGTCTCATTTGGTACTCATTTTTACCTCAATGAGATACTTCATTTCTCCAAGCCCACTGTGGATGGTTCTGATTTCCTACGTAATTTTGCGATCATTTCCTCGTTTCTACTTGCTTCTCGATCTAAATCAATTTTATCCTTGTATAATCCCCAACTTCTAAACCATAGAAACCTTCTTATCCGAGAGTATTTATCGCCATCGAGTCCGTAATTGTCATAAGCGGCAGAGATATCATTTTGGATATCCTGTTGACTCAATTCTAGCTCAGAGTTGCACAGAAGGTAATCATTTAGTCTTGTTAACCATGTACAACCTTGGATCATAATGAGTAATGCTAAACCCCAGTAGAGCAGACTACCTTTATCAAACTTCTGCTGAGAATTCATCGTCTGATAATCTTCCCAAGAACCAGCATTCCAGTAGCGATAAATATCATCTGAATAGTAACCATTTGAGGAGGCAGTGAAAGGAGAGTTGTCGGAACTAGATGGGTATACCCAATTCGTCCCAGTCATATCATAAAGAGTCTTCTTCTTTGGATCTAAGAGTATCTGATAAGCTGCTAAAACTACTTTAAACCGTTCACTTTTCTCATGGCTTGTTAAAAACATCGATTCTTTAGCTAAACTTGAGTGGATATCAATCCTCAGAGATAAATCAGGATGGTATAGCTTCACGTATCGATGGTATTTACCCTTCAATGCGTGCTTCGAGATGGTAGACGTCTTAGATAGGCCAAATATATCATAAGGTGATGGATTCTTCACTTGAGAGGGCCACAGGCTATCAAATTGGGTTTTACGGTTGGAAATCGCTGGTGGTAAACCCTTAACCACGTCAGAATAAAATCTTGTTACGTACAATCTGTTCACTCCATACGTTCGTAACTTCAAACAGTTGATCATATCGACTGCTACAAGCAAAGAATAATAGCAGAAAGGAGTCTATTGATGTTTATGAAAAATCAGGGTGGACTAGACTTCAAACTTCTCCGTTTCTGACTCTTTTGATCTCTAAACTCATAGAAGTACTCGGATTAAGACTTAACGTTCATCAGCACTACTCCATCAAAGTACCGTGTGTCTAATAAAATCTGGGTTTCCCTAACTTGATTGTCTTAAGAGCCAGTATTGACAGTAACAATTTTTTTCACTGGTAAATATATTGAAAAATTTCTAGCGATGAGCTTTGCAATGAGTATCTCAAATTATCGAGGTAGAGCAATTACTGTAACGATTGAAAATGTCTAGCAACGGCCAATGGGATCAGAAAGGTATGGATATTGCCTTTGAAGAGGCTTCTCTTGGTCTTTCCGAAGGTGGGGTTCCGATTGGAGGTTGTTTGATCAACAACAACACTGGAGAAGTTTTGGGAAGAGGTCATAACATGAGGTTCCAAAAAGGGTCTGCAACTTTACATGGAGAAATTTCCACTTTGGAGAATTGTGGAAGACTTCCTGGTAAGACTTATAAAGAGTGTACTCTTTACACCACTTTATCGCCTTGTGATATGTGTACTGGTGCAATTCTAATGTATGGTATCCCACGTTGTGTCATCAGTGAGAACATTAATTTCAAGAGTCCCGGTGAGAAATACTTGAAATCCAGAAACTGTGAAGTCGTCCTTGCCAATGATGACAGATGTGTGAAGTTGATGAAAAGTTTCATTGACGAAAGACCTCAGGATTGGTTCGAAGACATTGGAGAATGATTGCACTAACGTATTTAGATGTATATATCAGCAGATGCTTGTGTGTATATATTATCGCTGCTTCAATCAAGTCGGCTTGACAAAAGTATCTTCCATGGGGAAAACGAAGTCAATGTATGAAACAAACAACCCAATGAATGCTAGAGCCACCTTCACTAGAGGAGACTGGTCCATTAAGTTCACGTTGCTGCCGCTATTGCTGAAGGCTAGTTGCTCATCAGAAGTGTTCAAATAGCTATGAATGGCTTGAATCACTGCCATCCAACCCATATACTTATTTCTTAAGAAAATCGCAGCCATGGGCATCGACTGGTTAATAATACCAGAGATTCCCATGGAGTCGGGGTATAACCCTTCAGGAGCCGGAGCAGGTTTCCATCTAATTAAAAGAATTCCATATTTCATGGTGAGGAGTTAGTAAAACAACTAGGTTTCTCTTTGAAATTCCAATTATCAGTCACATACGGTACAGAAAGATCGTCTCTCACAACGTTGTTGAGTGTCATTCTCAATTGGATTTATATCGTTTGCACTTCCTAGGGTTAGTCGATACTTTAGTTCAAGATACTAGTAATTTAATTTAGTAGTTATTATCATATAATATAATATTTCCAATTACTTATGAAAAGTCTTTATTTAGTTGATTTTACTATGTTAACTGGGAAACTGTCCAAGCTTGCTTACGATTGTTCAGGCCCATTCAAACGTTGGTGTCACTTTTGAGATCGATTCCAAAGTCGGTCTCAATAATAATTCTTGAAATCTGGAGGCTCGTTCATGGTAGTAGTAACCTTTTATAGAATTCTGTAACAAATCGACTAGCACGTAATAAAAACCTTCAAATGACGCACCGTGTAAGAATTCCGTGTGGCTTGGATCATCAAGGGTGACAAGACTCAACGGAGCGTCTCCTGCATCGCTATCGATGTGATCGATGGAAATCAAAGATTTCTCTTTCCATTTCATTGCCATGTATCTGTCGTTGATGACGCCGTTTTTGTCGATGGTATGAATCTTTAAGTCGAATTTATCCCAGTGAACCAAATCGATATCATCATTAGATACTTTCAAATCTTTGAAATGATTGTGTTCGGGCCATTGAGACGAAACAAACCCTAGCTGCACGCCGTCGATCACGTATCCTTCAAAATACGTCTCTATTCTTGGGTTTCGTCTCGTGAGTCCGTGTATTGTTAATGCACCTTTCATTCGAGGTTGCAAGAAATCTTTAGCACCACCAAACAGGTGACAACTGAAGATAGACATTGACACGCTATGTTTCTTGTACCGAGAGTGTTGGTGGCCTTTGAACAAAGTCGAAGGTCGCAGCCACAAGGAGTGTGGATCTAATGACGAAATATCGTGCTTGCAATCATGTGGATCAATACGAGAAACAATAGAAGTGTACGAGGACCTATCATCATCCATGTACGGTTTGACTCCATGTTCACCGGCCGACTCATGGAAATGCGTGTCCTCATCGTCAGAGTCCTGCTCTTTCAAAAAGGGTTCATCCACTTTCACTAAGGAATCATATAAGCCAGTAAGATCCACAGAACTCTCTTTAAAATCGGGTCTTAGTAAACAAGTTCTGGAAACCGCACGATGCACGTTGTGCAGGCTAAGAGAACCATGAGCGCTTGGAGCAGAGCTAGTCTCCAACTTATCACACCTCATCCTCACTGAGTATAGCTCGGAACTCTCCTTAGTGACAAGCTGTCTACCTGTCTCTTCGATAGCTATCATGAAAATCACCATTAATATAAAGAATGTCACCTTGATGGGCCCTGGCAAAAAAGCAATGTCCTTATCGCATTACTAAGCGTCTTACATAATGGCGCGGGGCACTCGCTTTCGCCAAAAGTGCACTAACGCGGGGTCCTGGTGTCCTAAAGAGGAATGCTTCTAGAAACGTGACTAAAACGCAAAAGCCCTAATTTGCAGCCCTAATTTGATGTTCCGGGTAACGTAGCTGTTCCTTTTTCAATTCAAAGTCTTCAAGATGGTTTAAGCCTAAGAAACTGTTCATTGCAAAGCAATACCCTGTGTGCTCTCTCTTTGCCATTGAACCAAGCGTGTACAATCCACGGCAAGATGAACCCTATGTTTGTAAATTTCGGGATCATGGGTGTTCTCATGATCATTTCTCGTTACTTAGATATGGAAAACGGTACGGTGAAATTAGTGGTGAGAATCTTATATAGTAGTTCTATAACGATAACTTTTATCGTGTATCAATTGACAAAGTTGAAGATCAAGAAGGCTAATGATCTGACTACTTTGAAATATGTGGCTCCGCCTGCAAACGCTTTAGTTGACGATAAGGACACTTTGGAAGTCATTACTGTGAGAGATTATGACTTGAAGCTAATAAATAATAATTTGAATTCACTGTACCAAAGTGTTGCTATGATGGCTTTCAGTCATTTATATTTGAAATTTACACAACCTCTATTCATGCAATTCATTTCGCCTGTAAAGAATGCCTTTGAGGATAATATTGTAAAGATTCATTTGTTTAATAACTCTCCGATTGGTTCTTTGAAGAGACCTTTCCCAGAAAATAATCTTATGTCTCAATTCAGTGGCTCTGGCTCTATGGGAATCAGGACTGATAAGAAATCTGTGGAACTTATGGAAAAGGCAGGTAATGGTGGTAGAAAACGCTTTGAATAATGGATTTAATCATTTTTACCCATATATAACATAGTGTTCCCGTATACTTTGTATATACGAACGAAAACCGTTCAATCTTTGTCACTTTAGTGGAACTATGGACTGTAAAGTGTTGATCCTTGGCGCCGGTGGGTTAGGATGTGAGATTTTGAAGAATCTGGTTATGTGTCATGTAACTAAGATTCATATCATCGATATGGATACCGTTGATCTAACCAATCTGAACCGTCAATTCTTGTTTCAAGATAAAGATATTGGTAAACCCAAAGCCTTGGTAGCACAGCAGTATTTCTCGAACAGTATTGTTGAGGCTCATTATGAGGATTTGACCGTTTTGAAAGATGACTTTTATATGGATTTTGATTTCATTATCTCTGGACTCGATAGTGTGAAACCGAGAAGGTTCGTGAACGAGTTGCTCGTCAGAGCAGCACAAACACACGGTAGGATCATTCCACTCATTGATTGTGGAACAGAGGGCTTAAAAGGACATGTGAAAGTCATTATTCCGAACGTCACAGCCTGTTGGGAATGTTCAATCAATACGTTGCCTACAGACGATTTAAAAGTGCCAATGTGTACATTGGCAAATAACCCACGTAGTCTAGAGCATGTTATCGAGTACGTGTCTCAGAAACAATGGGATATGAATGAATTCGACGACTCTAACGAAGAACAAGTTAATTTACTATTGAAGCAATGCCAGGACAGAGCCCTTGAATTTGGTATCGATATAGGGCTTTTAAGTCGAAGCTACGTACTTGGGGTGATTAGGAATATTGTACCAAGTGTAAGTAGTCAAAATGCCATGATTGCATCACAAGCGTGTCTTGAATTAATGAAGTTGTATCATGATCTAACCGATCTCGATGAAAATTTGCTCAATTTCAGTGTTTTGAATGGTACTGAGGGCTGTTTCAACTATTCGTTCAATTACAAGAGAAACCCAAATTGTCTAGTGTGTGGAATGAGTACCTAATGATGTGACTATAAGAAACAGAGCTCTTACTGCAATATAACATAATAATTAAATTATCATTACTAATACAATTGTAAAATTAATGTCCTGATAGTTTCAACATAGAAGCAACTCCAGTAGTTCACAATTAATTCGTTTGGAGACTTCCGTTACAATGTGGTGCCAAAGATTTTTCAAACCGGCCCAAAAAGTTGTTTGTAGACAATCAATTGTTAATCGCTTGTACAGTACAAAGAATTTGCAGGGTACTAATGACAAGTTTGTGATACCTTCCGCTGTAATTAACGCTCATTCCGGTTTAAAGCTACAAATTAGCGAAAGGGCCTCTTCTAGGTTACGCCAGATTCTACAAGATAGTAAAGAGATTTTAAAAATCAGTGTAGAAAGTGGAGGTTGTCATGGATTCCAATACAATCTAGCGTTGATACCAGATACGAGCTCAAAAGCGTTCCAGGATGATAGTAGTGCTCAGGCTGATATAAATGATTTTGATGCTGATAATATAGTAGCAACTACTGATACTGTGTACGTGTTGCCGGAGGATTCAGGTAAAGTTGTGATTGATAAAAAATCTCTAGAGATCCTGAACAACACGGCACTCGTGTACACCACCGAGCTGATTGGTTCCAGTTTCAAAATCACTGGAGGGAAATTGAAGAGCAAGTGTGGGTGTGGCAGCAGTTTTGATGTGGATCCAGAAGCGACTACGACAAAAGTTTAACTCTTTGTATTAGTCCTGGCCCTCAGGTCTAGGTTTATATACTATTTACATATTCTTGTCATTCCAACCTCTGTATTATTATACCATTGACTTCACCATCAGATAGAAATTTGATAACTATAATAGAATGAACCCTCGTATGTAATTTATTATCTCGTAATAGGGATTCTTGTCAGTTATTCACCAGTTCCATCAGAGTACCGGTTCCTGAAACTAGCTAAAACCCACTATAAATTTTGTTTAGGATGAGTGCCTTTTGGGCTAATAATAAGGACTCGATAAAAGGCGGGTTGAAAAGTGCTGGTAAGATGGGTTACCAAGGTACTAGATCTGTTGCCAAGACCAGTTACAATTTTAGTAAGAAACACTATAACAAGAAAGACCAAAAGCACGCCGGAGCCTCTTCTGATAGGCATGATTCTGATCCATCTTTAGATCCAGATCGAAGCTATGGAAGTTCTTATCCGCAGTCTCCTGCAAGAAAATATGGACAGACACCTCCCAGGGAGCCAGAACCAAGATATCAAGACGATTATTACTCGAATCACGATTATCGAGATGATACAGGCTATAATAGCACTGTACAGGAACAGCATCATGCTAACGTTCCAAGAGACCAGGAAAGGTCCGTTAGAGTGCCACAAATCGATGTGAGTACGTTACCACCGCCTCCAGTACGTAAAGATAGGCAAATTACTACTAGGCAGGAGCCAGAGCAACCCCAGGGTACGTATCAACAAACTGAGCGTGGCTACGATCAGTCACAGCGTGGCTACGATCAGTCACAGCGTGGCTACGATCAGTCACAGCGTGGGTATGTTCAATCGCAACGTGAGTACAGCCAATCACCCCAAAACCAAAGGGAAGATCAGATCCATTACACTACAACTAATGCCTCAAGCTCTCACTCACAAAGCTCATTCAATAGCGACACTCTTAAAAGAACTTACGTGGAAGGTAATGACCGGGTGGTTCTACCTCCACCGCTACCTAAACACCCAGTAACTCCACAAGAAGATGATGCGCCTGTACTGCCTGATAGATCCAAAGAACTACTAACAACCCAACAAAGAATGGCAGACATCACGACAAGCCTATCGAATGTGAAATTAGGAAATCTTTCCGAAAGTCCTAAGAGGAATCCACCCCCCGCAGTGCCTAGAAAGAAAGACTCGTTAAAGAGCCAACCTCCCAGGATTCCTCCTAAAAAGTCTTCTTTATCTAATATCAATGTATAACTCTCAAATTAGGTGAACAGTTAGATTCATAAGTTATATAATACATTTACAATTCAATCTTACTCCCAGTGGTACAAGTCTAGGAAACTATCTAAAACACGATACTTAGCACGTAGGCACTTTTGTCATGGTCATTTACTCAATAATTCAGAAAATTGTTCAATGGTGATTTCACCATTCTTGTCACCAATTTCTTTGATCATAGTGTCTAATTCAGCATCTGATAATTTCTCACCAATGGAATTCAACACTTGTTTCAACTCTGCCCCCGATATCTTACCATCACCATTTTTATCAAACACTTTGAACGCTTCTATCAATTCTTGCTCCGAATCCATAGAGTTCACTTGACGAGCCATAAGGATTAAAAACTCATTGAACTCAATCTCATTATTACCATCAATATCGATTTCATTCATTAAGTCTCTCACATCAGACTCTGTAGGTGCTAGCCCTAATGATTTCATAACAGTGGTCAACTCAGAGAGTGAAATAGATCCATTTTTGTCCTTGTCGAAAAGGTCAAAAGCATCTTTAAATTCCATAATCTGTTCATCTGTTAATTCAAATTTAGCCATTCTGAACCGCAAGTATCCAAGATCAATGTAGTATACAGTGCAACTAATATGATTATCGATGTTACCAATTGAACCGAATCTATCCCTAGAATGCTTTTATTTTGTCGAAAAGTACATTTCTGCTCATCGATTTTCCTTTATATAAGCTACGATTTACATATAATTTACATATTCACAAGTAATGAAAACAAAAAAGATATATTGTCATTGACTCTCTTATCTTCAAATTAGCGATTTTCTTGCGGTAAAAATTTATTCTTCAACAGTGTTAAGTATTCAATGTCGTTCTCATCCTTTAATTCTTTGTAATTCAACCCACGACCCTTTTCAAAATTCCAGAATTGGTATTGATCTTTACTGTATTCTTCTATATGTTCATGTTCGGGTATGATGTCCTCTTCAGTGTTTGTGAATAAGTTTTTTGGGGGTTTCTCTCCATCACTCAATTGTAAAAGCTTCCACGTTAAAAATGTATAGAAACGACTCATGGACATGACATTATATCCACCACCGCCCAGTAGGACAATATGGCAACTGCTGAACTTGCCGACAACTTTAACAATCGCTTCACATAACCCTCTTATTGACAATTGCCACTCGTTATACGGATCACCAACCAAACCATCACCGCCGCATTGGATGACGATTACTTGTGGCCCGTGTGCTGCTATACAAGGAATCACAATTTCAGTGACCACTTTATGTAAAAAATGGTCGGTGAGACCATGAGAAAGCGGGATATTAATCAGCTCGTTACCCTTTGAATCATTCAATGAACCTGTGCAGGGGAAAAACCCAATTTCAAAGAGATGTAACGAAATAGTTTGGATAGTCTTAGAAAACTGGAACGCTCTCTCAACTCCATCGCCATGATGTAAATCAAAATCTAGATATGTTATCTTTTGCCACCCATTCTTTCTCAACGTCAAAATCAATAGAACAATATCATTGATGTAGCAAAATCCGCTCGCCTTCTTTCTCAAGGCATGGTGCCTACCGCCATCCCAATTAATACAAATAGTTTTCTCACTCTCGAGCTTCAGAAACTGAGACAATTCCAGTGTAGCGCCAACTATAGTATGAATATACATCGGTAGGAATGAAAAAATTGGACAGTCACCAGTTAAATTGAATGTCTCCAATGCAAGATCCGATTTCTCCTCCAGGTTCCAAGTGTCCAATTTTCTCTTCTTCGTCAGGGATTCCAAAGCACTGTGATTCTCTTGAATCATCTGGAATTTGCTGAAAAGAGCAGCTCTAGAGCTACAATAGCCCTGGCAATCCACAGATGAGCTCAATTGAGCCCAATCTTCCTCATCGGCATCGTTATCTAAGACAACATTATTGGCAAAATTAAGTAGCAGATTCAAATACTCGACTGAGTGAAATTGGTTCAACACATCCTTTGAAGCGTATGGTTCAGTGATCACCGTGTTAAAATAAGGTAACAGCCCATAGGCTCTGAGTAAAGAATGAATCAGTTGAGACTTCTTAAACTTGTTGCATGGCAGTAAGTCGGATACTTGAGCCTGATACGTCGAGCTAGAAATTATGAATCTGGTCATACCATCGCTCCAATAGCCTTGAATCAGCACTAAAAGCCTTTTACAGCACGCTTCATATGACTCAGAATATGTCTTTGTACAGTTTTATGGTAATGGTAATAATGGTGAAAAGAAAAATTATTACTATAGCGATCATACCAAGAATACTCACAACTGTAAAAAATACTATTATTGCTGTAGATAGGTTAAAAACTTCTAGTTGGGTTATAACAAATGGACAATGGCAGTGATGGCAGGTGATCATTTTGTTGAAACCTTAACTGAAATTGTAGCTATTTTAAAAGAGTACAAGCCGGGGTCTGTCACGCTGGATAATATTACTAAACTTTGCCAGACGCTTGGCTTAGAGTCCTTTGTGGATGATGTTGACGCCAATACTGCTAGACTATCGACTGCGTCTAAAATCATTGTCATTGATATTGATTTTGAGAAAAGAGCCAAGAAAGTGAAGGATGTCAAATTAGTATTAGCTTCAAATTTTGACAATTTTAATTATACCAATGGGGATTTAAATGAAGGTGGTAATATTTTGTACAATTCATTGACCAAGTCTCAAGACTTGAAGAAATTCTATCATAATTTACAGTTTTTATTCTTATTGGATTCGTTCTCGCATATTGATACGGAAATGACCAGTTCCCAACAGAATACAGGAGTTGATACAGAGGGCTCACAAGCATCTTATAGTACTAAAGTATCTTCAGGGAATGCGCCTACGAATGCTTCTGGTCTTCTAGATTCTGCAGGTCAACGACTTAATGAGGTCCACGACGGCAAGTTGGATTTGTTTAAATATTTTACAGATTTGTTCGGATTCTTAAAACAGTATTTGAACGATCATTTACCGGGATTCAAAGTCGTCGCCAATCTAACTGATCTATTTGGGATGTATATAACCACAGAAGATGATTCCAAAATTTTGGGAAGAATCATTTTTGAAAAAGCTAAGGACCCTAATCATAGACTTTTTGAATATATTTATTCACCAGAGACGAGAAGTTGGATTAACGAATCTCCCAAACATTACATTACTGGACTCAATTTGGTATTAGAGATCTTAGATGATACGATAATGTTTCCGACTGATTTTTTGAATGCTAATTTAGTGTTAAGCGATTTACTGGCAATCAAAAAAAGACGTAATGAACCTAATGAGCCGATCATTGATTTATTCACGAGCAACAATTATAATAGTAAAGTGAATTTAATAAATGATTTTACGACACAGTTGATCAAAATATCTAAATTCAATTTGAGTAATGACAATCTCGATTTATTAAATGAGGTTTTGAAGTTATTCATATGGTACGATTTAGTATTGAAACCCATTTTTGAATTGGTCGCCATGCCAGCTTCTGATGACTTTAGCAATCATATGACTAACGATAGTGTAGGGAATTCAAATGAACTAAAATTAAAGGATAGTTCTGTTGCTGCTTCTAAACCTGAAACTGCATTAACTGAAAATAAGATTGCTGGCTCGCCAACGAGGCATTCTAGCATATCTGTAGCATCGTCATTTAGACGCAGGCGCTTATCAAACCAAAATAAAAGAGGCAGCATATCAGAAGCAACGATTCTTAAAGATCAAGGTTTACAGCAATTTAATCTAGAAGAAATAATAGCAGATCGTGTCGTTGGGCAAACGATAACAAGAGAAGAAACAGAAGATGCATTGGACTTTGAAGCGGATAAAGATGATGAAATGGATATGGACCCAGACCCAATACCGATTGAAAAATCAGAGAAGATGCAAGAAAACAGCGGTGCAGATACTGTTTTGCAACTGGTCGTCAGTGAAGATCACGTAACTTTGAGTAATTTGGCGACATGCAGCTTATATGAAAGTACTGAATCTTGGAATAATTTTATAACAACGCTGAAGGATAACTTGTCATAATCTGTGAAACGAGAACGTGTGTTTTTTTTGGCATCATTTACAAAATGCTATCCAGTTTGATTAATACTTCTTATATATGATTTATTTGATGATAATTAGACGAACTACTTTTTATGTAATAGTGGATTTACAAAACGAAATACAGAGTTTAGGTAGTAGTTAAAAAATTGTATGTTTCTACAATATATATATATATATTATGGTATATGCGCTACCTTCTTTATATATGATTGATAACCTTACAGCTTAAATTAATGCCATTCATCCATGGATATATAAATTATGATACTGGGTGCCTACTTTTTGTTTCTTTCAAAAAAATATCAATATCGTAAAGATTCTTTTGATTAGAAGCTGGAAAATCCATGCCCTTACATAATCAATAATTCCAATTACACAGCACATTTATTACCAAACGAAACAGCATCTTAAACATGGTTGGCGTGATTTTTATTATGGAGGGCTTATCTGGCTTTTCTAGGAATTATTCTGGACCTGGCTGTATAACTTAGCATAATTTGTGCTCAGCTCATCAATTATCCATTCTTCTGAGTTTCATAGGTCCTGCAATCGTCGCAATTGAACACCTAGGAGCATATTTTTTTATTTATTACAAGACTACAAACAAAACTGTTTGTCATCACAAATGATTTGATTGGCTTTCAATTGCCTTTTGGATTCTAAGCGCCTATTTGAATCCATATACCTACCCTCGAATTTAACCTATTCATCAAAATTTGGGTTTAGATCAAGTACGTTGGCCCTTAGACCACCGTAGCCAACACTTAGTTATCCAACAGGAAAATGATTTATTTATCTAGCTACTATATCTTTACTTCCATTGAAAAACTATACAAATTTATGGAACTTATATTAGTTAAAAGTTAGATTTAGGATGAAGAATGCAATTGGTTGATGTCTACACATAGTAACCTTACTAATGGCACTTCATAGAACGGTTTCAGAACTGTATCAGAGCCGTATCAGTATGACAACTGAGATTACATTTGAAGTTGAAACATGGATGACACAATCAGGAAGAGGAACCAACACAAAAATACATGTATAAGGGTAAGAGATTACAGTATACTTGAGATTCGTTGTCACCTCTAAAGAGTATTTCCTATTTTAAAAGAAGTAACTAGAAAAATCAGGACCATATATCTAGCCTTCAAAGGCCAATAACAGAAGTATAGCTCAGGATATTATCGACAAAGTAGAATCATTCGCGAAGTAAACACTTAAGATAGAATCTAATAGCAATCCAGCTTTGTTACATATAAATACTTTTATAGGCACTATGGCCGAGTGGTTAAGGCGACAGACTTGAAATCTGTTGGGCTCTGCCCGCGCTGGTTCAAATCCTGCTGGTGTCGTTATTTTTTTTTTAAATGCCGATAACTCAAATGTTGAAATATTACATTTCGGAATATTTAATCAGTATTCATTACAATAACCTCTCACCTAAATAGATAGGTCACTAGTTTATTATATACTCATTATATATATATCACACCTAATGTTAGGTTGAAAACAAGCTAAAAAGTAAAACTTACAATAGTTGGGTCAGTATAGCCCGTTTCAGAAATGCTTGCTAAATATTAATCATCATAATTTTCATCTTCTTCAACTTCTCTGACGGCACTCTCCTTATGAATAGGCTCCATTGTCTCCGAAGTCGAATCAGGATTCGAATTTTGGTTTCCTTCGTCTTTATTGGCACTTTCTTCCTCTTCTCTTAATTTTGTCTCTTCTTGAATCTTTTGAATAGCTTCTGCAGTAGGTTTAATTACAGTTTCAGGAGTAGTAGCTACGTCTTGAACATTAATATCGGGTTCAATATCTGCCTCCTTTGACTCTGTATTAACTTGCTCATTAGGTTGCTCGCTAGATTCCTTGTGAACTTCCGCTTTAGGAGCTTCGTTAGCAACGACCGCAGAGTTAGTTGTTACCTCTGTTCCATCCAATCGATTTGTTTCCTGCACAGATAGCTTTGCTGGTTCTCTGCCTTCTGTTTCATCGCTTGCTGGTTTTTCCACTATGGGTTCAGAAACAACCACACCATTTACCCCTTTGGTTTGTATGTCATTTTCTGGAATCACATCATCCTGGGTTTGATTTTGAATTATCGTGTTACTCTCTTCAGTTGTCGCCTCTGGCTTTGGTGTAGACTCTTGAGTTGCTGGTGTAGGGTTTGTCTCCGTTGCGGTATCTTTTACAGATTCTGGTTCTTCTATTAAAGGAGCAGATGGTTCTATAGAGACAGTTTCATCTTTATTATTGGCGTCTGTATCTAAATTTTCTTGCTCAATCGTGGTGTTAGGGGTAGTATCTGGATCTTCTTGAGCTTCTGCTACCGCTGCCGTTGTGGAAGTAATCGGTTCTTGAGCTGATTCGCTAACCATGTCACGTTTCAATTTTTTCGAAGCTGGTTGGTCTTGAATCTTTTTCGATGTTGGTACAGCGGCTGCATTCACTGACGTGCGGTTGTTTTCGCCATCTACAGGCCTCTTATTCGAACTCATTGATTCTGTAATTGGTGGTTTCTCATTGCTGGTGTTTAGGATAGGCTGTAAATTAGTAGACGCTTGTGGTTGTTCGGAGGAGACCGCCTGCGGTGAAGCTACTTGTTGCGGTAGCGGCTGCAAAGGTTGTTGAGAGATATACGTTTGACCTGGTTGCTGTAACATTTGGATAGCTCTGGGAGGAAATTGGGAACTGTTGTTTTCCAATGAAAAAGAAGCGTATTGAGCTCCTGTTAACCCTTGCTGTGGTTGCAATAGTTGTGGTTGGCCCTGTGGTTGATTCAAAAGACCTGTCCCATACAATGCCTGTGATCTCACGTTTAGTGGGTTAGTTGGATCATTAGATTGCAAAGTTGGTTGTAACATAATTGGAGGAGGTTGAATCGAGTTCGAATCCTGATTGCCATTGATTGGAGCACTGGTCAAGCTAGCAATATTGATTGCAGGATTAGCTGGACTGTTTGGATTATCACTTAGCACATGCTGAGCCCGCATTTGTTGTTGTTGTAAAGCTTCATGTTGCTGCTGTAACACATGTTGTTCTTGTAAGACTTGTTGTTGTTCTTGTAGCTGCTGTTGCGGGTTCGATAACTGTTGTGTCAAGGCTTCCAATCTTTTCCTAATGTGGATATTATCTGGGTCTAGTCTTGCTGCCTGCTTGTAAGCGTCCAAGGCGTCGGTCAATTGGTTATTACAGGTCTCATACAACGTACCTAAATCGTACCATACCTCACTAATGTATGGATTGAGCCTTATAGCTCTCGTGTACGCGTCCAAAGCGTCTCTGTATTGAGAAATTTGATAGTACAGCACCCCGATGGAGCACCAAAAGATTGGATTTCTTGAATCTCTATTCACAGCTTGTTGGAACGCGTCGTAGGCAGCGGTGTAATCGCTCCTAATCATGTGGACTCTCCCCAAGTGATACCATGTAGTTGCGTCCGAAGGATCCACTTCTAACGATTTTAATAAGTAGCTGAGAGCCTTTTGTGGATCATAAAAACTCACTTTATTCATTCCAAATAGACACCCCAACTGTTGTAGCACTTTAGCATGGTGTTCGTTTTGCAAAAGAACGTTTTCATACGCCTCTCTGGCGCCTTGCCATTCTCCCATGCTTTCTAGGACGGACCCTAGTTGTAACCAAATATCCCATTCTTGCAAGGGAGCCGGAGGTTGTGATAAGATGTATCTGAAGCATTCCAAAGCTTGAGACCATTTAGCCTGATGTTTGTAAATGATCCCTAACCTGAAGTAAATTTCATTAGCCTTTTCAAAATGTGGATCTAATTCCAAAACTTTCACAAACGCTTCCTCTGCGTAGTCCAAGGAACCGTATCTGTCGTAAAGGATCCCAATTCCATGCCACAATTTCGGAACGTTAGGGTTTGACAGATGGTACAACGCTTGCTGGTAAGCGTTATAAGCTCTCTGTAAATTATCTAGCATCAAATAGCAATGGCCTAATGTGGCCCACACATCGGACAACTCCGGATTCACGTTCAAAGCACGCTCATACAGCTCAGCAGCCCTTTGAAACATATCACGAGAACGGTACAGGTGTGCTAAGGAAGTCAGAGCCTTTGTAGACGATTGATTGTACTGCAACGTAGCATCGTACGCCATGGCAGCACGATCAACGTCTCCGACCGTCTCAGCCAAGGACGCAATAGACAACCAAGTCTCAGCCGTCGATTGGGTCAACGGATCCAACTGCTGCGCAGCGATAGCTTCGGAAGCGTCCGTCGTGCCAGTCCCAGCACCATTCTCAGCGAGTTCGGCGTTCGAATTGTTCACTTGCAAAGGCCCTTGAGGAGGCAACTGGTTAGGATTACTATGAGGAGAAGGCAACTGTTGAATCTTCTGTTGGTTGTTCATAATCACCGACATGTTCTCACACTCCTGATCCCACAACTAATAATACACAAACACAAGAATGATATGAAAGAAGTTATATCCAATTCAATTCGATTTTCAAAAATTGAATGCAATGGGAGGAGAACTATTGAGTGTTTGGAATGGGCAAAGATTCGTTTCTTATTTGCTTATAAAAGCTTATTTAAACGTCGAAACTTTAACGTACAGGGAAACTTCTCTGAGATCTCGAACTGGTTATATAACAAGTGCGGTCTTCCGCCTCGTCTGCCGTGACCGCACGTAATGGTCTTGTGGCAGAAGCTTGCGTGGCTCTATGGATTTGCCCAGCAGGCTCTCCGCAGCGCACGTTCCGTTGAATGTTTTATCGCTCTCTCGCTGCGCAGGCCCTAGGGCTCGCATCCGGTTTTCGGAGCTCCTGAGCCCTATGTTTTGTTTTGCATTCCGGACATGCTCTTGGCAGCAAGCCCTAGCTTGGGTCACTATATGCCCCCCCCCCTCTCCCGCTGGTGCTGGAGGGTTTTTCGGCTCGCGGAACTCGCGCATGAGCAATTTTTTTAACTGAACTCAGGAGCAAGCATTTGTTACGGGTCGCGGGCCTCATTCCACGCACGTGACTATTCGAATGTTTTGGAGTCGCAGCTCTGTGGGGTAGGTTTGTTTTTCCTACTCTACTTTCAGCGCGCAGAGTGGCACAGGTGCCTGACACCGGCTTTTCAACTGTTATAGCTCGGGTTACACGGAAAAACTGCCATTTAAACGCTCAGCGACATAATTAATGGTCTCGAGCTCAAGACATGATGCATACCTGTAGCTGCCAGCAAGGCACAAGCAGTAATTAAGTGCTCTGCACAGCCCAAGGACAAATTGCTGGAAGAAGATCGCAGACTGTTTTGCCAGTTCTATAACAAAGTAATAAAAAAACAGTATCTTCACTCTTAGTATACAATTCCAGAATGTTGGACAGTATATAAAATTTGGATCAAGAAATTTGAAACAACACATTTTGAGATTCCGTGGTATTCGTTGCGCCGCTATAAGATGCGTAACTAATGTGCTTCATTGGTCTCATTCACATGGCTGTCGAAAGAACGCTACCGAAATTAAAGCGAAAAGAACAAACCAGACACATGTTAAGTACATTTGTATGAAAGCTCTGCTCCTCGCAGATATTTTGGTTCACACAGTTTCCGCAACTGATCACTCGAGTACTATCTCAGGTTGATTTTCTGAGTAGACTAAGATGGGGAACTAGTGACAGCTTAGTGTTTATAGGGAATTAAAATAGGCCAAGCACAATGTAGAATCTCGAGTTTCTGAATTCACGAAACCTTTCGCCACCGTACAAGTACAGAGATTTCAGGAAATGAAAACGAATCAGCCCTTAAATGAGATTATTTCAGAGCATAATATATTGGAACATTTTTTGAGGTTGAAGGAGCTTGGCTTAATGTTTGTCGGTCTAGCATCAGATGCTTCAAAACTCTAATGAGTCGTATTTGGCGGCACGATTGACAGCTATACACTAAGGCCTGTTGCAAAGCAACACTAGGATCCATCTCTGTGTTCAACAAGACAAGGGTTTATTTCTTTTACCAATTGTGTTGCCTGTGTCGCCCATGAATTGTTTCCAAGCTCAAACGTTGTGGAGCAAGCTTAATACAAATGTTATAGTAGAAGCAACAATCAGCTTAATGATAGTTGACTGTGTTTCACGATTAGGATCCACTTCATTTGCACAAGCTCTAAAAAGGAGATCCCTCCAAGAAGACGATCTCGATACGTATGCTGCCATTTGTGAAATGAGAAATGGTTACAGGAAGCCTGATTTCAAACAGTATCTTTAGCAGGTGTGGTTATCTCCTTTCTCTAAAGTTTGATTACTTCCAATGGTATTTCTGTGGTATCGGGAAATATATCAATACCAATCATTTTCTAGACAGAATTGAGTAACTCTTTAACTAGCATCTAATTATAATCGCATTCTTCTAGGTTGATGTTACTATTAGCCAGTAGTACTGTAAAGGTAAGTTTTTAGTGTTTCTTAGGGGAACCGGTACTCCTTTGAATATGGCGGTGAAGCAATCGAATAAGCGGGCAATGATAGTGTTAGGCAATTCATCATATCATCCCATCTGCGGACTCCTCTAGAAAGTTCATACCAAAATCCAAAAGCCTGATTCTCACTCTAGCTCGGTCTCTGCATATTCCTCATTGGTAGACACATGTGATCCATCTTTGAAGGCTAACTGTACCAAATTTTTAAGCGGAGCAAATCATAATGACGCCTGACTAAACTACACTTGTGGTGGCAGCTTGCTAGAAGCACTACGGTGTTTTAATCCTAGCCTTTGAAGATGTACTTGCACACTGGTTCATTCGCTTTTTCAACTCTCCGGAGCTCAGCTTAGGTATCTAATATATGCTTAGTGCTATTAAGATAGGAGAATATGCAGGCGCGAGAGCCCTTTTGTAGACACTAATCTCGTAAGATATTGCGCTAAGGACACCTTGAACGATTAAAGAATAACAGCTCAGTCTCTTCTATGAATTGCAGGCATGTCTTTTTTGAAGCGTTCTTCAAAGGATTCAAAGAGGCTAGCTTTGTTCCCAAAGAGAAGTCCAGAGCTGTGAATTTAAATATTGCACACATATAGCTTACTTGGTGGACGGGGGATTGATTACTAGCTATTTCCTTGATAGCTTTTGCTTAAGAAAAAAGCTTCTAATGTCGGAAGAAAGGTTGAGTAACTTTTCAGAACCTGTAGTGCAGATAGTACAATGTGTTATTCAATGAAGCGTTGAGCTCCTCTTCGAATGCTACTGTGTCAAAAGCTTGTTAACTTTGTCGTCATGTGGCCTGAGTAGAGAGCAAAGAATCTATCATCTTCAAACCTTTATGAGCAACCCATGCCAATGAAGGAGAGTCCAAGCATTTTCTCTCAATATGGTAATACATGGATGACTCAAAGAAACCCATTTGTTGCTCCTCGAATTTCTTGGCAACAGGCCGTCGATATTCCTTGCTTTTGAAAGACATCATGTAAGCAGTCGGAAAAACATATTTATTCGAGATCATCCCTCAGGTGAGATGCCTTCATCTGATGATAATTGTAAACTGTTCATTGAGCTTTATTAGCCGTGTCTTTTTTGTAATTTTCCATATAGCAACGTTAGCTGTGTCATATAATTGGCGGTATGCTTCAATATAATCAGAATTTACTCATCAACTTGGTATAGTTAATTCCTCAAAATTGCAATACTGATCTCATTAATACCAGCTTTCACTTTCTTAAGTGCGAGAAGCATAATATTAGCGTTATGCGAATATGTAGTCATGCTATGAGTTGGCTCCGTTGTTGCATGTTCTTACTTCGAAGGGCATTTGTCCTCATCGAAGAGTTTCTGTTCATCTGTGCCCAACATTTCTACAAGATGTCTCGTTTTTTTACGGCCCAAGTGCCTATACATATGTACAGTGCTCGATTGTTATCAACCTTTTCATGTAGCAGGTAGGGTTTCCTTTCAACCGTCTTCCGCTTTAGACAGAATAGGGTTATGCTGCGCCAAATGTAGGGCTAGCCTGCGTCGCTGTTGGGTTGGAGTTGGTTAGATTTGTTTGAATATTCTACTCCCGTAGGGTTGAGTTGGATGCCTTTTCTACTAAAACCAAGTCTGACTGGCCCCATCGTTTCTTACATCCATCTCAACGAAACTTTGGAGCGGGTAACACTCCTCTTTTTGCACAAGATATAGAGAACTAGTACCTATACCATTAAAGATGGGTTCTTTATTCAGCAATATTTGTTCTGTAGATTCCCAATCCAACAGTCTCATCTATACAGTGGAATATGTCGCAAAGGAAATTGCAACAGGATATTGATAAGCTGTTGAAAAAGGTGAAAGAAGGCCTTGAAGACTTTGAACAAATTTATGAGAAGTTTCAATCTGCTGATCCATCAAATGCTTCTTATAGAGAGAAATTGGAATCTGATTTGAAACGAGAGATCAAGAAATTACAAAAACATAGAGAACAGATTAAGACTTGGCTAGGTAAGGAAGATGTCAAGGATAAGACTAAAGTGTTGATGGAAAATAGAAAATTGATTGAGAATGGGATGGAAAGGTTTAAATCTGTAGAGAAGCTGATGAAGACTAAACAATTCTCTAAAGAGGCATTGACTAATCCTGACATTATTGAGGATCCAAAAAATTTATTGAAAAGAGACACCGTAGTGTTTATTCAGGACTCCATCGAAGAATTACACAAACAAATTGAAATTTATGAAGCTCAAGAGAACAAACTGTTACAAATTGAAAGGCATGAGTTCCATATTGCTCAATTAGAAAGCATTTTGAAGAATCTAGAATCAAATGAGTTGGACCCAGATAAGATTAAAGAATTTGAAGAAGATATCAAATACTACGTGGAAAATAACGATGACCCAGATTTTGTAGAATATGATACACTGTATGAAGATATAGGCCTCACAATCCAACCTGTAGTGGAAGATACTGATCTCAATACCACTAACACCACGACCACATCGGCGAGGGGCTCCAATAGCTCCTCGCCAGTCAAGAAGAAAAAGAAAGAACCTACATTGAAGACACAACCATCAATGACTTCTATTAATAGCAAGATCACTACAGAAGCTGACCCAGAGACCGTTGCAAAACGTCAAACCGTGACGAATAAGATTTTGCCACCAATGGATGAACCTCAATTAAAATTTCCAAAGGACAGACGTAAAGAAATTGAACAAATCTTGGCGGATGACTTAGCCAATAACAAAGTGTTTCAAAATCCTTTATTTAGTGAAGAGATGAAGATTTGGTTAAATTCGAAAAAGACGTTATTACAACCGTACGATGAAATGCCGAAGGATATGTTATCCCAATTAGAATCATCTTTATTGAATTGTCCGGACTCATTAGACGCAGACACTCCTTACTTGTACAGAACACCTCTATCAGTTCCTCACCCAACTTCTATTTTTTTCCCCAATGAGCCTATACGGTTTGTGTACCCATTTGAAGTGAATAATAAAGTGACAGCTTCGAATCATAAACATGTAAATGATATTTATTCTACCACATCATTGGCGAAGATCTTTACGAAGTTCGATCTAGACACTTTATTCTTTATCTTCTATCATTATCAAGGAACTTATGAACAGTTCATTGTCGCTAGAGAGTTAGCGTTAAACAGAGACTGGAAATTTAATAAAAAAGATCGTTGTTGGTATTACAAAGAGATCGAAAAGTTACCACCAGGAATGAATAAAGAAATAGATCAAGAAATTGAATCGTGGAGATATTTTGATTATCAGAAGAGTTGGTTAGCAAGACGTTGTGGTGCAGATTTTGTTTATAATGAAGCAGATTTTGAAAAATTGTAATAATAAATGGCAGTTGTCATTATGGATATATAGATTTCAAATATCGAAATACGCATTAATAGATTTTGATTAGTTCATAACTTCTTTCTTTAAGAATTGTTCGCTGAAATAAACAATTTGTCTAAAATTGTATTCAAACCCATCGATCCCACCGTAATATGGATCGTCGACAATCTTATTGAACTTACCATCCACGTTCCAGTTGCCAAATAGATAAATCTTAGCTCTAGAATCCTTGGGTTTGATCTTTTGTAAATTCCGGAAATTGGATTCGTCCATACAAATGATATAATCAAATAAATCAAAGTGGTTCCCGCGGATCTGCTGGCCTCTGTGGTTGACTGGGACACCGTGTTTTTTGCACGTTGCGACGCTTCTTGAATCTGGAGATTCACCAATGTGGTAGCCGGCAGTACCAAATGAATCAATCTTAGAGAAGGAATCCATCAAATTCGCCTTCTTAACGGTATCTGTAAACACAGCCTCTGCCATTGGAGAGCGGCAGATATTCCCTAAGCATACAAACGCTACAGATATCTTCTTATCACCAGTCATTGTATTATTCACCGTTTCAATTCACAGTTGGCAGTCTGTATTACAGAATGGTTCAGTAAGCCAAAGAGAAGAGTTTGCCAAATTTCTCAGTTAAATATGGGATGACTGATCAAGAAAACCAAATAGAACCGTATATATATATATATACATCAGATATTTCCATTTTGCACGTAGCGGTCTATCTCTAATACAGTACAGTTCACGTTAAAACTACTTAAATTTATATAGTTAGAATATAATAACTTTTCATACAGTGACTCTTAATGAATCCAAAGGCATCGAAATGAATTTCATTTAAAAGGCCTTGTTCAATGGAGAAATGACTTCTTTGCCCTTGTAGAAAGAGACGGTCTTTTCAGCTCTCTTGGCGACACCTTCTGGAGTAAATTCAAAGTACTTGTAAACTTCTGGAGCCTTACCGGAAGCACCGAATCTGTCGATACCGAACGATTGGTGGGCGTATTTACCCCAAGATGCGGTAGAAAGCACTTCTACGGACATGATTGGGACACCGTCAGGAAGAACAGACTTCTTGTAGTCCAATGGTTGTTTATCGAAGTTTAAGAAATCTGGTAAAGAGACGACTCTAGCCTTGATACCTTTACCGGCCAAGACCTTAGCGGCATCGACGGATAAGGAAACTTCGGAACCAGTGGCGGCCAAGATGATGTCTGGGTTAGCGACGTCTTGTAGAACGTAACCACCTTTAACGGCCTTCTCGATGGAAGAGCCTTCTAATTGAGGCAAGTTTTGTCTAGATAATGCAATGACGGATGGAGTTTCTTTAGACTCGAAAGCCACTTTGTAGGCAGCAGAAGTTTCGTTACCATCAGCTGGTCTCCAGACGTGCAAGTTTGGCATGGCTCTGAAGTGAGCTAAGGTTTCAATAGGTTGATGGGTTGGACCGTCCTCACCAACACCGATGGAGTCATGGGTAGCGACCCAGATGACAGGGTGGCCAGACAGAGCAGAAATTCTAACAGCACCGGAGGCGTAGTTCACGAAATTCAAGAAAGCACCACCGTATGGTTTGTAGTTAGCACCGAAAGCAGCAATACCGTTCATGATAGCACCCATACCGTGCTCTCTGATACCGTATCTAACGTATCTACCGGCGTAAGTACCTAGCTTGGTGGAAGGTGGTTGGAAATCAACGGCTTCCTTCCATCTGGTCAAGTTAGATGGAGTCAAATCAGCAGACCCACCGATCATTTCTGGTAATTCGTCGTAAACGGCTTGGAAGACCATTTCAGACAACTTTCTGGTGGCGATGGCAGAATCCTTTGGAGTGTACACTGGCAATTTCTTTTCCCAGCCAGTTGGTAGTTTACCGCTCAATCTTCTCTTCAATTCAGCACCTAGTTCTGGGAATTTTTGAGCGTATTGGTTGACAAGGTCGTCCCATTTCTTGTTGGCCTGGGCACCTGGTTGGCCAATCTTGGATTGATAGTAATCGTAGACCTCTTGTGGGACGACGAAGGACTTTTCTGGGTCGAAACCGAACTTGGATCTCAACTGTTTCAAGTCATCGGCTTTCAATGGAGAACCGTGGACAGAGTGTGTACCGGCCATCATGGAACCGTAACCGATGGTGGTGTGCAATTTGATCAAAGTTGGCTTGTTCTTGGATTGCTTAGCCTTGTTGATAGCGGCAGAGATGGCGTCCAAGTCTTCGTTACCGTTTTCCACGTGAAGAACTTCCCAGCCGTAAGCTTCGTATCTCTTGGCAACGTCTTCGTCGAAGGAAATGTTGGTGTTACCATCGATGGTGATTCTGTTGTCATCGTAGATGGCAATCAAGTTACCTAATTGCAAATGACCAGCTAGAGAGGAAGCCTCGGAGGAGACACCTTCTTCCAAACAACCGTCACCCAAGAAAGTGTAGACGTAGGAGTCAGAAAGCGTGAAGCCTGGCTTGTTGTAAGTAGCAGCAAAATTGGCTTGAGCCATGGCCAAACCAACAGCGTTGGAGATACCTTGACCCAAAGGACCAGTCGTGACTTCGACACCTGGAATCTCGAATTCTGGGTGACCTGGAGTCTTGGAGCCTAATTGTCTGAATTGCTTCAAGTCATCGATGGACAATGGGTAGCCAGTCAAGTGCAACATGGAGTACAATAGAGCCACAGCATGACCGTTAGAAAGAACAAATCTGTCTCTGGCAATCCAGTCTGGGTTCTTTGGGTTCATTCTCATTTGACTCCAAACGACGTGAGCAGCAGGAGCCATCCCTAATGGAGCACCTGGGTGACCGGAGTTAGCATTGGTCACTTGGTCAGCAGCCAACAATCTGATAGTAGAAACAGCCAATCTATCGATATCACCAAAAGCCATTGTATAATATATGTATATAAGTGAAGAGCAGGTACAGTTATACTTTGACTCTAACGAACTGCTATGAAGAAAAAGATACTACAAGAACTACAACTGGGAATAGCAACAACAACCAAAAGATTTCTTAATTACATAAGGAATTGATCCCGTTTATATAATAATTTTGCTCACTCGATAAAGAAGATTCTAGTAATCAAAACCGTTCAATCTGTATGTGTAAAACAGCTGAATAGGGGGGGTTATGGGCACAATTGATCTCAAAGTCTCTCACAATCAGAGCGAATTTCATCGCTGGGCGACAAAAATCTCAGACTTACTTCAATGCAAATTTCAATGCTGATGCTATCGCACAATGGCCCGCCGTACGTAAGCAAACAGAGAACGTGTGCAGATCTCGCAGTCTCACATAACACGCCGGGTGCCGAGCTGGCAAGCCTCTCAAACACCCGTACAGAAACCGCCCGGCCAGTTCAGGGGCACATGCTCGAGGCCAACTGTTGCAAACGGGCCTGTGCCCCCACCACTATGTCGCAGGCAGGTGTGATGCCCAAAGCCCAAAGACCAAAGCCCAATCACCCAGCGTTCCAACACCGGGCTTTGTTCTCATAGAAATTCAGGAACAAGTTCCTAGCAAGCCCACTGGCGAAGCGCTGTGCAGGGCTTCATGCCCCGGGCTCCTTTTTCGCTCTGTTCCCCTTTTCACTGTGGAACGGACAATCCCACGGGCCATAGGCATTAGCGAAAAAAGCCGCTTGCGCGCCAGGGGCAGCCGTGTCCAAAAGAGGCAGTGCATTCACAACGTCACGGCACACGTGGCAAGTCACGTGAATGGCAAGGAGCTGTCACGTGTGTCTGCGTTTGTTGGTGGGCCGGGTGAGGGACTGTCACGTGCCTTCCTGGCCGCTGGCACTGGGGGTCGGGGCCTCGATGGGAACTCCACGTCCAGGATGAAGCTGCCCCTGCTGTCCTGGATCGAGGGTGCGTAGTCGTGCGAGGTGTTGCTCGTGCTGTGTTTCAACGGGTGGTCGACTTGCACCAGGCGCGGCCTGGCCCGTATCGCAGTGGTCGTCAGACTCTTGTAACTGCTGTTGGGCAGAGGTTGGCGGCTCCACGCGGCCGCGCGTTGCTGCGACGCTCTGGTGTTCAGTAAGCTCGTGTCGTCCAGGATAGAGGAGCCCAGTGTAATATGTGATCTGACATCGTTCAGGTGCGATTTTCGGGCACTGGCCTGCCCGGACGCCATGCCATTAGTCGCGCTGTGGATGTACGCCACGGGTATAATGTCGGAAGCGTCTGTTAAGGCGCTGGAAGTAATACTCCCGGCGTCCGCACGTGCAAAGCCCGAGTTGGGCTTCACGAAGCCGTCGTCGTCACTTGAGACTTCCTCGAGGCTCGACAAGTCGTCGTCGAAGCCGTCGTCAAAGCCGTCATCCGATTCGTCCGCAAAGGAGGGCTTATCAGAGCTCTCTCGTTGTTTCAGGCTTATAGGTCTCCAATACCATACATACATGGAATAAAGTACGATCGCTACCAGTAGGAGTAATCCTCCAATGACTCCTCCGACGACACTGTTCACGACATGGCTACTGTGGCTCTTTGCACTGCTACCACCACTCGTACTCGCACTCGAAGCAGAAGCGGTACCGTTCTGTGTCGCTGTGCTGTTGCTCAGTGTGTTGTAGAGACCATTGCTCTTGGAAGCGCAGTACGTTAGTGGGCAAGCATCGCAAGTCAATGCTGTTAGCACGCAGTACTGATCGGACGCGCACTCCGGACACGTCACGGCGCCGCTACAAACCACACACCCATCAGAACCACGTTCTATCGCTGTACTGTTGCTCATCTTTTTGGCTCGTCTCGGATGCTACTACGGTACGGCTCTCAGAATCCAAGCTCAAAGAGCAATGATGCTGTTTTCGAACAGATTTTGCTTTGGTTTATAAATAAAATACATACAACTATGACGTACGCACGAGAGCAATCAATTCTTCTTGTTCTTCCACCATCTTTGGACCGTCGAGAGCAGTCCTGGCCTCTTTGGCGTGGCAGCTTGGAATGTAAGATCCAAAGCTGCTGGCGACCTCGCTTGTCGCGAGCTCGGACTAAGACACTTGTATTTCATTCTGTTTTGTAGTCTCATCTTCTCTAGCCCACTAGTCTCGCTTATGATGCTCTCGTACTCGCTGCTTCCTGGCTCGGATAAAAGCGGCTCTTTCTTGTCACAAGCATCGACTAACAATAAATGCTGAGCCGCGGGACTCGAGGACTCTAGCCGGATCTCGTTAGTCAGTTGCTGTAAATTACCCAGTTTGGGCGACGAGTCATAGGACTCCAGATTTAACAGGTCCAATTGTTTCGTTGTCGTGTGGAAAAACTCCGCTGTGCCCTCTGTGGCTGCTTCCAGCTTGCACTCGGTAGAGTTTGGAGGTGACAACAATTCGATCTTGGGTTCCAATTGATATTTGGTGTGGCTATGATAACTGTCCCACCAGTTTTTCCAGAATTTTCTGTTCCTATGACACTTCTGTCCAGCAAGGACTTGATTCTCTTCAATAGAACTGTCGTTGGCCAAACTGTTAGGAAGAGTGGACAGAGTGGGTTGAATTGAGTCTAAAAAAATTGACAATCTTTCCATCTCCAAATTAGTAGAAGCATTGAGCTCTGTGATCTCGTGCTCCAATCTGTGAGACTCCTCTATTACTTTATCAAATTGATTGTCAATGTTATAATCATCGCAGTCGTCTGCTTGGACCACTGCAGGACTAGAAATCCTCTTCATTGTGGGAACGTAAGGTACTAGGATTACCATCGCCGTATATTTTGTTATGCTGAATGTCTTGGTCTGCTCCAATTATAAACGAGTCATGCTATACATGTGTAATAATATATGTGATAGAGATTGACAGGACTCTTTATTCTTTATTCCACCAGCAAGAACCGAATTTTGTGAATTCACGTCGCTGACATGAGGATTTCAAAGGCAACAAATGTAACATTTTCCAGCGTTCTCTCCCCCGCCAAACTACCAAAACGCTCAAGGGCAAGATTACTCCCGTATTTTTCAGTTCTTGATCAATGCACCGGTTCATACCTTCCTGAGTCATCCTGGGTTGTCAAGCGTTTACTGACCCACTGAATGGGTGCCCTTTGGTTCTTCCAGATATTCACGTGATACCCAATTCCTCATTCGGAATTATTGTCTATTAATGCAATGCTGTGGAAGAGATTCCCAAGGATTCATAACAACTTCTACAAAAGGTCTCACTCCCAGGGTCTTCGCAACTCAGCGACTTTTAGTTCTGCATGCCCTTTTCTCTCGCTGGTAATTGGATATGATTCTTAAAAATAGATTAATTGTGCTCTGTGTGGGGACTTTTGCGGCCATCGTACTGGTGGCATTAAACGTTCAATGCCACCGTACAGACAAGCTTGAACCGGGTCTGAGCGAAAAAGGAGGAGAAAATGACCCCAAAGACACTCCATTAAAGGACGATCAATTTTTCTGTGCGGTTATGAACCCGTTAACGGGTTCCTATATCGATTTATCACCGTTAACTTCCACACCAAACTCTGGTGAGGATATATATAAGTCATTGGCCCGTGGTAAGAACGGTAAACCAGTTGCAGTAACGAATCTACGGTGGTTAGTGAAAGGTTGGGATATAGATGTAGATAAAAACTTCACCATAGCAGTATGTTCTAGTCCATTAGTGTCGAACGAGAACTCGCCAGCGAATGATCAATTGACAAACACTACAGGTGGTTACTATCAAGATACTGAGACTTCGAAATATGTCTCCATCGGGGACTTCAACGTGAAGCCAAAGCTGTATGGTGTGAATTTGAAAAAATTGACTTTGAAGTACGAAGGAGGTGACATATGCCCGAATGGAGTTGACAAAAAATCGACTCTGCTGAACTTTGTTTGTGATAAAGAAGTAGCATCAAAGGCTAAAGTCAGTTACATTGGTAGTTTACACAATTGTTCTTACATCTTCGAAGTAAGAAGTGTATATGCCTGCCCTACGTCAAATCAAACCAACGAAGTCAATGTATTTGGCATATTCTTTGGAATCTTTACTGTGTTTTTCATGGTAGAGTATGGAAGAAGATGGATCAACGCTAAAAGGATAAATAATAAGAGAATAAGCTTCAACACCCAAGATTTTTTTGATGATGAAATGAACTCGACATGGGACTTCCAAGAATCTGATTCTCTACCAATAAGATTATTAAATGGAACGATAACAAAAATAAGACAAGTGGGAGCCTTCATGTCAAGAGTCATAATACGACGAGAAAAAAGGAACCAGCGTCTCGGTAGTGTCAGACTACCTGAATCTGAGCTGGCGGGATCTCGAACATCTTTTTTCAGAGACGTCGATGCTCAAAATCAGATTCTTGACAGTTTAGATATGACTGCTTCAAGCCATAGTAGTATAGAAAATGAAACTCTATCCAGTGTCACTGGCACCAACGAGTGACTCTACATTCTATCTATAGTGATTTTTTCATAATTATTAGACGCTTATCGATTTTATCTCTTCACTTGTGTGTAACAGAAGTCCTCCTGATCAGAAGTATACATCTGGGACCGCAAGCGACCCAAAATAATACCATCCGTACATTTTCTTGTTTTTAATTTTGCAAAGTCTTTTATCTTTTCCCATACTTGTCCCAAAAAAGAAAAAGGAAACAACTGGTTTCTCAAATTCCCAAACCCAGCAGATATGCACTGTTTGGGTAATACTGTAATGCTACGGCTCCTCTTGCGGTGGCACCGGTGCCACCGTGCGTGCCACCGCTAAACTCAGCCAATTGAAGCTATCGTTTGCATTACCGGGACAGTCTTTCTCATGGTAAAGGCCGTACTACGTCGCATTGTGTGCAGTAGCACGGATTTTAAAATTACGGACCCCCAATAGCACGCAAAAGGTTACTGAAACCTCAGACAGACTCGTAACCTTCTACTTACCCTTCTAGAAACATAAAAACCTTTACGGTCGAACGACTCGTCGTCCGAACGCAGATGTAGACGCAGACGCAATTTTTTCCGCAGCGAGAAACCTTCAAAAAATGAAAAATTTCATTAATCTCGTTATTCATAGATGCAAGAATAAGCCAGTAAAAACAGTTACTTTGTTGTCTTTAAGAGAAAAAATTTTCACCGCAGTGTACATAAAAATTCTTTCATTATAAAAAGCTTTCAATTATCGTCAATTTAACTGAATTTTTTCTTTAATTTTTGACAAAATTAATTCTGTCTCTTTCACTCTTGTCCTTTTGTCTTATTCTTGTTTCAGTACACTAGTTCAACTAACACACTTCATATCGCAGAAATGGGTAAAGATAAGTCTCACGTTAACGTCGTCGTCATCGGTCACGTCGATTCCGGTAAATCTACTACCACCGGTCACTTGATTTACAAGTGTGGTGGTATCGACAAGAGAACCATCGA
>JAKTTC010000017.1:0-147570 GCA_030580495.1 Sungouiozyma ichnusensis
TGTAACCCTTAGCGGCTTCACCGATCTTGGTCAAAAGTTTTTGCAAGACGAATTTCATTTGAACACCTGGGAAAGTAGCGTTTCTGATCTTGATGTAGTCGGAGTGGAATTCAACGATGTTTTTGGTCTTGTAAGAGTAAGAGAAAGAACCAGTGTTGAAATCAGACAACAAAGCACCGACGGAAAGAATCAAATCAGCAGATTCAACGGCTTCCTTGACGGTCTTGGAAGACAAAGTACCAACGTAGATACCACCGAATCTTGGGTGGGATTCATCGATCGTACCTTTACCCATTGGGGTAACGAAGGCTGGGAATTGAGTGACGTCGATCAATTTCTTGGTTTCACCCTTGACGTCGTGTCTAGCAGCACAGGCATCGGAAAGGATGACTGGGTTCTTGGCGGCCTTGACCATGTCCAAAACAGCTTCAATGACTTCAGCTTCAGCTTCAGCGTCATTTGGTTTCAAAGACAAGTCAATTGGCTTTTCCAAAAGAGAAGCTGGGACTTTCAAGTCAACCAAGTTAGCTGGAAGACCCAAGTAGACTGGTCTTTGAGTGACGTAAGTGGTTCTGATACAACGGTCAATCTCAGCTGGGGCAGCGTTGATGTCAGTGATCATAGCAGTGGTTTCAGAGATGTTGGCAGACATTCTGTGGAAAACAGTGAAGTCACCGTTACCTAAGGTGTGGTGCAACAACAATTGTTTAGCTTGGGAAGAGATGGATGGAACACCGACGACGTGCAAGACACCGACGTGTTCAGCGTAAGAACCGGCAATACCGTTCAAAGCAGACAATTCACCGACACCGAAGGTGGTGATCATACAGGACATACCCTTGATTCTGGCGTAACCATCAGCAGCGTAAGAAGCGTTCAATTCGTTGGCGTTACCAGCCCATCTCATACCTGGGACTTCGTAGATTTTGTCCAAAAGGGACAAGTTGAAGTCACCTGGTAAACCGAAGATGGTTTTAACATCGACTTGGTTCAATCTTTCAAAAAGATAACGACCTAAAGTAATTTCAGACATTGCTATATATGTGGTAATGTTAGAATATAAGAGTATATCTGGGGATCTAAGAATTGAATAGCAATAACTAACAATCGAAAGAAAGAAAGATTAATAAATTCAATTGCAGAATTCAAATAATTTCACAAGGTATTTATACTTTAAATTCAACTGAAATGCAATGAATATAAGGATCTCTTTTTCATAAGCAACTATAGCTCACAGCGATTAGGTGTGAAAATTTTTCATCTCATCGATCCATATCAAAATATTGAATATTCAATTCAATGCAATTGAATATTCAATATCTCAACGCGAGGAAAAAGAAAATTGGGTTTCAGGCTCGACGCGATATTTTCACTGGAAAGGTCTTGTCCCGATAGAGACAGCCCTTTCTCGCTTGTCGTAGCACGCGATGCTCTTTTTGCATATGCGTTTAGAGGGAAACAGGCTGCTGCCCTGGTGCACGGGTGTAGTAGGTTTCTGGAAGTCCAATCAGAAGTGTGAGCCCTAGTTGTTTTTGTCCTTCTTGTTGCTTTTGTTCCGAGGGCGAAAAGGGCAAACCCTAGCGCACAGTTCTTTATACAGAGCAATAGCCAAGTATCGTGTTTGTATTCATTTATATGTAATCCTATTATGTATGCCTAGTAGTATTATACGTTATGTGAGTTACGTGCTCTCATCCGGTCAATACGTTCTTTTAATACTCTAGTGACTTCGGCGGCACGCCGCCAGTTCTCTTCTGAAGATGGAGTGTTCAAGGACAATTCGTCTAGTTGAGTTTGAACACGTTGCTGTACTTCTTGAGTCTTGGGAGCTATGGTGGCATTGACGTTTTCTACATGTGCTTGTTTTGCAGGCTTGTTCATTGAGTTGAACTTCTCTTGCTTCAATTTTGAATTCTCTTCTTTCGTTAGTCGTAGTTCTCTTTGCAACTCAGAGAATTCTCTCTTGATTTGTTGTAACTCCAGTTGTAACGTTGTGTTATGCTCTTTAAGTAGCCGTACCGTTTCGTCTTCTTGTTTCAACTGTTTCGGCTGCCTAGCAGGTTCTAGTCGTTGTGGTGGAGACATCGGTAATGCTCGCTTATTGGGTCTCGAAGCGGAGGGTTCTAGTGCTAGCGACGATTCACGCGCTGGGGCACCGTGTGGTGCCCCACTATGTGGCTCAGTCTTGCGTGGCTCGGTCTTGCGTGGCTCGGTCTTACGTGGCTCAGCACTACGTACTGAAGTGACTCGTGGTGCAATGTCTTGAGCAGACAACCTTTTCCTTTTAATCGGATCTAATTTTTCCAGTAAATCTGACACTAAAAACACATCGTATTGCATTAGCGCACTGACACACTCAAACCCCTGAGCTCTTACCTGTGGGTTTGTATCGTTAACAGTGCCGAACAAGATCTCGTTCATCCCATCGCGATGATTTTTCAAAACTTTATCATGGGTTTCATCGTGCTCGTTTTCCAACAATGTATTTACCAGTAAATGCAGCAGCCTTGCGGACTCACTTCGAACTTGTGGGATTCTATGCGATAATTGCTTTAAAAGTAGATCGAATAGCTCTTCATCCGCAGCTGACAATGGATCGCATACTTGTATATAGATCAATTGTAATGTTTCCCTCACTGACTCCAAGACACCGATTTTTTTCTCTTTCAACCTTTCCAACAGAGGTTCCACGACCAACAGAATATAATTCTTATTTACGTAGGTCATCTTCTTAAACAGATCCCTTAAAAAGTCCGCCACTAACTGTACTACTTGCACGTTCGCATCTTTACTTAATAATTCTGTCGTCACGGAAATGACACTTCCAATGTCCTCGCGTTCGTCCACTCTTTTCAATTTGCCTGAATTTTTGTTTAATTCAGTCAATGCTTCAACTCTTTCTTTCCAATTTGAACTCCTAGCATTTGGCATAAAGGATTCAGGTAATTCTTTTAGTAAGGATTCCTTAGGCAAAAATTCCAATTTATTTGTTTTAGGAGTAACTTTCGCTTTACCCACTGAGTGCGTCGCTTCCGTTACCTGTTCGATCTCATTGGTATCGTCGGGGTTGCCACTTGCTGGTTGCTGCCAAACGAAAAGTATTGGGTTATATTTCTCCAGAGTAAGTCCCTTTTGTAGATCCTTCTGTTGAATAGGTTTCAACTCGGAGACTATAAGTTCACCAACTAAATCACGGTCTAGCTTCCATATGGTATGAACCAACAGTAAAGCTTCCGCCCTGACAGATTTATCAGCGTGTGCACATAGTCTCAGCAATAATTCCTTATTAGCACTCTCCAAGAAAAGCGGTAGCAAGTCATTATTACGTTCTTGGAAATTGTCGATTAAGATAGACAAACAATGCAAACTTTGTGATAATAATCGAGGTAATTTTTTCACTAGCAAAGTCAGGACTGCACGGCATGCTGGGATGACCGTTTGATCCATGCTTGTGAGCAACACCATAGCTTCCAGCCCTTGAGACTTTGTCACCGGTCTCGTGGACGCCACAGCCTTCTCCACTAAAGGCGGTGCCCACCTCTCGATTCTGTCCCCGAGGTCATGTTCCTTGGCGTTTATTTTCCCCTTAACTAAGCAGCAAAAACTCGTGACGGCTTGTTCGTGCGCCACAACGTTGCTCTCAGTAAGCAACTGGTCGTACCACGTTTCTTCTTGCCAAAACTTAGCGATTAATTCGGCATCGTGCTGATTAAATCTTGCAATCAGCTCAGCGTAGCCATGAGACCTAGCTTTCCAAACTTTAGACCGCAACCTGTCCTCTAGAGTCCACCGAGTAAAATCCGTATCGTCCGCCATTGCTTTGAACGCTTCGATGCCACACCCGTGTGCTCAGGGATATTTATTGTCCTTAACGATAAAATCGACGTTTGAAACAGATTTCATTCGCCCATGTCAACAAAAAACCAGTGGGTAAATTGGGACAACAAACGCACGTGATCGCGTCAGTTACTTGATGAAAACCTCAAAAGCCATCGCTGTGTTCCTTGCCGAGTGCTGGCCGTGGCGACGAGAGTGTCCTTCTTGAAGGCTTGTGATCTCTAGACGTGCAATGGAGTGGCCAAAGAGCTTGAGAAGCCACAATGGAGTGGCCAACATGTGTGAGTTAAGCCGTGATTTTTTCCAAAGACAATGGTGTGTTGGCACAGGCGGAGCGCTGGCCCTGAGGGACCGCGACGTGTGCTACATCACTCCGTCCGGGGTGGAGAAAGAGAAACTGAAGCCCGAAGAGATGTGTGTGGTCGATTGCCGCGACAGTAGTGTCAAGTACTGTCTTTTGAACTTAAAGCCTAGCGACTGTTCCTCGCTGTTCTTGGCCATCTTCAACAGATGGCCTCACTTACAAGAAATGGCAGTGGTCCACACGCATTCGCCCAACGCGGTGCTGGTCACTATGCTGTACACTGATTTCTTCGAAATAAAAGGGATTGAGCAATTGAAGGCCTTACCCAGAGATTCGATAGACGCTGGCCCGAACATGACAGTGATGGACACGCTCCAGATACCTATTGTGCGTAATGAGTTGCATGAGCGCAAGCTGTTGCCTGCGTTGGCGCGGGTGTTGGCGATGGACGCACCGCCGGTTGCGGTCTTGGTCCAAGGCCACGGACTGTTCGTGTGGGGCGCCACGCTAACCAAGGCCAAAATATATAACGAGTCGCTGGACTATCTGTTCAATATCGCCTTGCTGCAAGCGCAGTACGGGTGTAAGTAGTTATGTAATGCAACTCAGTCTTGAGAGACTCCGTAGACTCTCTCCCAAACGGAATGGTCATCGGCTGGAATCCTTGTGCTTGGAGCAGTTATGAACTCGCACGAGTCTTGCTGCGAGCGCTGCAACGGGGCTGACTTAGCCGCAGTGTCGTCCAATGCACACCATACGACTTCACTGCCTCTCAGAGCCTGCCACGAGCCGTCCGGTAAAGCGAGGACCAGATTCGTCCTGTGGTCGAACCCTACGAGCACGGCTCGGAACGAGACACCGGCGGTGGTGAGCAGCAGCACGGGGTGGTTCAAATACTCTTTCAACAGTGGCGACATGCTAGCGAGTGGGTGGATGTGTGCGTTGACGAGTGCGTTGGCGTGTGTGCGTTGAGTGTGCGTGTGCTCTGCAAACGGTTTAATAGTGATAAAAAAAGAGCTCTAGCAGGTTCACGCCTTGTGCTTAGTACTCTGCGTTCGACAAACAAACGCTCGAGACTCCAGAACAAGCGCAGCAGTTTTCTCATGAGCGGTAGCGAGGCCTCTACAGACGTGTCGGACATTGAGTCGGACGTGGAGCTGGCCGACAAGGCGAGCAAAGAAGTGATGGAGTGGGCGGCACGGCTCGAGTTGGAGACCGTTGAGCTACGGAACAAGAGCACTGTGCTGATAGACCTGCTGGCCAGCAAGGCGCAAGAACTGGATCGCTGCATAGAGAGGCTGTCGACTTACGACGAAACCCGTTTCACAGAGCTGAAAAGTGAGTAACATTTGTGTATTTGAAGACCAGCCGACACACATTACTAACCGCGCAGACCAATTGGTGGCCGAGACACAGCGACAACAGCTCGCGCACTCGGCCCACATCGAGACGCAGTGGCACCGGCAGGAGACAGTGCACAGCGGGATGCTGCACAACGTGAGCGAGCAGCTGGAGAACGTGACATCGCTGCTGCACAGCGTGATACAAGATCAGCGTCTGGGGCGCTGTCCACGCTGCTGTTGCAAACGCCCCGAGCCTGCCGCGGAGAGCGCGGCGGTGGGCTCCGTGCGCCGCGTCCGGAACGCCCGAACCATCATCCCGTGGGAGGAGATCGATGACCCGCTCTCGTCGGAGCTGTAGTATATAAGACAGCGCGCGTGCGTGTAGTGTGTGTATATGTGTAGTGTGCAGCGATTCGCGGAGCAACAGCAAGTACGAGTGCGAGTGCGAGTGCGAGTGCGAGCACGATGAATATTGCTAAAACGTTTCAATTAACACGTCTCTCCAAGACACGGTTCAGGACGCAGAACCTGCCCGCGGCTCCCGTGGGCAGCCGCGGGACCTTCGGTGGCACGCTCGTGGCCCAGTCGCTGATTGCCGCGATGGAGACTTTGCACCAAGGTTTCGAGCCCGCAAGCCTCCATGGGTATTTTGTCTCCGGTGGGGACCCGCAACAGATGATCACTTACGAAGTCGTCTCTCTGCGGGACGGCAAGAACTTCGTTCACAAGGAGGTCAAGGCGTGGCAAACAGGGGTGCTTGTGTACTGCTGCATGATCCTGTTTGCTCGTGTGCGTGCCGGGAACGCAAGGCAAAGCTCGGCCCGTCGCGGTCAACTGCCTTTAAACAAGCTGAAGACGGCGCACTCTCCGCCGCACTCTCCATCGCGCGGGGGCCAGCAGTACGTGCCAGCCGCTGAGCTCTTGCGGCAACGACTGGAGGACCCTGCGTTCGCGCAGATGCACACACGTGGGCACTGGGACAACGTCGTCGAGAGCTTACAGTCCGGCCAGTTGCAGTACAAATTGCCCGCAGACTTCTTCCACTCGCCCGAGGACGCCGAGAAGTTGCAGTACTACGTGAGCGTCGCCGCGGACGCAAGCGAATTGGAGCAATTACCGCTCAGCGCCACTGTCGTTGACTACGCGCTCTTTGCGTTTCTGTCGGACTCTTACTTCCTGCTGACGCTGCCTTATTTCCACTCGCTGCCCATGTACTCGCACACGTTCAGTGTGTCGCTGGACCACCAGATCTACTTCCACCAGCGGCCCGCGCTCTCCGCCCAGCAGTGGATGTTGTTCTCCGCGACAAACCCTAGGTCGCGGGACGACAGGCACGTGATGCAGTCCGAGTTCTACGACGAGGCCAGCGGTGAAATTATTGCGAGCGTGTCTCAGGAGGGGCTAGTCACTTATGACCCTGGGAAACTGGCCAAACTGTAGCACTGAAACCGTAAAGCACAGTGAAGAAGAGAAAGATGTCGCCACCGCAGGAGTTGTACGCGAACGGGCTGCCCAAGCCCTGGGTGGTCAAGTACAGCAAGAGCAAGAAACGAGAGTACTTCTACCAGTGCGATACGCACACGTCGCAATGGGAGCCTCCCGCAGGCACGGATGAAACGGCGCTGAAGACGTACTTGGCAGAGCACCCGGTCCGTGTGAGGTGTCTACATATCCTGATCAAGCACGAGGGCTCCAGAAGACCCGCGTCGCACCGGGCAGAACGGATCACGCTCTCGAAAGTGGAAGCCATTGAGATTTTGCAAGAGTTGTTGACGAGACTCGACAGCGATAAGAAGAGCTCGTTCGAGACGCTCGCCAAGGAGAGGTCTGACTGTTCCTCGTACAAGCGGGGCGGCGATCTGGGGTTTTTTGGAAGAAAGGAAATGCAGCCGTCGTTTGAACGAGTGGCGTTTGAATTGCCCATTGGAGGCGTCAGCGGCATTGTCGAGACGGAGAGCGGTGTCCATATCATCAAACGTGTAGCTTAGTCGCGGATTTTCCACTGGCGATGGAGACGAGTTGTCGTTTTTCCGGCTATTGCACACGCATCTTATTACAATATAATTGTTTAGCCCATTATTTAATATTATCTACTAGCGACAACTACTTTGTGTTTGTTTCGTGGTGTGGTGTCTTGCTAGGAACCAAGCGGCACAGCGCAATGGGTGAGAAAGTGAAGAGATACTCTTTGAAGAAACGGCTGTCCGGGTCTATGACCAATCTGTTCAAGCGGAAGCGGGACTCGGATACCGATAGTGGGAGTTCCAAAACATTGGTTAAGAGGCGTAGGCTCTCGTCTACCAAGGATAAGCATTTGCAAAGGAGCTCGAGCCATCCGCAGGAGCCAAGTACGGAGAAGAGCTTGAAGGATCAGGCTCTTGAAAACGAGGCGATTGAAGCTAAGAAACGAGAGCAACGGGAACGTGAAGAACAATTGGACGCGGAGTTACCTGAGGAGCTGAGGAAGTACCGTCCCTACGGGTTCTCGTTGAACCTGCCACCAAAGGACAGACCCATTAGAATCTATGCGGATGGTGTCTTCGATTTATTCCATCTGGGCCACATGAAACAGCTGGAACAATGTAAGAAGTCCTTTGCCAACGTGACTCTGATCTGCGGTGTCCCCAGTGATACGGTGACACACAAGTTGAAAGGGCTGACAGTGCTCACAGATAAGCAGCGTTGCGAGACGTTGATGCATTGTAAATGGGTGGACGAGGTGATCCCGGATGCTCCGTGGTGTGTCACGCCAGCTTTCTTGCAAGAGCATGAGATCGACTACGTGGCTCACGACGACATACCTTACGTGTCTGCCGACAGTGACGACATCTATAAACCCATAAAACAAATGGGCCAGTTTTTAACCACTCAAAGAACCAACGGGATCTCCACGAGCGATATCATCACTAAAATAATCAGGGACTACGACAAGTACTTGATGAGGAACTTTGCTCGCGGCGCCACCAGACAGGAGTTGAACGTTTCGTGGCTGAAGAAGAATGAGCTAGAGTTCAAGAAACATATTACGGACTTCAGATCATATTTCAAGAAAAACCAGGAACTGTTGAACCACACTTCCAGAGATCTATACTTCGAAGTGAGAGAAATCCTCTTGCGAAAGACTTTAGGGAACAAACTGTATACAAGATTGCTGGGGATGGAAAATTTCTTGCCGTCGCAAAGCGGCAGTAACTCGGACGAGAACTCGGACGACGACGAAGACGACGTCCTAAGAGCTATGGCCAAGAAGAGACGCAGATTGATAAGGGAAAGATCGCCAGCAACAGAGTTTGCTCAAAGGTTCACTGGTGAAAGAATGGCTTCCCGAGAAGAAACCCCATTATCGGCCGACGATTCCACTTCAAGTGAAAATCCGAACTCCAGAAACGATGCCACGGACTCAATCGAATGAACACCGTTGCACACTCGTACAGAGCTTCCATATACATTAATATACAGATATATCAGTATAGTAACAGCACCGTCTGAACACAGCTGCCGAGGTCATCGGAAATAGAGCGCCAGGGCACAGCTTTGACAGAAGCGCAAAAGAGAAGAGAAAAAACTTCAAGCCCTAACTTTTGAACAGGCAAGCCCTGTTTTCCGTACGACATGATGCAAAGATATACCTAATTAGGGCTTGTGTGAAATCAGGAAATTTCTTTTTTTTTGGCGATTCGATAAGCGAAAAACAAACAAACAAACAAAAAACAAACAAACAAATAGCGATGTTCAGTGTGTATAAATAACAGTTACAGTGAATTTGCCAGGTTTAGTTGTATAAGCAGTGGTCGCACAGTGCGGGATACAAGAAAGGTGGTACTACGCGTTTGAACTGCGATGAAGAGGTTGAGAAGAAATACGGGAGCGTCTCGCGCTGGGACATTGAAATCGAATCCCACGACGAGCTCTTTTGATTCGCAGGCAGATCACGGCTCTTTGAACTCGCTAGACGTAGAATTCAATGAGAATTGTGTTCATGACCCTTCTGAAGTGTTTGGAGATCAGATCAGGAATGATATGCTTCCTTACGGCCCAAGATCATCTGCCTCTTTACGCTCGTCTGATTCTGATGACTCCGATGAGGAAGGCGATGATGTGAAGGATGATCCTTATAACAGTAATGGGTCGCACTCGGGTAATTACCAGCCACCCAACCCGAAAACTTATTACGGAGCTAACAAGATCAATAATATTGGGATGGTTCCAGATGATAAGCAAGGGAATTTCCGCGAACATAGTGAAAACGTGGAGGAAACACCACCTCTAGATAAGAAGAACGGCTCATCGTCTGGACCATCAGATGCACCTGAATTAGAGAAAGTGCAGACTAGTTATTTCTCACCAAAATTGTACGAGAAGAGGAAAAAAGTGGTGACCAAATTTTTTTTCACGAATTTTATGTTGGGTGCCTTCATGATCTCTGTCTTATCTATCCTTTGGGGACCAGTTTATGATATTCCTAGAAATATCCACCAGACTCATGGCATGATTGTCATTCAAGAAGATTCTCTAGGTTACGATACTAACACTGACGTCGGCACGATTTCAGCGTTTGCATGGGATACCATCCCACCTTTAGCTCAAAAAAATAAAGTCACTTGGAGCCTTTATTCAGCTAATGAGTTTGCATTTAAATATAATTTATCGTCCACCGATGTGGATGTCATAGATGAGAAAATCAACCAGATCGTTTACGAAGAGAAGACCTGGATGGTTTTAAATGTGAAAGCTGGCTATCAAAAGGCTTTATACGAATCATTAACAGTACCAAACCAAAAACCATTCAATGCATCAGAATATTTCCAAGGTGTTTATGAAACTGGACGTGATCCAACGAATTTTAAAGCCTCTATTTTCCCATACTTTCAGCAAATTGAAACTCAAGTGAGAAACAAGTATACCAATGAGTTTATCCCATCGCTATTGAATAATATGACCAGAAACGCTACATTCAATTTAAACAATGTTAATTATACCAACTTGTCTGAATCAATAAGTTTCTTCTTTGGGTACATTGATTATAGACCTTATTACGATCGTGTCCTTGTCGCTCCTTTACAACTAGGTCTGATTTACTGTATTACATTCGCCACTTTCCAACTGTCTATTTTCAGTTCATTGCATGGTGAAATGGCAAAACTTTTGAAGCCAAAACATATGATTCGTTACAGATTTATCATATCATTCCTAACTTATTTTGTTTTATCACTATTTTTCTGTACAGTTTCAGCAATTTTCCAAATTAGCTTTACGAAAGCGTTTGGGAGAGCAGGTTTCATAATTTATTGGATGTCCACATGGTTATTCATGATCGCCGTGGGAAGCATCACCGAGAATGTCTTAGCAGTCCTTGGTGCTTTATACCCACAGTATATTAGTTTCTGGATTATTTCATGGAATATTTTAAACTCTGCCACAGCATTTTATCCATATGCCATCACTAATAGATTTTATAGACTAGGGTATGCATTACCATTACATCAGGCGGCGGATATTTATAAAGTGATTTTTCTAAACACAAGCAAGAGCAAAATGGGGAGGAACTATGCCATCTTAGGTACATGGGTAGTTGTCAACGCCATTTTATTCCCATTTGTGTTGAAATGGTCAGGTAAGAAAGCTCAAGAAAAGAGGATCAAGACCAAGAGAGCTAAGAAATTAAAGAAAAAATTAAAGAAACAAAGTAAGCATGTCATCGACGTGAGAAATACGTTAGCAGAAAAATGGGATTACTTTGATAAATACACCAAATATTAGGACAATACTTTTTTTTCTCCCTTGTACCCACTAATTAATTCTTTATATATTGACAATAATAAACGATACGATTGAAAGATATACTATTCATCAAATTTGTTGATTTATATGCGTAAGTTAATACATAACATTCTCATTTCACTGGAGCGGTCGTCTCTGGTTTTTTCTTCTTCTTCGTATCAATGATTTCAACTTTCACGTCATTTAAGCCTTTCTCTTTCAATAATTGATGTATATACGCTTCTACTTCTTCAATAACATCACCTTGAATAACAATTTCTTCTTTCTTCTCTGCGTTCTTGGAGACGGAACAACCTGTAGCAAACTTCGAGGCAAAAGTCTTTGCTAGTTTCTTCATGTCAATTTCAAAGACTTCCAACCCAGAGATGGCCACAATGAACTTCCTCTTGGTTCTTGCCTCTCTTTTAATGACCACTTTTGAAGATAGTTTCTTAGCCAATTCTCTCTGTTCTCTATTTTCTTGCTTTGTTTGTAGTTTCAAAAGATCTTTCTCCAATTTGCCCTCTCTTTCTTCACCAATACTAGATCCTTTCAATTTGTTGCTAACACCTTCCACCTCGGCATCCTCGGCACCATAAATCTTTTCATACAACGATTCATGGTTTTCTTTTAACCAAATTTTACAACGCTTCAATTTACCTGTAAACTCACAATATTCAGGCGGATAAGAGCATACTCCACAATACACAACTTCTCTCAATGACATGGCCTTCTATCGAATCACTTTGCGACTCTCACGTAGTTAATGGGCTGAACATTAATGTAGTATAGCAATTAAAGTGAAAAGTTTTCAGTGAAGAAGAAAGAAAAAAAAATTATTGTGCTTCGATGGCTAGCGATGAGCCCAGGGACCAGGCTAGTGAACTTTGAAGCCCGTCTCTACGAACTGCTCTTAGAGACTCTCTTGTGCGCGTGCTTCCGCAATTCTTGATCCATTAACTCTCTGATTCTGTGTGCGCCAGCGATCCCGATGGCTAATACCGTTTCCATTCTATCTAGTGGGATTTTATCTTCGACTGATAGTAACGACAATTTCTCACTAGTCCCCACGACACCAAGCGTGACACAGCTCATGGCAGCTTCCTCCAAAGAATTGACGTCTAGTAAAGGCGTAGAGTCATGCAACCCAACGGCAACACCCGTAATGTAATCGTACATAGCAATCCCAGCATCGATACAAGCCATAGTGATCCCGTTGATCATCGTGGCCATGAGGGAGCCGTCCTGCGATAAGACATGCACTTCAACTTCGATCTGTGTCCTTGGGTATAAATGTAGCATCAGGTTCCCTACAAACGTTCTTGACAGCGAGAGTTCCATCTCGAGAATTCTTCTTTCATTTTTCCTTACCAACTTCCTTTCAAACTTGGAGAAATTCGTTATATTCACTTTCATCTTCAACGTGGCCTTGGTGGGGTCCAATTGAGCCTTCGAAGAAGGTTCTCGTGGCCCCTTCACCAGCGTGATGATCTTATTGTTGCCTTGTTCCAAGTATGATGATCCGTCTGCCGAGTGCGGATGCGTATTGATTGACGTCTCAAACCGACGCAATTCGTTCCATCTACGTCCATCCAGACGTAGTCCTTCGGGAGAGTACAGTTCCAATCGAGACATGGTGCTGCGAGACGCTCTGTTCACGACGTTGGCATCTCGCCATATATATCGTAAGAAGAAGTGATTAAAGATTTTTCATTCACATTTTTCACTTAACCTCATCTCATCGACCAGCACAGAACCCCAGAGATGCTGGTCATTGTAATTTCTTCGAAGCACTGACAGCGATCCGTGGCCTATTTATCGAGAGCGTGATGATCTCTCCAAGGATCCAAACGTTACCGAGAAAGAAGGCCATTGAAGCTACCAAGAGATGAGGGTAAAAAACTTGTTCACCTAAAAATTCTAACTTGTAACCTTGAGCTAGCCAGCCAGCTTGTCCCAGACACCATACGGCGACCATGGCTAAGACTTTGTATCTGGTTGTGTGCATCGATTGGACAGCAAATGGTAAGAATACCAGGTACCAGATGAAATACTGCGACGTACAAACCTTGTTGTAAATGACAAACGCCACGGTCTGAGCAAACAGAGTGTTCATCAAGTCCTCCCATTCCAGCAAGGCCCCGCGTCTCGACATGATTCCCGCTGGAACAAGCACCACAACGAATAATTGGGGCACAAACGCCCATTTGCTTAGCACCGACTGCTCAGCTGTGGCAGACTCGAAATATAACCACACGTTCCAAACGGAAAAATTGTGTCGGTGGTCAGTTCTAGCTATATGGTACCATAGCGACTCTTGCAAGAAAAGCTCGCCGTTGATAGCATACATCAAGGAAGTCCATCCGACAACGGAGAGCAATGCAACGGACCCGATCTTGATCAGTAACCAGCCTCTGCTCCACCACGACAGTTGCGTCGTAGTCGCCAGAATGTATAGAGCAATAGGCAACGAGTAAATTATGGGATACAACTTCAGATGAACTGCCAATCCGAGTAAGAAAGCACCTTGGTAGTACTTGCGGGTTTGGAAATTGTATAATGACCACAGCAGGACAAAACAAATCACAGTTTCTGCGTTTCCTCTGGTGCTGATCGTGATCACCATGGGATTCCACAGCCACACGGCCGCAGCAACAAAAGTTCTCACGCTGAAAGTTGGGTCATTGATGATCTTTAGAATCAGGACACCGCACGCCAGATCAGTCGCTATGAACAGTATTTTCCCCAAATGGAACCATTGGCACCACACGTTGGGCAATAGTAACCAGCTGATCAGTGGAGTGTACCGGTACGTGTCTCTGCCGTACGGCGACAAGCCTTGGGACACTAGGACAGCGGCGTCATGGAATACGTGGTAATCGATATCTGTGAACTTAACCTCGTAGTGAGCATCTTGGTAGAGTCCCCACAGAAAGAACCCGGCTCTTAGCAGCAGTGCCACACGCAGCACCAGCGATTGGGTCCAGAAAGCCATCTTTTGCGCTATCGGGCTCTAGGTCTGGCAAGTATAAGAGGAATAAGAAGAATTGAACCGTCCGATTTGGGCCCCACTTATAAGCCCAACACACGCGACGGAATGGACGAGTCCCGGCCACTGAGTTACGACGAAATCGTAGAGCATATCGTGCACAACCGCAAGGACCCCAACCAGGTGGATGTGGCCGACGTGGTCTTGAAAGGAACCGATGCCAAGCTTGTGCCGAGGTTGAAACCGTGGGAACGGCAGCCACAGCCACAGCAAGAGCAAGAGCGAGAGCACCATTCTGGTGCTCTCGCTCGCACTGACCGCTCCCACGCTGACGACGGTGACGCTCACGCTCACACTCACTGAGCACCGTGGCCGTGAGCACCGTGGCCGTGAGCACCGTGTCCAGGGACGGCTTGCCGGAGAGGTAACCACACAAGTACTTTACGTAAAGAGCTGGCGAGAGTCGGAAACTGGCTCCCTGCCCTGCTGCCAAGAGATCGGGGCCCGAGCCAAGGCCGCACTGGCCGAATTGCTGGCACTATCCCGCTGAACAGTTTCGAGAGGGTTTGGCATTTTCGATGCCGTATAACCAATTTTTCACTTACGAGGCTCTCTTCCAGCTCATTACCACTTTCTCGAAAGCACAAAGCTCGCCATAACAGCTCATATCCAGCAACCAGGATGGACGAATTACAAAGGAGATTAGTGCTACCCATCGACTACCCAAGCCAGAGAAGCGTGGAGTCGCGCCAGTCGCAAATCATCATTGCGGGCGCAGTGGTGAGCTCGGTCATTGGATTCTTCACGCAGTCCATCTTCAAGTTGGTGCTCGTGTATGGAGCCTCGATCGTGGTGGCGATGCTCGTGGCGTTGCCGCAGTACAAGATATACATGAAGCATCCTTTGCAATTCAAGCAAGTCGAAGTAGCTCATTAGTATATATAGTAGTAGATAGGTAGATAAAACTCAACTCATTGTGACACAGCCTGCCACGTAACTGACGCTACTGTCGCTGATCTGGCGCGTCTTGCTGCTCTGTGCGTAGTGGAGCCACTCCATGGCGAAGTCGTGCTGTGGTACCGCTGCCAGCGCGTTCAACAGGACAGTGATGGGTGCTTGGCCGCACACCGTGTTGCCGGTGCGTGCCAAGTATTGTTGCCAATTGTGCAAGCTGTCGGCTGTGGGTGTCTCTGCTGCAGTCTTGATCGCCTGCATAGCCTCTTGGTCCAGCCACTCGATGGACCGCCAGATGGGCCATCCGTCTCGGGGGCTCTGTGTCAAATCGTACAGTCCGGCACCGGCGGAGGGCGTGTACTTGGTGTACTGGAACCTCCGGCCCCAGTGGCAGAAGTCCGAGCTGACCACCACATAGGTGTGTGGCTGCTGCAGCAGCCGGGCCAGGCTTGCGCCTGCTGCTCGGTCGACAGACGCGGAGTTGTGCGACACCAGCAAGGGCACCAGTTCGATCTGTGCAAGCGACAGGCCTTGGTCCAGCAGATGCTTCACCAGCATCGGCACAGGCATCTCGAGACTGTGCTCGTCCAGGTCCACGGCAGCAGCCATCCTGGAAAACGGCCCTTCGCTGCAGAGCTGGGCAGCACACTCGGTATCGATGCGGACACGCCCGAAGGGCGTGTCCCAGAAGTCAAACCCACTCACGAGCACACGGTCCTGGAAGAAAACGTGGTGCGAGGGCCCCATGAGCACCACTCTCACCTTCGGCTCGTCGCCTCTGACCGGCAGACACCCGAGAGAGTGCGCCATGGTCTCGCTACAGTACGCATACCCGGCGTGCGGACAGATGACTACCTTCGCTCCAGCAACCAGCCGCGGCTCCACACGCCCAAGAACACTCAGCTCGCCAGACAACTGGCCCACGTCGTCGTCATACCACGTCCCGCTGTGCGACGCTACACGAACAGCCATTGCTATAATTAGTCTCGAGGCTCAGTGGCTGTCCAGCTCTGGGAAAGTGCAAAAAGCTATTTTTAACTCGCCATCGCATTTTCAGATCTCGTTATATAAGCACGCGTAAGTTCCTCGAGGCTCGTTTTGGTGACTGGAAAGTGTCAGTTGAATTGTGAAGTTGAGAAGAAGCCAAGGAAATATCATGTGGAAGTCTGGATTGTTGAGTGCGGTTCTGTTTGGTGTTCACTGTGTTGCAGAGACCAGTTGCAATCCTTTGAAAGCGACGAATTGTCCTGCAGACGTTGCGCTGGCGACTCAGGTTGTGGAAACGTTCGAGGACGAGTCTTCGTGGTTCACTGATTTGAAGCACCCTGGTGAAGTGTCGTACGGTGAGGATGGGCTGTCGATGACGTTGACGAAGCAGGGTGATAATCCTACGTTGAAATCTAATTTCTATATTATGTTCGGTAAAGTCGAAGTGGTGATGAAAGCTGCTCCAGGGCAAGGTATCGTGTCGTCTTTTTTCTTACAGAGTGATGATCTTGACGAAGTGGACCTGGAGTGGATTGGTTCTGACGACACGCAGTTCCAGACGAATTTTTTCTCGAAAGGTGACACGACTACATACGACCGTGGTGCTTTCCATGGGGTGTATGAGCCACAAGCCACCTACCACAACTATACGATTGACTGGGAGATGGACAAGATCACTTGGTATTTGGACGGTGTAGCTAACAGGGTGCTTGCCAACACGTCCTCGGAAGGGTACCCACAATCGCCAATGTACGTGAAGATGGGTATTTGGGCCGGTGGTGATCCGTCAAACGAGCCTGGGACCATTGAATGGGCCGGTGGGCTGACGGACTACTCGCAGGCGCCGTTCACCATGTATATCAGCAAGGTCGCGGTGACAGACTACTCGTCGGGCACGAAATACTCATACGACGGGACGTCGGGCTCTTGGGAGTCTATCAAGGCCGAGGATGGTGAAGTCTACGGAAGGTACGACGAGGCAGTGAAGGAGTTTGGGACAAATTCGGGCGCAAGCAAGAGTGGGAGCACGAGTGCGAGTTCGAGCACGAGCGCGGGCTCAAGTATGAGCTCAAGTTCAAGCACCAGCTCAAGTTCAAGCACCAGCTCAAGTTCAAGCACCAGCTCAAGTTCAAGCACTAGCTCAAGTTCAAGCACCAGCACGGGCTCCGCAAGTGCAAGCTCAACTGTAACCTCATCCGCCAGCGCAAGCACGGGCTCCGCAAGTTCAAGCTCGCAAACGCCCAGTGCCGTCGCTTCATCCATTGTCGACGCCCACGCTAACACGACCTCGCATTCAACGAGTGCAAGCGTCAGCAGTAAGGCCACCAGCAGCTCCCAAACCACATCGAGCTCCCAAACCACATTGAGCTCCCATACAACATCCACAATCGGAAGGTCCCGCAACAACACGAGCTCTTCGGAAACAGTGGTTAGTGATAACGGCGGTTCGAAAGCCATCACTCAAAGGGTCTCAACGTTGCTGGCCATTGCATACTTGTTGTTCTAGTATATAACAACACCTACACACATATACACATAGTTTTATTCATATCAGCCTCAATTGCAAAGTATCGTCCATCCTCAGCCGTCTCTTGTCAAGTTGATCTGGAGCTGTCTGTTAGAGAGAGCAAAAAAATTAGCCCTGTAGGGGGCTCGAACCCCTAACCTTGTGATTAAGAGTCACACGCGCTACCGATTGCGCCAACAAGGCATACTAATGTGAAATCCGAGGAAAAACAGCTTTCTCACTACGTAGAATTGCCGTAAGACTGTATGGGAGATGTCGTTGGAGCGTCTGGTGGACGGTGAGTTAGTTCAATTATTGGTTCAGGTGAGCCAGAAACTAGGTTAATTATCGCTATTCTTTTTCTGCCTAGTGTATAATACGTCTCGCGTCCCAATATTATGTTATCTCCTGGTAATATTGTACGTTTCATTTCCACGAGTTTCGTTCCAAACTGTAATTTTCTTTGCAAGACAATAAATAAATGGTTAAGTAAACTTTCAAGAGCAAACTAAAGTGAGCTTACAGATAAGAAGCCACTACATTCCAACTGGTCGTCTTAAAAGTCCTAAGCGATTGAGACGTGTGTGTCCACGTGGGGAGGTTCCGTCTTGTAAGTAACGTAAATTGCTATATAAAAAGTGATAGTGGATTTCACTTAATTAATTGTACCCATTTTCCCTGACTCTTTCTTCAGGTAAGCGATAAGCGTGGTGAGATGAAGTTTGGTGAAACATTGAGCAAGTCTTTGATTAGGCAGTATAGTTACTATTACATTGCTTACGAGGACTTGAAGCAAGAATTGGAAAGCAATTTAAAGAAAACTCATGGCCAATGGTCTCAAGAGGCAGAGACAGATTTCTTAGAGAGTTTAGAAGCAGAGCTGGATAAAGTGTACAGTTTTTGTAAAGTTAAACAAAGTGAGGTGGTTCGTCGGATCAAAGAAGTTTCGAATGAAGTTCAATATACTGTTTCCTTATTAGAGACAAATAATCCACCGACTGAATTGGATTTTGAAACCTTAGAAGAAGAGTTGAATGATATTATTGCTGATGTGCATGACTTGGCGAAATTCTCCAGACTAAACTATACTGGATTTCAAAAAATTATGAAGAAACATGATAAGAGAACTAATTTTATCTTAAAGCCTGTGTTTCAAGTCAGACTAGACACCAAGCCTTTCTTTAAAGAGAATTACGATGATATGGTAGTGAAGATTTCTCAATTGTACGATATAGTAAGGACAAGTGGACGTCCTATCAAAGGTGATTCAGCTGCTGGCGGGAAACAACAAAATTTTGTCAGGCAAACGACAAAATACTGGGTTCATCCAGATAATATTACTGAATTGAAATTAATCATCCTAAAACACTTACCTGTCCTAGTGTTTAACACAAATAAAGAGTTTGAAAAAGAGGATTCTGCCATTACTTCAATTTATTATGATAACGAGGACTTAGATTTATATTATGGAAGGTTAAGAAAGGATGAAGGTGCAGAGGCCCATAGATTAAGATGGTACGGTGGTATGGCGTCCAATACTATCTTTGTGGAGAGGAAGACTCACAGAGAGGATTGGACGGGAGAAAAATCCGTGAAGGCAAGGTTTTCATTAAAGGAAAACTATGTGAACGATTTTCTTCACGGCTCATACACCGTAGAACAAGTGTTTAATAAGATGCGGAAGGAGGGGAAGAAATCTATACAAGAGATTGAAAATCTGGAAGCTTTAGCCACAGAGATCCAATATACCATGTTAAAGAAAAAATTAAGACCAGTGGTAAGGTCCTTCTATAATAGGACTGCTTTCCAATTACCTGGAGATGCAAGAGTGCGTATATCTCTTGATACAGAGCTAACAATGGTGAGAGAAGATGATTTTGATGGAAAGGATCGGACGAAGGGCAATTGGAGAAGAACAGATATTGGTGTAGATTGGCCATTCAAACAGTTAGATGAGAAAGATGTTTGTAGGTTTCCATACGCTGTGCTAGAGGTGAAATTACAGACACAATTGGGACAAGAACCTCCTGAATGGGTTAGAGAGCTGGTTGGGTCGCATTTAGTGGAGCCTGTACCAAAGTTTTCAAAATTCATTCATGGCGTGGCCACTCTGTTGAATAGTAAAATTGACTCTATCCCATTCTGGTTGCCTCAAATGGATGTAGATATCAGGAAACCAAAATTAAAATCTTATATTGATATTACAAGACCATCAAGAGATTCTGGAGAGAACTCTGATGATGGAGCAGAAGAGGATGAGGATGATGAGGACGATAGTGCTTTAGTCGCTGCACTAAATGCAGCTCCGGGAAATTCCCTAGATATAGAAGAAGGAGGTGGTAGGCCACAGGGAAGTTATGGAGCCATTCCACGGGAACACAACATCAATGCTGCCCGTCCAAGCGAGAGTGTGAATGCTTCGTACTATCAAAGGAAGATTACAGAAACTAGAAGCAGTGTACTACGCAAATATTATGAATGGGCATATTTCATCGATGATTACCTCCATGGGGATCAGATTTCTAAAGTACCCAAGGATACAACATTTGACACTGAGATCAAAGCCCCAGAGGGAAAGACTATCTGTGTACCTGTACGCTTGGAACCAAAAGTATATTTTGCCACGGAAAGAACGTTTCTGTCTTGGATCACCATAGCAATCTTCTTAGGTGGTGTGGCTACTACTCTATTAACTTACGGGACAATAACCACCATGGTGGCCTCTATTGGGTTCTTCTTAACATCCCTGTTTACTATCTTCCATGCATTGAGGATATACGCTTCAAGAGTAGTTAATATAAGGTTGAAACGAGCAATTGACTATGAGGATAAAATCGGCCCTCCAGCGCTATGCTTCTGTCTTTTAGTCTCTGTTTTATTTTCTTTTTACTGCAACTTGGCCTACTAATACCTGTATATACATTTACACTTGTTCAATGGCTTTGAGAAAGAGACTGACTAAGAGTGCCTTATCCAACTTAACACGTTTTGGACGCGATAGTGAGCTTGGAAATGACTATAAAACTTAGCTCATCGCGAAATAATTATTGTTTACTATTTAAACACCATAGATCAATATTTAATCAACATTCATATTTTATGCCAAAAAACCATCAATTCTGTGGCAGAGTGGTTCAATTTCTTGCTAACGTATAGAGACATTGAGATAAATTCTATTGGCGTAGTTCTTATTGGTGGAAGGATAAGGTTTACACATACAGTAACTGTTTTACAAGATGATTAGAACTGATGGTAAAAAACCCAAATCTAACTTGAAGCAACGATCTATTGCATCGTTTTTCTTTCAAGCGAAGAAGGCTACAAGCTTTAGCAACTCGAAAGGATTGAATCAACCGAACTCTATGAAACATGATTTGCCGATCAAGAGTTCGAGTTTTACAGAGACAAGATCAAACCATTTATTACAAAGACCTTCGCTATTTGATAATTGTAGTGGCTCGTTTGATGAGACTGATCCAGATTCTGAACTGAACAGTATTCTGAGAGCTCCTAAGGTGAACAATTTCAAAAGAAACCACTCAGAGCAGTCGAGAGTTTATCAAAGCTCTCAAGGTAATAAGATTATTCATAGAGAGATAGTTGTCAATGAACACCAGGACCAAGATATTGAGAGAGAAGTGACCAAGTTTAGTAATGGCAAGCGACAACTGTCTTTTACGTCTACCCAGTTACCGACTAGTACGTCTAATGGGTCAGCCAACTTACGTGCGGCTAAGAGATCCAGGTCTTTACAATCTTTAACGCTATCAAACGTCAAGAAAATCAAACCTCTTAATAATAACAGACAAGGCAGTATGAATGGTAACAATAGTAGTCACAGGTCTGCAAAACCACAATTAATTACGTCCTTAACTAAAGAACAAAACTATGTTATTGATTTGGTGGTAAATAAGAGGAAGAATATTTTCTATACTGGGTGTGCTGGGACAGGTAAATCTGTTATCCTTAGAAACATTATTTCCAAATTACAATCAATATATGGGAAAGAGTCAGTGGCAATCACTGCATCTACAGGGCTAGCTGCTTCGAACATTGAAGGTGTAACACTTCATAAATGGTCTGGTGTTGGGATTGGTAACAAACCTGTTGACCAATTAGTAAAGAAAGTTACTGGACAAAGAGATTCATTTATGGTTTGGAAAAACACTAGGGTGTTGATCATTGATGAAATCTCCATGATCGATGGTAAATTCCTAACAAAATTAGAAGTGTTGGCTAGAATTCTAAGAAAAAATGATAGACCATTTGGTGGTATTCAGTTGGTATTCACTGGCGATTTCTTCCAATTACCGCCTGTGGAGAGGAGGGAAGTGAGTAATACCCCGCAAGGTAGAGTGTTTTGCTTTGAGTGTGAAATGTGGCAAAGATGTATTGATCGGACTATCTTATTAACGAAAGTGTTCAGACAACAGGACACGCAATTGGTCGATATTCTCAATTGTATTAGGACAGGGTACGTAGAACCTCAAATGGTGCAGGTACTGAGACAGTTGGAGAGACAGGTTCGCTATGATGATGGTATTGTTCCTACTGAATTATATGCTACTCGTAGAGAAGTTGAATTAAACAATGGTAAACAATTGGCATCATTACCAGGGGTACCACATCGGTTTGAAAGCGAAGATATAGGTCCCAAGGAGTTAATGACCGTGCTAGACTCCTCAGTAATGGCAGAGAAAGTGGTCACTTTAAAAGAAGACTCTCAAGTAATGATGCTAAAAAACAAACCCGAATTCGATTTAGTAAATGGATCCTTGGGCAAAGTACTATTTTTCACCACAGAGAAGTTGTTGAGAAAGATGTTAGAGCTTTACAGAACTGTTGATGATGACACTATTCTGGATATGAGGTTAGTGAGTCGAGTCATTGGGAAAAGACCAATGGTCGATTCTCCAGATTTCCAAGAAAAATTTAATTCAAGACCTACAAACCGAATTGCAGTGGTTCAAGAATTAATTAATGTGGCTATTAACGAACCAGCAACTTCAATTGCGTACCCATACGTAAGATGGTCTTTGGGTAAAAATAAATTTTATCAAGATCTGATGTTGCCTGAACGATTTCCTGTAGATATGCCGGGAAATGAGACGGCAGTAGAGAGGAACCAAATTCCGATAATGCTATGCTGGGCCATATCCATACACAAAGCTCAGGGCCAAACTATTCCAAGGTTAAAAGTTGACCTAAAAAATATTTTTGAAGCAGGTCAAGTCTACGTTGCGCTATCAAGAGCTACCTCTATGGAATCCTTGCAAGTATTGAACTTTAATCCCAATAGGATCCAAACAAATGAGAAAGTCAAGTTATTTTATCGATCACTCGAGACAATTCAGCAAGATCCTGCGAAAGCGTGAAACTGCCAAAGCAGACTACTAGTAAACGACGCTTTCTGACCAAGAAACCCGGCAGACTTTATTAGCAATCCCGAGGACTTATCGCAACGTTAACAAAGTCCAGAGACGCAATGGCAACTGCCCGGATTGAACAACTCAGAGATCTCATCGCATGGGCTAAAAATAGCTCAAGTTACTTAGTGAAATTTACAGTGAAAACGGCGAGGCGGACGGTTTCATTTGAAAATTATAATGAAAGACATCGCTGAAAAATCATGAAATCCCATTGATTCTTAGTAGAATTTCCTGTGACAAACGGTGCGTGTCAGTCCGAGAACTTTGTTGAAGTGGGCGTCTGGTGTGGTGGACGTTTGTGAGCGTTTGTGACCGATTAGCATATATATTAGTGTGCGTTTCGTGATTCGCTTTGTATTGAAGGATTATTTCAATAATAGGAAAAGACATTTGTTTGAAGGTTCTATTCCTTGGTGAGCAAAACTGTAGAGATTAAGTGATCTAACTATGGAAGAGACTGTAGAGAGACAAACTTTTAAAGTTTTCAATCAGGATTTCACTGTGGATAAACGGTTTCAATTGATTAAAGAGATTGGACATGGTGCGTATGGAATCGTTTGTTCTGCTAAGTTCACTGAAGCTGCAGAGGATACCACTGTAGCGATCAAGAAGGTGACGAATATCTTTTCTAAGACTTTACTTTGTAAAAGGTCCCTAAGAGAATTGAAGCTCTTGAGGCATTTCCGAGGTCATAAGAATATTACTTGTCTTTATGATATGGATATTGTCTTTTACCCAGATGGGAGTTTTAATGGATTGTATTTGTATGAAGAGTTGATGGAATGCGATATGCATCAGATCATCAAATCTAACCAGGCCTTAACCGATGCTCATTACCAAAGTTTCATTTACCAAATACTTTGTGGGCTGAAATATATTCACTCTGCGGATGTGTTACATAGAGATTTGAAACCTGGTAACTTGTTAGTCAACGCAGACTGTCAATTAAAGATATGTGATTTTGGTCTTGCAAGAGGTTATTCTGAAAATCAAGAACAAAATAATCAGTTCTTAACCGAATATGTGGCCACTAGATGGTATCGTGCCCCAGAGATCATGCTAAGCTATCAAGGTTACACAAAAGCCATTGATATGTGGTCGACTGGCTGTATCCTTGCTGAGTTCTTGGGTGGCAGACCTATCTTTAAAGGTAAGGATTACGTGGATCAATTAAATCGAATACTACAAGTGCTAGGTACCCCTGCAGACGAAACTTTGAAGCGGATTGGTTCCAAAAATGTTCAAGATTATATTCATCAATTGGGATATATTCCAAAAGTTCCCTTCGTGGAGCTATATCCACAGGCCAACCCACAAGCTTTAGATTTATTAGAAAAAATGCTGGCATTAGATCCACAGAAGAGGATCACTGTAGAGGAAGCTTTGAAGCATCCATACCTTTCCATTTGGCATGACCCTGCAGACGAGCCTATCTGTATGGAAAAATTTGAATTTAGCTTTGAAGTCGTCAATGAAATGAATGAACTAAAACAAATGGTTATTGATGAGGTTTCAAACTTCCGACATTTCGTAAGACAACCGTTGTTAGAAGAAGAAGAGAAAAACCAACAACAACAACAACAACAACAACAACAACAACAGACTGCCGAATTATTAGACGGAGATAAGACTCAATCTGCTGACAATGGTTTTTTACCCACAGAGTATGATAATACACATGAATCCGAAGAACTCAATTTCATAAACAATTTCTATATGTTTGGGTCCTCGGGACCTCAATCAGCACCATTACAAGATTTTGGTATCCATTCTGATAATTTACCCTTACATAACACAGACTTTCCGCCACGACCTCAGGAGAATTTACTGGCATCTTCGGCTGATTTGAAGGGAAAGAACGAATTCGCTGGTGACCTAGATCTGGAGAAAGAGTTGGAATTTGGATTGGACAGGAAATTCTTATGAAAGATGACAATTGTATGCTAGATGCACTTTTTATGTAACTTTCCTAGATATATCTCGACGAAAAGATCAAGCTTATCACGCTATCCTGTATGAACACTAAACATGACCACTGATAACCACCATTGGAGTATGGCCAAGAGGATGGCCCAATATATCACGTGGATGGCTAAACCAAAATATAAAGCACCAGCTCTTAACAATCGAGGCTCTCTATCAGCTCATCTCTAGAGCGTTTGGGACACTTCAACGCATAGTGCGTTCATCACTACGACCTCTCACTATGAAACTGCCTTTTAAACAAGTAGACGTATTTACCAATCAAAATTTCAAAGGAAATCCCGTGGCAGTGGTCAATTGTATGAACATTGACGAATCTGAAATCACCACTGAACAATTACAGTCTGTGGCTAATTGGACCAACCTATCTGAAACGACTTTTTTGTTTAAACCCACGAGAGCCGATTGCGATTACAAAGTAAGGATTTTCACTCCATCGTCAGAGCTACCGTTTGCAGGCCATCCAACGGTTGGGACTTGTAAAGCCTTTTTAGAATTCTCTGGCCGAAAGAATGCTACCGCAATTAAACAAGAGTGTGGTGTTGGTGTGGTAGAGCTAACAATCAGTGATTCGATCATCTCATTCCAAGGTGCTTTCTCTGAAATTCAAGATATATCCTTGCAAGCAAGCCAAGAAATTTCCAAGATCTTGAATGTCACCCTTGTCGCCAGTCCTAAACTACTTAACGTAGGACCAAGATGGTTAGTGTGTCTCACTAAAGATGCCAAGACCACTTACGATGCTCAATTGGAGTTTGGAAGGCTAGCAAAGTTCAATAAAACATATAACCAGACAGGTGTCATCTTGGCGGGTCCATCCACGGATCCGACAAGTTTTGAAATGAGAGCGTTTGCACCAGCTGAGGGTATCGATGAGGATCCTGTGTGTGGGTCTGGCGCATTGGCTCTAATCACATATTTAAACAAGTATAATGGTTACAAGACTACTACGACAATCTCTATCACTCAAGGTGGCAGAGTGAAGAGAGACGGTAAGATCTTTGGAGAGATTAAATTACAACCGGACAAGACACCCACTTTCCACGTAGGTGGTAATGCCATTGTGATCATTGATGGCTCCATCGATCTCTTATAGCTAGTTCTTGACTACTCCAGTTGATAATTGGCGTTACCATACATTAAATACAAAAATTATTTTTTCCATTAGTGGTTTGACACTTGTGAGGACATCTTCAACTGAATAGTTATACACACACACACATATATATATATGTATACGTTGTTTAATGACTGGATATAATAACGCTGACGAGGATGTACCTCTTTTAGAAGAAGAGCCTCGCAATTTCAGAGTAAAGAAACACACTGTGGATATTTTATTCAAGTTTGGATTTCTCTTATTGGGAATTATTTGGGGTACTACACTGCTTATTAGAGCTATCAGTGTCGTTGGTAAAAGATCAGACGACGCTATATACCGTTTACCTGACTCCAATGTCACTAAAGATGGCCGATTGAAAGTGTCTTTTGCAAATGTAAGAAATTCCACTTTTGTCCCTAAATTGCAGTCTATTCAATGGCTGACTTCACAGAATAACCAATTGTCTGATAGAGGTTTGTATTTTGCTAACGAGAACGATTCCTATGTGGTTAAATCAGTTGTCGATGACTCGTTTTGCCAGCTGCTCTTGGATGGTAAAAAATTCAATTATCAGGGACATAACCTTACTGTGGACAATATAGTGGCGTCTCCCAATTTGCAAAATTTGTTAATCAGATCAAACACTGCTAAGAGTTGGAGACATTCAAGTTTCGCGTCATATTATGTTTTCAATGAAGAGTCGTCTAGCTTCGTACATGTAGGTGATAATATTGCCTTAGCGGCCTGGTCACCCAATTCCAAAGAAATAGCTTACGTTCAGGATAATAATATTTACATTTTCTCTTTGAATGAGAAGAAGACTGTTGTACAGGTGACTAACGATGGCGATACGTCAGTGTTCAATGGTAAAGCTGACTGGGTTTATGAGGAAGAAATCTTTGAAAGTGATAGGACTCTATGGTGGTCTCCAAGCGGAGATTACTTAGCCTTCCTGAAAATTGATGAACTTGGAGTCTCTAAGTATACTATTCCATATTTTCTGAGGAATAAAAATGATATCTATCCTCAAATGGTTCCTATTAGCTACCCTAAGAGTGGGACCACTAACCCAAACGCTAGCTTGCATGTTTATAATTTACATTCAGGGCAAACTTATAATACTCATGTGGAGTCCTTTGATTCAGTAGGGTCTATCCTTATCACTGACGTTTCATGGGTCTCGAAGACTGAAATCTTAGCTAAATTCACAGATAGATCTTCAGATATTTTACAAGTACTAAGAATTGATGCTGAAAACGAAACTACTGATATGGTAAGAAAATCAGAAGCCAAAAGTGGTTGGTGGGAAATCACACATGATATTGTTCCAATTGTTAAGAATATATCGAATGGAGTACTACATGATGGTTACATCGATATTGTTCCACATAATGGGTTTAACCACTTGGCATATTTCCCCCATGTTCTAGATGGCAACGCTACATTTCTAACTTATGGAGATTGGGAAGTTATTGGAAGTAAAGTTTCTTTTGATGAACAATCAAATAAAGTCTATTTCATTGCCACGAAAAAACACTCTAGCGAGAGACATGTCTTTTATGTCTATTTGAGCCGTCCAGGAGAGATACACAATGTAACAGACGTATCTAAACCGGGTGTTTATGATATATCATTTTCATCGGGGCACAAATTTGCTCTATTAAGTTATAAAGGCCCAGAAACACCATACCAGGATATAATATCGATGGAAACAACCGAGAGGATTAAAGTAATTGAATCAAATGATGAATTGATCCACATGTTAAAATCGTATAATGTTCCTAAAAAAAGATTCCATGAACTGAACTTGAATCCTGATGAAGAAAATAACGGCGTAATAGTTAATGCCATTGAAATATTACCCAATGATTTTGATCAGTCAAGAAAGAATTACTACCCTGTATTTTTCTTCACTTATGGAGGGCCCAATTCTCAACAAGTGATCCAAACGTTTAGTGTTTCATTCAATGAGATAGTAGCATCACAGCTGGATGCGATTGTAGTGGTCGTTGACGGACGCGGGACTGGATATAAGGGACAGGGATTTAGATCGGTGGTTCGCGATAACCTGGGTGACCTTGAAGCTCAAGATCAAATCGCCGCTGCGAAGTTATATGCACAAAAACCCTTTGTAGATTCACAAAAGATTTCAATATTTGGCTGGTCATACGGAGGCTATCTGACATTGAAAACGTTAGAGAAGGATGCAGGCTCCACGTTCAAGTATGGATTATCCGTGGCACCTGTCACTGATTGGAGATTTTATGATTCCGTTTACACTGAAAGGTACATGCATACCCCACAAGAGAACGAGGAAGGTTACATAAAATCGGCAGTGAGCAACACCACTGCGTTAAAGGAGGTACAACGGTTTTTGCTGATTCATGGAACAGGCGACGATAACGTTCATTTACAAAATTCACTAGTGTTTCTAGATAAACTAAATCTAGCTGCAGTAGAGAACTACGATCTGCACATATTCCCGGATTCGGACCACAGTATCTCTTTCCACAACGCAAACCATATAGTTTACGACAAGCTATTGGATTGGACCAAGAGAGCCTTTACTGGTCGGTTAAGATAATTAACAAAGGAGAACCGCTAAAACAATACAGAAAAAGATGCTACCCTCCATGGGGCTTCATCAGGAGCTTCCAATTGCCTGGACTGGCTGGAGTCTCTAGAGAGCCGTTGTCTTCAATTCGAGTCCTGGGCGGTCGTTGTGATGGCAGGAGCTATGACGTGTATAGTGATAGTCTGTAGTGAAATATCAAACGGTGGCAAACACACATGATAATTTAAAGGACGTTGTTGTTTACTTACCACTTCAGCGATTCTGGAGTTTTGCACACGAGAGTGCAATCACGTTCGAAAGTTACAGTGGTAATAATATTTCATAGCTATTAGGCAATTGTAAGCTTGTGGCGTGGATTTTACAAAGAGAAAAACATGGTAGAACAGGCAAATAGTGGTCAGACCTCAATTGCTGATAATGGACCTAAAAATGATAAGAACGAAGCGAATGGGAAGAAAAAAGTTGTTGACGATGACGAGCAACTTTCTGAAGAAGATTTGAAATTAAAGAATGATTTAGAGATGCTAGTGTCTACTTTGAAAGAGGGCAATTCTGAGTTATACCTTGCATCCATGGACAAATTGAAAGAGTTCATTAAAAACTCTACGAGTTCTATGACGGCTGTACCCAAACCATTGAAATTCCTTCGTCCCTTATTTCCTGAATTATGCGACGTTTATAATACATGGAGCGACCCAAAACATAAATCTGTTTTAGCAGACATTTTATCCGTTTTAGCCATGACGTATTCTGATAACGGGAAACACGATTCCTTAAGGTTTAGACTGCTATCTGAAGAGCGTAACATCGAAAGTTGGGGCCATGAATTTATTCGTCATTTGGCATTAGAAATCGGTGAAGTTTATAATGCCCAGGTAGAATTAGAAGCTAACGAAGGCATCGCTGATGATTCTAAAGTTGAGGAGGAAACCCGTGTGAGCGATGACTCTGAGTTCTCTAAGGAAGAAATCGTCCAATTATCATTAGATATAGTACCATACTTCTTAAAACATAACGGTGAAGAAGACGCTGTAGATTTATTATTAGAAATTGAATGCATTGAAAAAATTGCAGAATTTGTGGACAAGGATACTTACAAGAGAGTTTGTCAATACATGGTGGCGTGTGTACCTTTACTGCCCCCTCCAGAAGATGTATCTTTCTTACAGACGGCTTATTCAGTATATTTAGCACACTCACAGCTCACCGAAGCCTTGTCATTAGCTATAAGATTAGGCGATTCAGCCTTGATTAGATCTACATTTGATGCCACTAGTGATCCTGTGCTACATAAACAATTGGCTTACATTCTAGCGACTCAAAAAGTTGCCTTTGACTATGAAAGTGTTCAAGATATTATTGGTAACACAAAACTTTCTGAACATTTCTTATATTTAGCTAAAGAATTGAATTTAACAGCGCCTAAAGTACCTGAAGATGTTTACAAGAGTCATCTTGATAACTCAAAGACTGTTTTCACGAGTGCAGGTTTAGATTCAGCTCAGCAAAATTTAGCTGCCTCATTCGTTAATGGGTTTCTAAATTTAGGTTACTGTAAAGACAAACTAATATTAGACAATGATACTTGGGTTTACAAGACTAAAGGGGATGGGATGACATCGTCTGTGGCTAGTATAGGCTCGATATATCAATGGAATTTAGATGGTCTTCAAGAGTTGGACAAGTATTTGTACGTTGAAGAAACGGAGGTGAAAGCAGGCGCCTTACTCGGTATTGGTATTTCAGCTGCTGGTGTTCACGACGGAGATGTGGAACCGGCTTTACTATTATTGCAAGATTATGTGACGAATAGTAATTCGAAATTAAGTTCTGCAGCTATACTAGGTCTTGGGGTCGCTTTTGCTGGTAGTAGAAATGAAGAAGTCCTGGGATTGCTTTTACCATTGGCAAATGATACTACGATTCCTATCGAGACAGCAACACTAGCTTCTTTGGCATTATCTCATATATTTGTTGGAACCTGTAACGGAGATATTACAACGTCTATCCTAGATAACTTCCTTGAACGTGGTGTTGTGGAATTAAAGACCGAATGGGTTAGATTTTTGGCATTATCATTGGGACTTTTGTATCTTGGTCAAGGTGAACAAGTCGATGATGTCGTAGAAACTGTTAGTGCTATTCAACACCCTATGACTTCTGCCATCGAAGTATTAATCAATGCTTGTGCCTACACTGGTACAGGCGATGTCCTATTAATCCAAGAGCTATTACAACGCCTTACACCTAAGACCCAGAAAAAGGATGAAGATGAAGACGAAGATGAAGATGAGGAAGCAGACGAAAAACAATTGGAAGAATTTTTAGGACAGTCTCCTACAAAAACCGAAAATGAAAATAACAATGCCGATGACAACATGGAAGTAGATAGCAATGAGAACGGTGACGTTGTCGATGAATCATTCAAATCTGAGACTAAAACTCCCGATAATGCAGAAAAGAAAGTGAAAGACGAAAATGAGAAAGAAGATGATGAGGAAAAAGATAAAGAAGAAGATGAGGAAAAAGATAAAGACGCTGCAATGACTGATGAATTATCATTTGCGGTACTTGGGATTGCATTGATCGCTTTAGGTGATGATATTGGTAAGGAAATGTCTTTACGTCATTTTGGTCATTTAATGCATTATGGTAATGAATACATTCGTCGTACTGTTCCATTAGCAATGGGTCTAGTATCGGTTGCTGACCCGCAAATGAAAGTGTTTGATACTTTAACAAGATTCTCGCACGACTCTGATTTAGACGTCTCTATGAACTCTATCTTTGCCATGGGTTTATGTGGAGTTGGAACGAATAACGCCAGATTAGCACAGCTATTAAGACAGTTAGCTAGTTACTACTCTCGTGAACAAGACGCATTATTCATCACCAGAATATCTCAAGGGTTACTTCACTTGGGTAAAGGTACTATGACCATGGACGTCTACAACGATGCTCATGTGCTTAACAAGGTGACTTTAGCGTCGTTATTGACTGTGCTGGTTGGAATGGTATCACCTTCATTTATGCTAACACACCATCAATTGTTCTACATGCTAAACATTGGTGTAAGACCTAAATATATAATCACTTTGAATGAAGAAGGAGAACCAATCAAAGTGAATGTGCGTGTGGGCCAAGCTGTAGAGACTATTGGTCAAGCAGGGAAACCTAAGAAGATCACAGGCTGGATCACACAATCTACACCGGTTCTTCTTGGTCACGGAGAAAGAGCAGAACTAGAAAACGATGAATACATTAGTTATACAGATAATTTGGAAGGCGTCGTGATACTAAAGAAAAATCCAGATTATCACGAGGAAGAAATATAAACTATTGTTTCTTAACTAAACCAAATCGTATATAATCAGCTTCTTTATCTTATCAATATATGTCTGTTCAAGTTGAGAATTATAAAATATCTTATTAATTGCGTTTATATGATTCTACTAAATAGTTTATTCATTCAAAATCGGCGGCTCTAGTGGCCATTAGCAATCCAACGATTAACCCAAGAAGACCAAGGATAGAACCAAAAATTTCTACCACAAGGATCTTTACGAAAAGAGCAGAATCCGCAGCATCGGACACGGCTGCGGTTGCACCTGTAATCCCGACAGCAACACCACAGATTAAATTAGACGCTCCGACAGTGAGACCTGCCCAAAACAAAGCATATCCAGTGAACATGTTTGAAGCAGAGAATAAAGTCTCTGCAGACGCTACCGTGAGCTTTGAAGAAAATACAATGGCAATAATTAAGCCATAAATGGCCACCACTTCACAGAAAATAATCGAAATTAAATTCTTGGTAGTTATCCTTGGTGCACGAACACCTGCACCAATAATCGATGACCCAGTGATAAAGATCCCCCATGCGGCTCCAATGACACTAAGCCCAATACAAAGAGAAATCCCCAAATTGGCCCACATGTAAGGTGAAACTTTTGATAAAAAATTACCAATATCGATATCAGTGATCTTTCCCGTAAGTAGTTTCTTCAATACATACACTACTACCACTGTAGCAATAAGGTAGTTAATTAAACTCCTCACACTGACATATTTGCCCCAATTGACATCTTGAGAGTCAGTGTCCTTGTTCATCACTTACAACTCGTTCTAGAGCTTGGATTTCGTTATACTGAGTTCTGGTTTCCCACTCAACTACACTAAGACTCCCGTACACTGTAAATCAATGCCTGGAGATACAACACAGATTGGCTTAGTTTTCAATGAGCATAGCAGTTATCCATCTCAGTAGAATCCTAAAATACCAATTTCAACTATTTGGGAATTCAATTTCCGGGTAACCCCATATGCCAATGCCAGGTTTGCCAGTCCTGGAGGAAGAGAGCACTTAAGATGAATCTTTACAAATCGAGTTCGCTACGTACTTCCTTATATTTTATATGTGGTCACTCGAGCCTCACGCTGTGTTTAGGTCGAGTTTTCAATTTTGTTCAACTGTAGACCCATTGTGAGCAACGTCTAGAAGTTTCCACGTACATTCTACTCCATTCTTACGAAACGTATTAATGATCTCCTGAGCAATTTCTTCAAAATTTGTAGTCGCTAGGGCAAGAATAGTAGGCCCTGCTCCGGACAGACAGATCCCTAACAGGCCTTTCTGAGTTGTTGGCGTTACGCTTTGTAGGATTTCAGTTAATCCGGGGATCAAGATCTTCCTGTAAGGCTGGTGCACTTTATCTTGCATAGCAGGGTAGATCAAATCCGCATTTGGAGGATCCAAGGTCAATGCAGTTGTTAGTACAGCCAATCTTTGCAAATTAAACACTAAGTCGTGCGTCGTATACGCCTTTGGCAGTACGCTTCTCGAATCTGCCGTGGATAACTCAAAGTTAGGGATGATGGCAATACATTTGATCTTATCGTTCCAGGCGTATTTGACGTGTCTGCCAATATCTGTTGGAGGCAAAGGCGGCATTAAACCTGTGTCTTCACCGCCAGAAGGCTCCGGCAAGACTTCTGCCAAGGGAATTTCACGCCTTTCCATTTCTTGAGGAGTCAAATCTCTCAAGAAAGAGCCACAAAACCCACCCATCATGGCAGCAGTGATGTTGTCTGGATGACGTTCAATCATTAGACAAAAATCTAACATTCTTTGCTTGTTTAGCCCCAATTGACCTGCTTCGTTGGCTAACATGACACCTGCAACAACAGCAGCCCCAGAGGAGCCCAAACCCCTCCCTAACGGGATCGGGTTGCTGATATGAACTTGAGTACCAGTTGGGAAAGCTCTAATATTATGGCACCTGAGCACATAAAGCGAAGTCCTAGTAATTAGATTAGAATCAGATTTCAATGGCACAAGCCCGTACCCTTCGCTGTCTTCACTGTAAGTGATCTTACAATTGTTCGAATCTGCATTTGTCTCAGCAGCGTTCGCCGAGTCAATGGTAACAGCTAACTCTAAATACAAACCCAAACCAATACCTAAAACATCGTATCCTGGTCCAATATTTGCAGAAGAAGCAGGAACTCTAATCGTAAAGCTGCGTGCCATATTCAATTCTATCGCTAGGCTCAATTCGTCTCGATGGTCACGTACGAGAGATATCCAGTTGTGACAGTGATGAGTCGAAGCTGTGATGAGTCAAAATTTTCAATGAATCGCCGGCTCTGGCAACAAGCCCTAACAAGCCCTAACATGGACAATCCAGCTTCCATGAAGCTTTCCTAAACATGAACAGAGTGTGTAGAGCCGATGAGGGTCATTTGGACAAACCGATCAGTCTATGTGGCTTGCAGTGTAGAGCAATACCGTAGAAATATTCGGGCTTTAGGAAACTTGCACGAAATCAAAGATTTTGACCAGGCAAGAACCCATGCTTCTCGGCAACACAAACTGTTCCCACGCTTTCGCAAGTTTAAGATCTGCTTTTGCAACGAATTATCTGCTTTCTGCGCAAACTCATGGGGCAAATTTTCTAACACACCAGCACAAGTGACAGGTTTTCCCGAATAGGAAATTTACATGATACAGGATATATCGACAAGACGGCTCCAATACGCTAACCATGGAGCTCTAGCAACGGAACACTAGTGTGCTACTGCAGATGGCCTAAATCTTGGTCATATGAATGTAGTAGACTGTGGAACGCCTTAATACATCAATTTGCTTCTTTTACGCCATTTTTTGAGCTTCTCCCTCGGGAAGTCCAGACCCACAAATTGCGTTCCTAGGCGTAGGCTACGCTTGTGTGCTTCTGTATATATACAGGTTGGACGTCTGGGCTTGTATCTATTGTAACTGGCCAGTAAAGAGTGTATCACGTGATAGTGACATTTTTGGTGAGGAAAAGCGCGGGCCCGAACTTTTCCCCCAATTATAAGTTTCATACTTCTCATTCCAAACCCATAGTCCTCAGAATGTTCTCTTGTAACCGAAGCAACGGGCCAATTGATCTCCACCGACACTCAAGATGCTAAGAGCAAGGCCCACTGCTCGTTTGTATTCGAAACTTGCTTCCAATGCGGCTCAGAACATGAATCCTGTCCGAGTTTCCACGCTATCAAATGGGTTGAAAGTCGCCACATCTAACGTACCGGGCCATTTCAGCGCTCTAGGTTTGTACATAGGTGCAGGCTCACGGTTTGAGACTGGTCCTTTGAAAGGCTGTACGCATATTTTGGATCGATCTGCTTTTAAGAGTACAAGGAATTTTGATGGTCGAACCATGGCAGAAACTTTGGAATCCTTAGGCGGGAACTATCAGTGCACATCTTCTAGAGAGACTGTCATGTATCAGGCTTCTGTCTTTAACGGTGATGTGGAGAAGATGCTACAACTAATAAACGAGACTGTTCAATATCCGAATTTACTTCCAGAAGAAATTGAAGAGCAAAAATTCAGCGCTACATTTGAAATAGACGAAATCAACATGAAACCAGATTTGTTATTGCCCGAGTTGCTACATACTACTGCTTATTCTGGTACCACTCTGGGATCTCCTTTGCTATGTCCAAAGGAATTGATACCATCGATCTCAAAGGAGTCTCTCATCGATTATCGAAATAAATTCTACGAGCCAAATAGAATGGTAGCAGCTTTTGTTGGTGTAGAGCATGAAAGGGCTTTAAAGATGACTGAGAATTATTTTGGTGGGTGGCAAAATTCGCATTCGGACAAGATTAATAGTGAAGTAGCACACTACACTGGTGGTGAAGCAACAACAGCACCTGTACCCACTTATGGAACTATGCCCGAATTATTCCACATGCAAGTGGCTTTTGAAGGTTTACCCATTGATCATCCAGATATCTATGCATTGGCTACTTTACAAACTTTGCTAGGAGGAGGTGGGTCCTTTAGCGCTGGTGGGCCAGGGAAGGGAATGTATTCCAGGTTATACACTGACGTGTTGCATAGGTACCATTACGTGGAAAACTGTGTATCATTTAACCATTCATATTCTGATTCAGGGTTGTTTGGTATCTCCATATCGTGCATACCTGAAGCCGCTTCAGAAATGGCTGAGATTATTGCTATTCAATTATCGGGTTTATTCGCTAACGAGAGGACAAAACTTACAGAGGAAGAAGTTTCTAGGGCTAAGAATCAATTAAAATCTTCGCTACTAATGAATTTAGAATCAAAACTAGTAGAATTGGAAGATATGGGCAGACAAATTCAATTACATAGTAAGAAAATTCCAATAGAAGAAATGATTTCCAAGATTGAAAAATTGACACCATCCGATTTAAAACGTGTAGCTGAGCTTGTATTTACTGGCAATGTGGAAAATGTAGGGAAAGGTACAGGAAAACCGACTGTTGTTATGCAAGGCCAAAGAGACGATTTCGGAAATGTCCATGAAGTATTGAGACACTATGGCCTAGGCAAGAATGATGAAACCGTTAAGGAATCAAACCTGTTTAAGAAGAAGAATAAATGGTTTTAATTCTGTAATTCATAAACATTTTTTTTGCAAGTTAAAACGATCATGTACATACATATGTGATTTACCTAATCACCCAAATATATAGATAAAAACTAGAGGATTCTAATATACTAACCATCTAGACAATTAACTAATATTCACTAATTTATGTGAACACTTTCTCATAGCCCATTGATTTGTTTGATCCGCTATTTTCGGAAGCTTTGGCCTTCCAATATTCTAACTGTTTCTCTAATTCTAGAACTTGATCCTGGAAAAAAGAATTATCTCTGACAAACCGTTTCAAATCAACTTCATGTTTTGAAACAAGCTTCTGTAATTTTCCAATTTCTTCATTGTATGATAAAATATCTTGTTCATGTACTCCTCTGTCATCATTTGCTGTGGCAATTATTTGTGCTTGCATTTCATTTTTTCGAGTTAATTCTTCTATAATTCTCTCTTGTTGCTTATTTTTCTTTAACTCTTCATATTTTGACTTAGTCTCATTGGATAAAAGTTCTTCTAATTCATTTATCTTAGAAATCCAGGAGTCTTTCTCAGATGTTTCATCTAGTGTCCTTTGCATCTTTTCAACTTGCTCAGTGGATGTGGTGTATTTTGCTTTTAGTGTTTGATTCTCTTCGTAAAGCTCAATATTTAGCCCCTTCTCTTGATCGAATTTTTTTCTATATACTTCCGATTCTTCCTTCAGACTCTGAACCAGTTCTTCGTTTCTTAACCCTTGAGCTTTTTGATGCTCAATTATTTCTTCTAGATACTTAATTTTATCAATAAATTCCTCCTTTTCAGCCGTAGATTTAGATAGACTATTGGAAGTCTCCGTAACTATTTGCTTAGTTGAGTTAATTTCAGACTCTAGTTGCTTATTTTTTTCTGCAAGAGCTTCTATTTCTTGCAAAAGTTTCTCTGTCTTAGAAACAAGTTGATCACGTTGTTTTGTCAACTCTTTCTCAGCAGTCTCTGCAACGTCTCTTTCATTGCTTAATACCTCAACAAGACCAGAATAGTGGTTGTTCTGTTTTAATAAGTCTCTAACTTTAGCTTCTGATTCGTTTGATAGAGTTTCTAGCTTATATTTCAATGTTGATATTTCTTTCCTAAAATCGGTTTCATCTTTCATGTTGCTCTCAATTTTACCTTTCAAGATATCAATTTCATTATAGAGCTGAGATTTATCATCCTTCACAGATAATCGTTCTCTTAGGTGAGTGAGATCTGAAGATAGAATTGAATTCAAATTTTGAACCCTGTTTAACTCAAGTAATGTCTCTTGAAGTTTGGTATCGATGTCATTTTTTTCTTGTTGAATATCCCATAAGGATTTCTCCTTTTGTTTATTTGATAACTTCAATTTCTCAATAATATCGGACATATTTTGAATATCTTCCTCGGCTTGCTTATGTGCAAGATGATAGTCACCTAATTGAAGCTCATTTGTATGAAGTTCAGAAACACATTCATCGTATTTCAGCTTTTGTTGTTTTAAGACGCTTTGAAGCATCTCTCGTTGCTTCTCGGATACGCTTAATTCCTTTTCTAGCCCATTAATCTGCTCATTAAGTAGGATTTCTTTAGCTGAGGATTGACGAGTTTCAAGATTAAGATCATGGAGCTTTTTATCTAATTCGTTTAGAAGTTCTTGAAGTCTGTAATTCTCCAACTTCTGAAATCGAACCTCTTCTTCATATTTTGAAATACTCTCTTTATTGGTAAAAAGATCCCCTACTACAGGTAAATTACTTCGATCCTTCAAAGGTAACACTTTGAATTTCTTTTCCAACGATTTTACTTTTTCTTCACTTGCTTCATACTTTAATTTGTAAATATCAGAAGACGATGTATTTCCTTGGATCTTATTAAATTTATCATGCAAAGCAGAGGCAACATTCAATGCATCATTATGAGCAGTCTGTTCAGATTGTAGCTGCATTTTCAAATATTCAATCTCTAGCATGAGTTTCTCAATGTTAACTTCAGGTGTGGGAATATCATTGAGTTCTTTGTCTAGATCTACGTCAATGTTTGCTTTCTTAATAATTTCTTTGGCTTTTTTAACTTGGGCTTTACAATTTTGATAGTCGAATGACGTAGAGGCCAACCTAGTCTCAACAAACCTTAGTTTGGAAATCAAAGTTTTCTTTTCTTCAATCTCTTTTTTCAAACTGCTCTCTGAATCTTCTAATTTGATAGTGACATCATGATAAACATGTATCAGGTCCTCTCTACTCATCTCTGTGGTTGTTTGTGGTATATTCTTAGGAAGCCTCGAACTATTCAAAAGACGTTCTTGTAAAAACCGATTTAGAGATATTTCTTCGTTTAGTCGGCTTTCAATTATACTGTATTTAGCTTTATCTTCTCCTGATATTATAGCTTTTGAGTTATCCTTTTTGTACTGTCCAAACTCTTCTAGCAACAAGTCGTATTCAGATTTCATCCTTGCAATTTCTATTTGTGCTTCGTTTATCTCTCTAACTAGCTTTTTCTGTTCTTCGATAGCTGAATCTCTTTGTTGAGAAGTGTTTGTAATATCGCTCTGGTAAAGCTTTATGTTACTTTTTAATCGTTGCAATTCCGTGTCTTTTCTTTTCAGTAGTTCAGATATTTGCATTTGCTCTTTTTTAGCTTTCGATATCTCAGTTTTAAGATCAGTATTTTCTGCGACAAGAGTGTTCAATCTTGTGAGGGTAGCATCCATATTTTTCTCCACAGTTGTAATCTTAAGAGCAAGATTTTCATCAGACATCTTTAGTTTAGTTTCAAGTGAGCTAATTTGTTGCATTTTTTCCGAATGAGACTTTTCTAATTGGTTTAACTTACTCTTCAGATCTTTGTTACCTTTTTTTAGAGTTTGTATTTCAGTTTCTTGAGAATTTTCAGAGAGTTTAACAGAGTTGATATCTGTTAACAATTTTTCCCTATGAGAGGCAAGTTCCTTAATTTCTTTATTCTTTGCATCTAGTTGTATCTTGATACCATCAACATCATTTAGCAACTGCTGATATTTTTCAATTGCTTTGATTTTTTCTTCATCAGAATGTTCTTTTAATGCTTCTATTTCTTCAAATTCCTTTTGAAGTGTACGTTTTTTCTCTTCAGAATCAAGTAGCAACCTTTCTTTAACTTCCAGTTTTTTAGTTTCATCTTGCAAAAGAGCTCTAAGTTTCTTAAGTTCAGTTTTAATTGCTTCATTTTCCTGGCCAAGTTTCGATTTTTCGGATTCACTGTTCCTCAATTGTGACTCTATGCCCTTAATCTGTTCACTAAATTTTTTGGTTCTATTAATATCACGAGTTGAGTTTAGAAGAGGCTTTATTCTTGTATATAAATTGTACCATGGGTCTTCCATCAATTTATTGTAAACCCTGAAGGATTGACCTATAACTCTAGCTGACCGCAAAACTTTCAAAGAGTTAGCTACATTATTTCTGACTAAATTTGCCTTTATCCTTGCATTGAATAAAGCAGTCAAGTCCATTAATTTTTTCTCCTTTTCCAGTTCTAAGTTTGCAAGCACACCAGCTTTGAAGAATAATTTTGTATTTCCAACTTTGAACAAAGATGCATCCAAATAAAGATCTGACAAAATAGATTGGGATAGAGATTTAAAATTTCTACTCCCGAATGATACATGTTCATTACTACCAAAAGAAGCTAGAATATTGTATCTTTGGTAAAATTCTTTGAAAAAAATACGATTTGGAAACCCCTCTCTTGCTATTCTTATCCCTTCTAGAACCCCATTACAACGTAATTGTTCCAGAATCAATTTTCTATCAAAATTTTTAGCCATCTTTTTATTATTGGGTATTATGCAACGAACAAAGTGTGGGTGTGAAGTTCCTAATTGTGCTAATAACAATTGCAACTGATTTCGGTGATGTGACGAAGCGGTTCTAAAGGATTTATTCGAAGATTTGTTAGGCCTTTGAGCTGATTGGGTGTTATTATCAAGAGTGTTGATCCCATCAGCGAAAAAACTACTAATCAGTTGATTGTTGGAGTTCTTTAAAATTGTTTGTAAATTCTCATTAAGTGGATCTTTATTCTTAGATAGCCAACCTTCAACATTATACTCGACATCCCCAGCGTAATGTTTCAAAATAAAACAGTTATCTAATTTTGATCTTTTAAATCTATCTGATTTAGTTTCCCAATTTGTAATTAATTTTTTCAAGAAAGCATCATCAGATGATTTAGGTAAGATAGATTCTTCATCTAGTAAAGGTAAAATACCACTTGGTGATATTTTCTTCTCTATCAAGTCTATTGTATTCTGTAAACTTCTCCCATAATCGATATATTCCCATTGAATATTCTCTTTCATATATTCTTTTTGTTCTAGAACAAACATATGATGATTGAAAAATTGCTGTAATTTTTCATTCGTATAATTTATGCATAACTGTTCAAAAGAATTATGTTGAAAGATTTCAAAACCAGCGATATCTAACAAACCAATATGATTAGCAGTAACAGAGCCATGATCTAATGAGTTATTAATCCGCTTCACAATGTGGCCAAATAAATTCTCATATAATGTCCTTGACAAAGAGTTTAGAATAAATCTGGCTTGTCGAGCATTTTTAGCTTGTGATACCCATTCTTTACCGGCTTTTGATTTCGGTTTCAATATAGCCACATGGAAATCTATATCTGATACACCCAAGAGCTCCGATAAATCGTGAGTATCATTTTTTATTGAGGATTGTTCAGCTCTCTCAGAGTTGAACTCGATGTTACCGATATGTAAAATGATTGCAACAATTTTCAAGATGTCTTTTATCTCCTCATCTTTAAAACCTACAACCTTTAATGCAGTCATTAGTATATTAAAATTTGCTTTATCGTTAACACCAGGTATAGATTTGTTAGAGCTCAACAAGTATTTATAATCCTTAACCTTATTAGATTTCAATTTATAAACATTTGCTAATTCCCTTTCAGTCAATCCATCTAAGAGCTGGTAAAAAATGTGATAATTTCTTTCACTTAAGTGTTGATTTATTACCCTAGATTTCTCTAATAGATACCATTCAATATGTGCACCATTAATTTTCCCATTTTCATCAAATTCTATCTTAATATATTTACCAAACCTGGAAGAATTATTATTCCTTATTGTTTGAGCATTCCCAAAAGATTCTAGAATAGGATTACTTTCCAAGATTTTTCTCTCAAAACTTTGAAAATTAAGATCCTCGGATTGATTTATTGAAGATAAGATTTGATCATCTTTAGAAGTTATTGATGCCAGATACTGTAAAATTTTCTTGGTGTTTTCAGTTTTACCTGCACCAGATTCACCAGTGACTAGGATAGTTTGATTAATTTTTTCTTTTAGCAAATTTTGATAAGCCTCTTCGGCAATGGCAAAAATATGAGGTTTACCTTCGTCCTTCAATGATCCATTGTACAGATTGATATGTTCTTGGTCATATATCTTTAAATTCGAATAAGGGTTTATAGCCACAAGGAAAAGACCAGAATAGGTATAAATCAAATCATCACTGTATCTATTCTCCAAATTGTATAAAACTGAAGGTTCATTTAAATATGTCAATTCAGACATATTATCAGTTTTATTAAAATTCGAAGGATTAGTCGGATGGACATCCGACATGGGGAATCGTTTAACATCTTGAGAGTCAATTAGCTCAACTTCTGCAAATTGTTCATCCACATTCTTAAATTTGTTTTTAGCGACAATGGTAGTTAAATATTTAGCTTGTAGAAACGTCTGGCCATCGTCTGGAACCCAGACCAGCTTCTGCTCAGTCATAGCAATGCAATTGTAAAGCTAAGTATGTTGATTAGTCAATTATCTACGAGCCAAATGACGACAATAGAACTAAAAGACGTTATAAATCGCCAGTACAATGAATTGCAAAGAACTGTTTACATTTACAATTTATTGACAATTTCAATGTTTTGCCTAATCAGGAAACCAAAGATAGTCACGTGAAAATGCTACTTCCGGATCTCGGCACACGGTAATTGGTGTTGTAGATATGGTACAAAAGAGTTAGATGTCAGCTTATCATAAGGGAAACCTTTCCAGATAAGGTCATTTCAGTAGTAAGTTAACTCATCTTAATTAAACGAACAACTCGTTTATTTGTTTTCCTAGATGTACTTTTTTAATCAATTAAAGATCTCATAACATGTTGCCTAGAATGCCTTAAATTACAAAAATGGAAGATTTTAGTGTTTTGAAGTCAGTGTACTCTCATTAAACTCAACCCCATATAGTCCCCTCCTTGAAGTGGGGTGTGAGTCGTGGGATGAAGAGTACTTCCGCAGTGCTTTTAAATGCACTCATAATTATTGATGTTTTTTGCACTGTTCTTCATGTTCTCGATTTGGCATATTGGAGAAAACATCTGGAGACTATCTTCTACAAATTGGGCAAAGTGGGGGTTTTACGCTGCATACTTACTTAGCTTGAATGATCCTCCTTTGACAGTCTTTCCACCAATGCGATTTTTTCTCGCTTTCGAGAAAGAAAAAAACCTTCTCTTATCCCCACAGAAGAACTTGCAGCAGAAGATATGTTCTGGAAGTCAAGCCAAATCTCAGAGAAGTGCCCCACCAATAATCTGGTTTGGGTGCCAGATCTTTTTCTTCTGCGACCAGTTCTGGTTTCGAGCTCAGCTGTTCTTCTACCCCCCCATTTTATGTCAATTTTTTTTAGTGAATCAGTCGCGAAAGGAAAAGAAAAGAGCGCAATGGGAGCGTATATAATCAGAGCTTCTTATGAGAGTTTGACAGGTTCATTAGTTCTACGCAAAATGTGGCTCTTGAAAGGATTGAATCTTTGAGTGAAAATCATCTTACTACGCTGGGTTTATAAGTTGATTAAAATTGTCCAGATGAACTCACTAGTGTTATTTGAGCTGGGTAGTCACCCAATGCCAAGATGCCAAGACATTGCGAACGCGAGAGTCATGGTTATGGGAGATTCGTGTTCTGGTAAGACATCCTTTGTGTTGAGATGTGTCAATAACATCTATCAACCTGTCAGCCAAGGTACTTTTTTCGAAGATATTTATCATAAGACTATATTATCTAAAGAATTGTTCGAGTTTATTAAATACCATGATTCTGAGGTTGACTGCAGAATTGATTCTAAAGCTAAGGAGGATCTGTTAGATGTATGGTCTCAAAGGACTCAAAATATAGAGTTGCAAATGTTGGACACTGATCCCTTAGAAATTGCAGATTTCTCTTGCGTCAGAGATGAACAAATCTTACAATGTGATGCATTTGTCATTTGCTTTGATCCAACAAACGCAGAATCCTTTTCCAATTTAAGAACGTACCACAGGAGAATTGAGAGGATTAGAGGTATGGATGATCAGGTACCCATTCTCATTATCTCTACAAAAGCAGATTTACTGATAGAGAGAGTGATTATGAATGAGGAGGTGAAAAAGTTAATCGAAAGACTGGAATTATCGTATGAAAAGGATTTTTTTGAAGTCTCTGCAAAAGCGAATTATAACATCAAGGAAGTCACTTTAGAGCTGTTGATGAGGATAGATATTTATAAGATGTCTCAAAGAAATATTTTGGGTATGGATATCGCCAAGAAATTATCAAATTCTGACAACGATGACGTTGATTTTTCTCCAGCACAATCTGATATTAATAATAGTCCCCGAAGTTATCACACATTAACTTCAAAAGTAGAAGATTTTCAAAACGAGCAGTACGATGAAACGAGCGCCACTTCGCATAGTGGACTTGATATCTTTATAAAGTCTGCAAATAACATAAGTCATTCAGAAAACCATCTTCCAAAGGCACAATTTACAAGAAAAAAATCAGTAACTCCCCCATTGAGAAGATCTACTACGAAAGAGAGCCATAGATCAGGCTGCAACTTTAGAAGCAATCAAAATAAGAATTGTTGCATTATTTGTTAGTTAAGATACATTATAGACTTGTCACTAACCTATCGACAGTAACATCTTATAGACACATGCATAGCATAGACAATAGCATTCACATATATAAATATAGATAAACTAGCACTTTCCGCATACTATGAATAAATTAAAAAGTATTAGAACAGTTCATCGCTTATGTGACTCGCAGTCATCAGCTTTCTTTAGCATTAACAACCCCAGCTTGGTACCAACTAAAGCAAACCCAGTGATTAGTAAGAAGATGGGTAAATAGATTGCATATATACTAGAGATCGGAAACAACAGTGGTAATTTCCCTTCCAATTCAAATAACGGTAAGACTAACCATAGGCAATAGTAAAGATACAGGAATACCCATAAAGCAAACTGGATCATGAGCTAGTCATAGAAATGACTTTAACAATTACTTCACTTGTTGGGCATTGTGTCATTAATAGGTGATGGGTAATTAAAGAAATTTATAAAATATTCTATAATTTTTTTCACTCATTAATCACTATAACAGTTAATTTTCTACAACCAAGTTTAGTCACAGTAACTCTTTTATAGTGAAAACATTATCCCATTTGAGCCATTTTCGTATCAACTCAAAGTGTGAAGAGAGGATATATTTGTGAGGTGTAAGTTATTAATGAAGAGGATTCATTGTACCTAACAGATTACATTATAGATAGCCTAGCAGAGAAGTTGCACTTGTGAGCTTCAAAATTATATATAATGCTTGAACATTCCAATAGCAAAATACAAGTAGTGTTATTTTCATTCAATTTTTCAAATAATTTTAGTATGCAAGAAATAAACATTATCGCGAAACGAAAACAGGAGTCTATGGTTGTGTGGAAAAACCCAAGAAATTTGCATCCGGTGATCGAAAGTAACCATGATATAATCCAGCTAGTAAACTACAAGAAAACATTAAGTGTACCATAGGTTGCATCCCAAATGTAACGAGAAACTTATAGCAGAGAGCCTCAATAAGTTTAACTGGAATATAGATTATACTCAGATAGCGCAAGTTAGTATTGTGGCTTTTTTTCCAATTTTCAAGAAATTTAGCTCGCGTGGCGTAATGGCAACGCGTCTGACTTCTAATCAGAAGATTCTGGGTTCGACCCCCAGCGTGAGTGCTTTATTTCTTCCTTACATTCCGTGATAGTTTAATGGTCAGAATGGGCGCTTGTCGCGTGCCAGATCGGGGTTCAATTCCCCGTCGCGGAGTATTTTTTTTCCATATTTTAACTCTTTCCAGCTAACCAGCGCCGTAATAACTGAACAGGCTACTCTCATATGGTCTTCACTTAGTGACATATTTTTACTTGCACATATTTACAATGCTCAACTATCAGGACAGAATCTCATATAAACTCTGTGCTGTTGCGGGGTAACCCTGTCTGTAGTTCTTTTTTTTTGTTTTTTTAAAGAACTAAATCTCTTCTAATAACACAATGAAAAATTGTTAATATCATTAATTACCACAACATAGGATTAGTATATATTAGAGACGTTAACTTGAAAATTAACACAGTTCAACCACGTTTCAATTGACGGTGAAAACAAGAACGACTGAAGAAGAAAAAATAATTTAGTCCTGGCTTCAATTTTGATACTGTTTTCATCTCTTTTTCTTACACCGTTATACTGTGTTGACAAAAAATAAGCTGATATGAATTGTACTTCAACGCCCTTTGAGACGTTATACTACTCAATTGAAACTGAGAATTTAAATAAATCCTTGTTTAGAGAATTGTTGCCCGATCTACGATACTTAAACTTAAATCAAGAGAAGAAGAATCAAGCTAGCCGAGCTCAATTAGAAAAGGATCAGATTACTTTACATAATGGAGCTACTTATAAAGTGAACCAGGATTTTATTATAGCGGCTATTAAGTTATCGGATGAATTGGATTTAGATGAGTTATTGGTTTGTGAGTTAATGTTATCAGGGTTATCTTCTGATTATGACTCTCTCACAAACGTTAATAAAGATGATTTAGCTCTAATGAATAATGGTAAGATCCAGTATTTCTTGAGAAGACAGTACATCTTACAAATTGTTTCCTATATTGTTAATTGTATTAGTCAGGATGATCCGCTTTATCAATCATTGGTCGTGGAAGGAAAATTAATCGAGAACATAATCCCTGCGTTCCAATTTATTATGAAAGAATTGAATGATATTAAGCAATTAATTAATAAAGCCAAAATTTTGGATGGTTACGACATTCTATTTCAGCAAAACGTAAAATTTAAAAGAGATTTTTTATTGAAAGAAATTGATACTCTAAGTCAAATACTATACGGGTTAACAGATAAGGCTTCTATATTGACTAAGGCTTATTTAATTGATTTAGTAAATCATGTCTCTAGTTTAGATTCTGATGATTTTTTCTTGGTCTATTATATTCCTGCCATATTCAATGCTTTATCAAAACTAGAACAATTTAAAGACGATGACGTTAAAGAATTACATGCAGCTTTTATCAAAGATTTACAACTTGAAGACATTTATGAAAAACCAGTGAAAGTAACCATAATTTTTGTGTTTTTAACATTCTTCATTGATTGGTGTAAGAAAGATCCTCAAGCAAGAGCATCTTTATTCGAATTTAAGACTACGATTGATGAGCCGATGACTACTGCTGTAGAATTGGGTGCCATTGAACAACTCTTGGTCTTTGCTGCTGACACATCCATTTGTGAAAAAGATAAGAGTTTAGATTTATTTTATGATATCAGATCTTTATTAGAGAAACATATCCCAAGGTTGGTTCCGAAGAATGTTTTAGATTTCTCTTCTACTACCGGCACAACGCAACTGGCGCAAACATCGATGGGGTTTGGTAGCACTAATTATATGTCCAACGACCAAATGTCATTAAGCCATAAAAACTTTAATCAGGAGAATAATTATAAGTCTGATTCAATATCGAGTATCCATGAATTTGCTAATATAACTTTGTCAGAACAAACTTTAGCCTTTTTTGAAAGTTCTTTTCACGTTGTACTTCAAAGAATAATAACAGATTGTGCTTTTCTTTTAACCAAATTGAAAAATGCCGAGGAAGATTCTTTATTATCAAACGAAGACTTAACTCTTGATGATATCTCAATTAAGGCTGATATAGAGAGGTTTTTCCTTACAAACTACTACTTCTACGCATCTAGACCGGAATTATCAAGAGAATTTTGGCAAGATAAAGAATCAACAGCATTTGGGTTCATTGAATGGTCTTCCAAATGCACGGACTCCTTGATGAGATCATGTTTCTATCTGATGATTTCTAGTTTATCATTTGGTCATGACAACGCTTTAAACGTTTTTCACTATTTTGGTGAAAATGGGAATATCTCCTGGACCATAATATCGGAATGCATAAAGGACTACGTCCTTAAAATTAACAACCTAAATGTCATCATTCAACAAAAACAACAGATCCAAGATTCAGGAGAAGTTGATGCTTCTGCAATAGCGCTGGATGAAGGCTTAAACGAAGAAACTATCATATTCATTTCATCCTTATTTACCCTAGTAAGTTCAGTTTCTTATGATGTTGATGAAACAATACGGGAGACATTATCAACTTTTTTTACAGATGTAATATTCGAGTTTTCGAAATTAGATACGCCTTTGGTTGGAGCCTGTTTCAAAGTACTTAGTCATTTAGTACCGGCTTCTACTACATTGAAAGCGAAATTCTGGGAAAATTTGGATTCAATGATTTTCAAGACTGCCAATCTCTCTACTTCAAGGACTTCATATAAGGCTGCTTTTGTATCATTATTCACTAATTTTTCGGAAGTTCATGGTTTTTTACAATTGTTCAGGAAATTAATCGAATTCGATGATCAAAAGAATAAACATAATAAGTTTCTAACATTTGGAAAATTAGCTTTCCCTCCTAAATTGGGTCAAAATTATAGAAAAGCTGGCCTTTGGCCATATTATGACTATATTTTGAATGAGATTCTAGTATATTCATATCGATTACAGAATTATTCTAGTCAATTTGCAATCCAGAAAATTATACTTGAGATTATAGATACATCTTTAGCATCGTTCGATTATACTTCTATCCTGAATTCCATTCCTACAGGTGCTGATCTAAATAAGCTTGTGGTGACGGATGATTTCTACTCCTACGTACAAGAAAGCCCAGCAACAATCATTTTTGATCTATTGTTCACGGAGAACATTCATAAATGTTTGTTTCAAATCGCTTCAATTGGCATTGATAATATTTCATTAGCTATTGGGGGTCAGCAGCAACTTCAGCTGCTTGAACTAGCAACAAATATCCTCCTTTCTGTTTTGCAGCATCAAAACACGTATTTGGAAGAACTTGTTCCTATAGTTAAGAAATATCAAAAGCCAATCTATTTCATCCCAAAAGAATTCGGAAATCATGGATTACATACATTTTATGATGCTTTCTTTTTTAATGTTGGATTGGTAGCACATTTTGGATTATATGTGGGTCTAGATAATCATCATGTTGCATGCAACTCTTTGGATATTTTGAAATTGTTATCAGTTCATTATGCTTCCAATAATTTTGAGAATGGTATACAAAACAAACTACTCATTATTTTTGACTCAGTCGATGAATCGGCTAGGATCAAAGATGCGTTCATGCATCAGTTGGAATCATCGATTAGCTCAGAATCAGATTTAGTTCTTAAAATAAAAATACTAGATTTTCTTGGCTCAAATCTTTCCTCTACTGACCAGAAACCTACAGTTGCTCATATGCTTCTGGGATTTCAGGTATCAGATATTATTACCACAGGCCCATTACTTTCTACATTTATTGCATCCAGCATATCTGTCTTCAATTCTATACTACGGCTTTTGATGGCATCGTTAGGATCTATCGACGCTACAAATATAGAATATGCCCCAGTAAGATTAGCTAGCATGTGCTTTGATATTATTATCAAACTATACAGGAACCCTCTCACTTCGGCATTAATATATGAAATTCTAATATCTGCTGATTTCTTTGAAGCTTTGATGGAATTAGATCCTCAAATTAATAGATTTACTTTATGGGCTAATATGAGTTTGAACAACAATTCACTCGATGTTACTAGAGAATTTGTCCAAAATCAATCTTTAGGAGCCTTCCTTTCCTTTTTGAGATATAGGAATTGTCTAATTCAATACCTAAGTTTATTCTTTCATAGACTATCTTTTTCAGGAACTCAGTCTCAGATGTCCTCTAGCGTTGAGCTTTTGATTAATAATTCTATGTTTTCTACTAAAGTATTTTCATTTTTGAATACACTAAATTATGGATCGTTATATGCTGATGATGACTTAAAAACTCATGTATCTTTCTTTACTGATCTAAACATAGACATTGACAAAATAGAACTGAAGGACAATTGCGAAAGTGAAATATTTGATTTTTCAAATATTGAAGATTTATTATCCTTATACTCCGCTAGCAAAAGACCTACATCTGCTAGCATGCTCCTAACCACTGTATCTGACACTGCTACATTTGACAAAAAAATTCAAGAAGAGCTACATTTAGTGAAGTTATATTGTACTAGTACTGTAGCGAAGAGCAAATTTGACACTTTACAGCTTTCTGTTTTACATTCATGGGTACAACTAGTACAAATTCTTGTATCGGATGGCAAATTAGAACCTTTGCAAAGGGCTGATTTTATATTAGAGATCTTTGGGACTGTTGTTCCTAAGCTTAATGATTACGTTGATTTTGATGTCAAATTTTCAGAAGAGCTTGTATCTTTAGCAGTATTTTTATTTTCGGTCTATCAAAAAGATCGTGCCAAGATTGATGAAAATAAAAGCTTAGATTCACGTCTTCATAGTCTCTTCAGACTATGTCTTCATGGTATTGTATCTCCTTTATCCCCCATTACACTAAGAGCTGATTTTTACTCATTGGCCAACCAATACCTTATCAATGCCAGTAGCATTAAAGACGTTAATAAGGATATTTTACAAAGTTTACGTTTAAACTCCGAAAATTTTGTGGATGTTATATGCAAAGATGTAATTTACGGAGAAGAGACTAGTAGGTTAACCGGTATCTTACTATTGGACTCTTTGATTCAACTAGCTAACGCTAATCGTGAAAATTTTATTTTAGATTCTATGACAAGAAACGCACATCTTTCATTGATAATTAGATCATTGAAAAATGTAGACTCTCTATTAAGCTCTAAGAACGAAAAAATATCTCTTCCGTCTTTACTTTACGAAATAACTGCATTTAAATCTACAGTTTATTTCTTGATTAGAATTGCAGAGACAAGATCAGGTGCTAGAACACTCTTTCAGAATAAACTTTTCCAAGTCTTGGAACAACTAGATTTCTTGAAGACAGATCCGGAGTTAGGTTCAACTTTACAATTTGAAGATATCTCAGGTATGACTAATTCTGTTAAGGCCACAATTAGCTTGGAAAAGTCTCTCATTCTGGCAAATGATTCAAATAATGTAAGCCTATCTGAATTGTTAGTACCTGTACTGAAGCTATTGAGTGTTTTATTGATTAGTGTTGGAAAAGAAAACATAGCTGTCATCCAAGGTGTGAGGAAATTACTAATCGCTTATGATAAAATTCTTTTTGGGATTATGAAGAAAGATGCTCTTGCCGAAAATCAATCGTCTCTATCGGGGCAACAGCCTTCAAATGGACATTACAAGGAAATGGCTACTTTGATTGTGTTATTGTACTCTTTGGGCGATTTCAAATCCACGAATGTAGTGAAATGATTAATTATTAAAAAATCATGTTAAGAACCTGGAATATATATGTGTGTGTGTCTGTGTGTCTGTGTGTGTAAGTAGTTATCCTTAAGATTATTATCATCTACTTTCTACCCAATATATTAGTTATTGTTATTATATTTTTCAGTAGAAACTCATTCTTAACCTGACTATTTAATGAAATAATTAACGAAATATACACATATTGTATATCAAACACATGCTTACATTTCAAACAGCAATATAACTGAAACTCGCTCGCACTTTCTATAAACCCTGGTTGTATTTGGAAACTTGAATAAAGCTTCTTTATCATCTTTTTCCTCGATTAGTGTTTCCATATTTTTTTTATTCCCTGCCAAACTGTTCAATTTTGCGTTTCAATAGAACTACATGACGCTTAATTCGCCGAACTATGATCCTTTGGAAGATATAACAACTATACTGTCTACCAAGAAATCTCTGAGTGAGTTAGATTCAATTATAGCTACTACGAGGTCATACAAATTAAAATTAGATGAAACTATTCAGCTAATGGATGTTGACTATGATAAAGAGAGATCTAATGAATTGCAAGACTTAGCAAAAGCATACTCCTCTTTTAATGAAACGAAGTTGAAAGCTTCTGCGGCTCAATGTACTATATCTAATCTAACTGAAGGTATTGCTGGTTTAGATAATGCGAAATTAAATTTGACTCAATCTTTAACTTTATTACAGAATTTAAAGATTCTTGTAGACAGTTTAAGCGAATGCAAACAGTTATTGGCGACCAATTCATACCAAAAAATGGTATCTCCTTACAAAATTATGTATTCATTATCAGAAGTAACATTTTCCCAATATAAATCTGTTACTGATATTGGTAGGTTACTTACCACTGTTAATAGGCTTAAAGCTGAAACCTTCAATAAAATTAAATCTTTGTATTCAAAATTGTTGACTAACAGTGCTGGTATTGATAGGACCCTAGAATTACAATTAAAGGATGGCGCTTGTCAACTTATTGATACAGATTCGAATACAAGAAATCAATTAATAGATTGGTCAATTGAAAAGTTACTATATGAAATTAGTGAGATATTTCAATTTGATGATGAGGCTGGCTCTTTAGAAAATTTATCTAGGCGTTACATGTTTTTCAAGAAGGTTATCAATAATTATCATACAAAGTTAGCTCCTTTCTTCCTACCAAATTGGGAAGTACCTTTAAAATTAACTTCACAATTTTATAAACTTACCAAGAAAGATTTGAATATTTTATTGAGAAAAGAATTCAAGGAAAAAAAACCTTCTATTGATTTATTCATGGAATCATTACGTGCTACTATGGAGTTTGAAACATACATAGATGTCAGATTTTCCAATAAATTACAAGAAGAAAAATTAAGTATATGTTTTGAGCCATACTTAAACTTATGGGTATCTCATCAAGACAATTTGATGGAGAAAAATTTTCTTACTTATTTGTCAGAGGAAAAAATACCAGCTAATACTACAGAAAATTCAGTGGTTCCATCAATGGCAGATTTATTTAGAGCTTATAGGACAATTCTGACTCAAACTATAGAACTAGTTGGTGATGCAAAGACTGAAAGTATATTAATATCTTTATCTGAGTTTTTCACGAAATGGTTGAACAAATATTTAAGTCAAATTCTACAACCATTACTTTTACCAGATGGGATTGAAATTCAAAATAAAACGGAAGTTATAAAATATACCACTCTTTTGGTGAATACATGTGATTACTGCTCCACAACAATTCAACAGTTGGAAGAAAGACTTTCGCAACAATGCACACAACAAGATAAAATTTCAGAAATGTTTAGAGCAACAACAGATTCCTATGAAAGTCTATTGGCGAGAGGCATTAATTTGCTTTTACATAGAGTCATACCCTTGGATCTCAATTTTGTGTGGAAGGAATTTGACAATACCGACTGGTCACGCGTACAAGTAGAAGATTATAGTCGTTATATGCTCTCTTTGAAGAAAACACTTGTATTCATGAAACCAGACCCTGCTAGAGATATCCCTACAAATAGATATACTTTAGAAACAATAATCCAGCAATTAAACAGAGATGTTTATAAATGTAACTTCTTTGATAAATACTTAGAATTGCTTACATCTAATTATATGGATTGTATTATTAGAATCTTACAGCCCAATCCACCATATGCATCACCAAATAATCACAAACGCCTAAGTGTCAAAAATGTTATAGCTATTGGAAAGCAACTTCTGTTAGATTTGGAACTTCTAAAGACATCACTGAATTCCTTTTTTGAGTCATTTGCTGAAGATGCTTCACTTGCACAAGGTGCTTCGCATAAAAGAATCAAAAAGCACATCGAAGCTAACTTGAACGAATTACAAGGTTTTTTCAAAATACTAGATGCTCCAGTATCTTCTCCAGATGATTACTCTGAAACCTATATGCAATTGACATCCAAAAATACAGACCAGGTTGTATGGGCTTTTACATTAGCATTAAAAGGGGTATCATGGAATTTACCGCAATGGCGCAAGCTATGGTCATCATTTGAAGATCATATCTCGCAGGAGACCTCTGATGACAAAGTTGAAAAGGGACTTTTTGTCTACAAATGGGATATGAAACACATTTACCGATTTGAAATGAATCTCGCAAGGATTCAGGATACTGAATGGGCCGCTTTCTTGAAACATGAGCTTAAAATTGTGCCACCAAAAAACAGTAAGTAATAATAGCTCTACTCAAAAACGTCATACTTACAGTTTTACTTTGACCATGAGAAAGTATACCATTCTTTAATTAGATGGAGAAAATGCAGTTTTATCTATGTACAACAATTGTATATGTTGAGTAAATATTAGAGTGTTATTAACCTTCGATTAATTTAGCAGTTAAAGATTCCAAATCTTCTAAAGTGCGTGGCTCTTCTATATCTAGTGTGTCTTCAACTCTGGATTCACCAGCTCTTGAGTATGATTTGGATATCTTAGCTTTCTTAGTTGAAATAGTTTCAGACTCACTCTCGTCATATGCAGATTGCATATCATCGCTCAGGTTGCCAGTTCCCAGATGAACATATGTCTCTTGTTCTTCAAAGTCATCAGACATATTTTCTTCCATTTCTTTTCTCATGAGCTCAGCTCTTTTTCTCTTTTTCTCTTGTCTTTTTTCTTTAGCTAATTGTTTGTCTTCTAAATCCACCATAGCCATAAATTCGGACTCTTTGCCCAAAAAAGCTTCTTTTTGACTTTGAGCACTTCCTTTCTTCTCGAACTCTTCCTCCCCTTCTAATTCATAGACAGGATGAGAGACACCTTCATCATCAAATATAACTTTCGTAGCATTTCCTTTGGTAGAAAGAGAGGCTTTCTTAGAAAGAGCCTTCTTTTGACCCCTCTTCGAAGTAGGTAATGTCAATGTAGGAAGATCTTCTTCGATTAATTTATGGTCTGCTCTTTTGACAGTCATAAAATCTTCTTCTTCCGTTCCGGCAAGAGTCTGTTTGGTAACATTCATGTAATGCTCACTTAATACAGTTTGATTCTTACGTTCAAACATCTTATCGTATTTAGTTCTTCCTTGTTGATCTTTCCGTTCGAATTCACCATCAACATTCGTCTTCGATAGTGCCAGAAGTTGTCTAGATGTGTTTTTTATCTCTTTACTTCTTTCAATGGCTTTCATACCTTTGATTTTAATGTTGGGGGCTCCTGCTAATCCCAAAGAGGCAGCATACTCGTCTGTAGGTATTTCATTGAATTTGAAAACCTCTTTGTCACTTTGGATATATATGGACTTCACATATGAAATGAAGGCCTTTTGAGCTAAATACTTCAACTCAGGATCTTTAAATAGTAAAGATTGTAATTGCGGTTTTATGGATTTTTTCTTCGTAGCTTTGATAGTTAAACTTTCTGGTTCAATTTTCTTTGATTTCAACCTATTTAAAAATGCATCCTTCTCTGAAGAGGTTAACATTAGCAATGATTTACCTTTCTTCCCATACCTTGCTGATCTTCCTACTCTATGAATATAAGTGTCAACATTTTCTGGGCAATCAACTTGGACGACCCAATTCACTGATGGAAAATCGATACCTCTTGCTACAACATCTGTTGCAAATAAGCATACATGTTGTGCACGACTGAACTTATCTAACGTTTCAGTTCTCGCTCTCTGTTTCTGTCTACCATGTAAGTGCATTAAGGATATACCTGGTTGCATTTTTCTAAAAGTCTCATAAACGAAATGAACTTGTTTAGAACTTGAAAGAAAGACAATCATCTTGAACTTTAAATGTGTCTTTATGAAACTGAATAAAATATCTAGTTTATCAGGAAGATCTACGTTGACAAAATACTGTTGAAGAGTCGAAGGTGTAGCTGCTTCTTCAGCCTCTTGAGAAGGAGTTGTGCTCACTCTTTTATAGTTCGCCAACGACAATCTTGCCAAGTCAGCAACAGAACTTGATTGGGTGGCAGAAAATAATAATGTTTGTCTAGAAGGTGGTAAATTCCTAACAATTGCATCTAGAGTCTTTTGAAACCCCATATCCAGACATCTATCAGCCTCATCTAGAACTAACATCTGAAGATTAGAAGTATTAAGGCCTAATGCCTGGTCTAAATGTTGCAAGATTCTTCCTGGAGTTCCAATCAATATATTAATCTTAGATATTCTTTCTAATTCAAATTTAACGTCTTTACCACCAATGACTAGACCTGCAGAAAATGAAGTATGAGTCCCAATCTTTGCCAATACTTCATATATTTGCATAGCTAACTCTCTGGTTGGAGATATGATCAAAGCACCTAACCCATCAAATTCGGTCCATTTCTCACGGTACAATTTCTCTAATACAGGAATTAAAAATGCAAGAGTCTTACCTGAACCGGTCTTAGCAGCACCTAGTAAATCGTAGCCTTTTAGAGTTAGTGGTATTGATTCCCTTTGGATGTCAGTAAGTTTCAAAAATGCAGATTCGCTCAATCCCTTCAATACAACATCACTTAATGGTAAATCTTTGAAAAATTTGGCAGTAGATGACTTTGGATCATAATCTTCAGTCTTCTGAATTAGATCATCTATATACTCGCTCTCTTTCTTTCTAGCTACTTTACGTTGAGCTGTGTTAGTTTTCTGTTTCCTAGCCATAGCGCTAAATCTAACAATGCTTAAATATTCTTGGATGAATAGGTTTAGTAGTTTTCTACCATACAATTGCAAGTAATGATAACGCTTTTTACTTTTGCGATGAGCTAGCTAAATTTTTCACTCGCTCTAAACTCATGTCAAGAAAAAAAATATTTCACTTTTAAAATATACATACTAATTCCGTACTATATGATAACTGACTCCAAGTGAGCAAAAAGGCGAACTATCTGTCCTTCTGAGCATTATTTTCTAGCAGATGCTTTAAAGATAGAAGTGTGGTATGATTGATTCTTTTTTTTACTAGCAATTAGTAAATAATCAATATATATATATATATACGGCTTCTATACGAAAAATGATGGATCTCAGAGTTACTGACCTCCATTAAAGCTGTGAGAGAAACTATTATCTACAATTCATCGTGTTCAAAGTAATCTCCGTCATCGTCTTCATCATCTTCAGTATCGAATGCACCACCAGGTTGTTCTGGGTTACCGTACAATTTAGAAGTGATTGGGTAAGCTACTTTAGATAACGATTCGAATTTTTCTTCAAAATCTTCTGCAACGGCAGTTTCAAAATTATCTTCCAACCATTCTAAAACATCACTGGTAGCATCAGACAAAATTTCCTTGTCCTCTTCTTCTAGCTTCTCACCTAAATCGCCATTAATTTGATTCTTTATTGAGTGAGCATAGTTTTCTAATTTATTTCTGGCTTCGATCTTAGTCTTCACGGCTGCATCCTCGGAAGCATACTTTTCAGCTTCTTCGACCATCTTATCAATCTCATCCTTCGATAATCTACCTTTATCATTTGTGATAGTGATCGACTCAGACTTACCAGTACCTTTATCAGTGGCAGAGACTTTCAAAATACCGTTAGCATCTAGAGCAAACGTGACTTCGATTTGTGGAACACCTCTTGGAGCTGGTGGAATACCTGTCAATTCAAATTTACCTAATAAGTTGTTATCTTTAGACATGGCTCTTTCACCTTCAAAGACCTGAATCATCACTGTAGGTTGGTTATCAACTGCAGTAGAGAATATTTCAGATTTCTTTGTTGGAATGGCAGTGTTTCTTCTGATCAATGGGGTCATAACACCACCAGTGGTTTCAATACCTAAAGTCAAAGCATTGACATCTAATAAGACAATATCTTCAACACCTTCTTCACCAGATAAGACACCAGCTTGAACAGCAGCACCATAAGCAACAGCTTCATCTGGGTTGATACCTTTAGAAGCTTTCTTCCCATCAAAGTAAGACTCTAATAATTGGATAACTTTTGGAATTCTAGTGGAGCCTCCAACAAGAACAATATCATCAATATCTTTCTTATCTAGACCTGCGTCTTCTAAGACTTTTTGAACGGGTTTTAAAGTTTTCTTGAATAACTCCAAATTTAATTCTTCAAATTTAGCCCTAGTTAAAGTCTCACTTAAGTCAATACCATCAACGAAGGAATCAATTTCAATACGTGTAGACATTTGATTGGACAAAGAACGTTTAGCCTTTTCAGCCTCTCTCTTCAACTTAGCTAAAGCTTTACTATTGTCTGAAACATCAATACCATGCTTCTTCTTGAAAGTCTTGATCAATTGGCGAACAATCTTGTAATCAAAATCTTCACCACCTAAATGAGTATCACCACTGGTAGCTTGAACTTCAAAAACACCATTTTCAATAGACAATAAAGATACGTCAAAAGTACCACCACCTAGATCGTAAACGATGATTTGATGTTCTTTGTCAGATTTATCCAATCCATAAGCGATGGCAGCAGCAGTAGGTTCGTTCACGATTCTTAAGACGTTTAACCCAGCAATAGTACCAGCATCCTTAGTGGCTTGTCTTTGAGCGTCATTGAAATAAGCTGGAACAGTGACTACAGCGTGAGTAACTTTCTTACCAAGATAGTCTTCAGCAATTTGCTTCATTTTTCCCAAAATCATACCGGAGATTTCTTCTGGAGTGAATGTCTTCATTTCCCCTTTAACTTTCACCTCTACGGCAGGTTTTCCTTTTTGTTCAACCACATTGAAAGGTAAATGCTTAATGTCTTTTTGAACAGATTTATCATCAAACTTCAACCCAATTAATCTCTTGATGTCAAAGATAGTGTTGTGAGGATTGCTAGCAACTTGATTCTTGGCTGCATCACCGATTAACCTTTCATCATCGGTAAATGCAACGTAGGAAGGTGTAATTCTATTACCTTGTTCATTAGCTAAGATTTCTGTCTTACCATTCTTCATCACAGCAACACACGAGTAGGTGGTACCTAAATCGATACCTATCACGGTACCATAGCTTTCGACGTCATCGGCTCTGGCGAGGACATTACCATTTTTAACAGAACTTTGTAATGGCAACACAACTAAAAACAAGGTGTATAAAAGAACAGATAAAGGAAAAAGCCAGTTCTTGGCTCTCATATTAAGTACCATGGTTCAATTCTAGTTCTCTAGAGTGCTGGTAACAAACGTTTGCAATGTTCTACACCGTTTGTAAAATTATTAATTCAAATAAATGTTAAGTAAATGACAGTGATAGATGATTTGTTAAGGCCAACGCACTGTTATTTTTTTGCTTTTCTATGACAAAAAAAGTATTTTTCTTCACGCGTTGAAAATCAGGAAGGAACAGATCTATTCTAACCTTTAATGACAGTAACTGAAATACAATAAGTAATTGTCCTAAAATTGTTATGTGACTTTTGTGTCAACAAACCAACCAGTGATTGTGATGACTGTTAAAATCAAGTTGCGTAATTTATATGATCATAATTTTTTTTACGTTAAAGCTATGTACAGTCGATATATATATATATATATATATATGGGTACCTGAGTACGTAGGCACGGAAGTGAAGTTTTGCCCTTAAAGTTTAAGAAGAGCTAGTATACCGACCAAAGTGACATAATACTTATTTTTGATCCAAATCTCTTGAATGGCAAGGACAGCGCACCAATAATTAAATAGCTGCATTCATAGTTTTCAAGTAGGCTGTGCTCAATAGGCGCAGTTTAAAGAGGTGGGCGATTATGTAGATTATTTTATCTTAGTGTTTCTTAAGTCGTTGTTAACACGTAATTGAAAACAGTGAGACGGATTTTGGAAAATCTTGAGAGAAAACTTCTAGAAAATCAAAGAAGAATCGGACCTTTTCAGGGCATAGCATGATCTTGATCATTTGATACATCTCGTCTTGTAAGCTTCTGTATACTCGGTGTTATTCTTATTAGCACGTCTTCTAAAAGCGTTTTGAATTTTTCCAGTGGTAATAGTTAACGTGGTTGTAGTAAGTAACAATTTTCCAATACATTATTGATTCTGCTTTCAGCACTAGACTTTCTGTTCTCATACATAAAGACGATCGATGATCCAGGTTAACCAACTTGATATCCATGTGGATCACATGAGATCAGCCTTGAAATTGGCCAAGTACGCCTTAGATAATGGGGAGACTCCAGTAGCATGTATTTTTTATCATAACCCATCAAACAGTATTGTAGCGTATGGACTAAATGATACTAATAACTCTTTAACAGGTATAGCTCATGCAGAATTCATGGCGATCCAACAAGTGAAAGAATTGTTTAAAGACGCTAATAAACAAGATGGCATGAGCAAACTCTTCCACGATATTACAGTTTATGTCACTGTAGAACCTTGTATAATGTGTGCATCTGCTTTGAAACAACTTGGCATCAGCAAGATAATCTTTGGTTGTAACAATGACCGTTTTGGTGGTAATGGAACTGTCTTGTCAATCCATTCAGATCGAAGTACCTCAAATAAATCTCATCTAAAGGAATTAATTATTCCTGGGATATTAAGAAAAGAGGCAATAATGTTATTAAGATATTTTTACGTAAGAGAAAATGTTAAAGCGCCCAATCCTAGGCAAAAGAATGAAAGAAAACTGGATAGAGAAAACTTCCCCAACATAATTTGGTCAAATTATATTTCAAGAAAAGCTTTTGAAATTCAAATAGGTGAGAGTTATTTAAATTGTTATGATAATAATCAAGATTTATTTAATGACCAAATAGATTGGGAACTAATTGATGACTATTACCCAAATTATAGAGCTCAATTAGATACTATAAAAATTAAGACCTTGACAGATATCTTATCAAACAAAAAAATAAAATTATCTGCAAAGAATGATTTATAAAACGGCATCGGTTCATAAGTGAAATATATTCGTAATAACTGTTTCCGTTAAATTATATCGTAATTACGTATAGATAAAAGGCATCCTTAATAGCATAATAATCATAGTAAACATTTTGTTTGGTTTCAAGAGACTAATCAGCACATCATCATTTGTACATAACTTTAGTTCGAGGTTATTATAAAAAATCCTAAGGCTTGTCTCATTTATTTTAAAGCTTCCCAATTTTCAACTCTGAAGCTTCTCATCAACTTCAGTCCATGATTGCAACATTTTCTGGTAAAAATTGATATATTGGTCTGATAAATTCCCTAGACTTTCTTTAAACTCTTTAGTTTTAACTTCTTCGAATTGTAAAACTTCTTTTAACGTTTCTTGCTCAAAACCATCCGCTATTTTTTTCGCATTTTCTAATTCAGAAGTTAATGATGATATTTTGATTTCAAGCTTACTAATTTTCTCCCTTCTAGATGCCTCTTGGTTAATTCCTGCAAGTTCTTCTAATTTATTTGCTAAAAAATTAGTACCTCCATAGCCAGCTATTAGATTATCTTTTTCCTTTATTGACTTAGTTAAGTATTCATTCAATTGTTCATAATCTATTTGTTTCTGGTCCTTTAGCTTCAATAACTGTCTCATGCTTTCTATATAATGCTCAAGGTCCTTTAGATCGACAAGATACTCATAATCCAGGTACTTATTCAAGTCGCTAAACCCATATGACAATTGTGTGATCCCATCATTGAATATTTTAATTTTTTTGGCTAGATCGTTATCTTCAGAACTAACAAGCTCATGCAATTCTTGTAAATTTGTGCTCAACTTAGAATAATTCTCAGATACTGAGTCTTGTTTCTTGACCACTTTGTGAAATAACTTGTCTAACTTGGTCACAGTATGATCTAGTTTATCACTTTTTTCTTTAATCTCTACAAACTCTTCACTTTGAACATTCACCGTTTTGAAAGCATTCATAAAAGCATCCGTCACTTCTTCTTTACCACCTTGAATGTTCCCACTGAGGCTTTTCCTATACGCATCCCAGTCATTACTCGATAAAAACACCTCTAAGACACTAGATTTTGATAGCGTTGGATGAGATGCTACCCTTCTTAAAAAGTTCTGCAAACTATGACACCTCTTCTGGGTAAATCTTTGGCTAAATCTATCCCCTGCAATGTATTGGAAGACTTTTTTATCTGGTAGAGGGGGGATAACGCAGGTAGGGTAGTCTGTAGCCAATATGTCATGAAGCATGGATAAGTCACTAAACCTTCTATGAACTACAATTATCTCATGGTTATCTTTATTCTTGTGATAAGATGGATTGTCAGTTTTAGTAGATATTTGATAACTCACATAAGATGATGAAGACCCTTGTTCATTATTTCTTTTCTGTGGATCGGAGACGGTAATCTCCAAGGTATATAGCTTTTGGCCTTCGTTTTCCGTTGACTTCGCTACTTGTTTAGATGACATGCTCTACTAATTGATAGTAAGTGTGAGAAGGTCCACAGAATCTAATTTAAGAATTCTTCTTAAGTTTATGGACAAAAATACCTGAGATAGAAGTAATGAAACTATGCTATTGATTAAATTCTATCAACTTGAACCGAATAAGACTAATCTTAGTTTCCTTCACTTTTTTGAACGATCTATCTTATATATGTCACTGAGTAATCAAGCCTAAAAGATCTTTTAAAGATAACCTTTTTTTTAATGTTTTCTAAATGAATTAAATCTCAATTATTTATTTTATTATACACTTTGGTTATTCAATAAACAACAAATATATTGTGAAATATGATTATATTATCGATTAATTATATGAATAACATAACATCAATTCTGGGTTATATCAATAACTATATATTACAGCTAACTTTAAAGAATTCATTTTATTGATAAATGAATCTAGCTATTCAATTGAGTTTTGTTTTACCGAAGGATTTGAAATTTGAACTTCTTCAACTTCAAAGTGTTCCGAGTGAAGTAACACCTGTGATTACTCCTAAAGATCGAAATCAGTATAAGGCATTAAAGATTATTACCGTGAAAGTGGTTCACTTTTTCACGCTTTTTCATAATGAGAAGGCTATCTTTGCTTTAGAAATTCATATCTTTACTACTCTTGCTAAGGATAGAGATCATAAAAGTGAACAGACATTTACTCCTGAAAGGCTTTTATTTATTTCAAAAGCTGATACAACGGGCTATTCAGATACGAAGTTTAACGTTAAGAAAGTTACCCAATGTCTTGTAGAATATTTGTTACAAGTTAACCCAAATCATTATTTGAATAAAATAAAACCTATGAAAAGAAAATACAAGACATCTAATATTGTCTCGAAGTCAATAGAGACATCACAAGCACTCCGTGTTCTTTCCAAAAGAATGCTAAGTGCGAAAGATACGTCACTTGACTTGAAGTATTATTATCTAAATTTCAAAATAGATCCATCTAAGTTGAAAACTAAAATTTGCCTTTTCACAAGGCCATCTGAACAGTATCTTTTCCCACATTCTGACAAAAACCCTAGGAAACACGTTTTGGATGGTGCCAAACTGTTAGACTGGTGGATCGACATGTTAGATAACATTCTTTGCAAATCATTTGAACAATCCACGACAGCGAGGCTGAGAATACCAGGAGAGGATTATTATCGCGTTAAGCAGCATTTTAAAAGATTAAAATACCATAACTGGGAGGTAGGTGACATTTTTGGTGATGACCAGGAAAAACTTGCGGTATTCTCTATCCCATTATTCCCAGATGATCCAAAATCTCGTTTCTTGCACCAGTTAGCAGAAGAAAATCGAATTTTAAAAACAGATTTGCACACTTTTTGGATTGAATTACAAGAAAGACAGGAATTTCAGTTAAGTGTTTTAGTTTCTGTACTAGGTGTGAATGGCACATTATATAAACCGCCGTTATATTTTCCTGAATCTGATGAAATATTATTAACGACTTCTAAAAAACAATTTGCGTATTTGAAGAATTATATAACTGCTGAAGAATATGATAGTGAAGAAGGAGCACGAGAAGCATATCAAAATACGAGAAGTTATCTTAATTTCAGAATGTCTAGAGATCTTATTGTCATAACAGGGTGTGATTCTCAAGAAGAGAATATAGTCAAGCGTCCAATGGAGCCTATTAATGTTACAATTTTGCAGCCGAAAAAGAAGGTTAAAAAAGCCTAGCTATACAAGAATTGGGTAGATCTTATATATTTTAAGCATTATGTACTTTGTTAAGTCATACCTAATATTGGAACATGAGCACATCATGAAAGCTAGTTGATTCTAATTTCTTCAAATAAAGAAAATAGTATTTTCCACTTAAGTTTTTGTCACATGATATTGAAATATATGGAAAGTAAAAAATAAACTATTCAAGAAATATAAATTGTGTACGGATTCCGAACATATAATATAGAATATGTACAGCTTTATTTGCCTTAGAGCGAATTTTTCGGAAATGGAGTGTTGATATACGGTGAAAGTGGTGTTTCGCGTATTTTATGTTTTCGTTAAAATATATTTTTGAATAAACAGACCTTCTCATTTTTAGCTAATATGGATTGAGGAAAGAGTTTAAGAGTATTGCGTAGAAGCATTTCTTACTGCAATAGGTTCCTTTATGAAAATACCCAGTTGTTTAAGCTGATGGTATTGCTGTCGAGATATCATATATTCCAGATACAGGATAGTTTTATTACTTAGCGCGGAACAACCCATCTAATATCACTAAAGACCGCCAATTTAATGGGACGCAAATTACTTGAAGGTTTATCATTTTTGTTGATAAATAATAAAAATGATGTTAACTTGCCTTCATTGAAATCCTTGAAGGATGAATTAAAGATATATGGAGCTTTATCATGCGAAATCTTTCATACCCATAGTCTAGATAAGCGCGCTGCCAAGCAATGGTTTATAGAGAAACAAGAAAAGGAGCCAATCCATTTTATAATTGCGGCAGACTCAGAATTTCCTTTTTATAAGATTGCTGCCTTTAAGTTTTGGATTCCTGTCGTTTCAAAAGAATGGGTTAACCAAAGCTTACGCAACGATAAGCTCATGAAACCCAATTTATTTTCTACCGATGAGAAGCATGTTCTCAAAGATCTTTCTATTTATGTATCTAGGAGCTCGTTGACATTTTCTGAGTACATTCTCTATACCGAACTAGTACTAGTACTTGGCGCTACGTATACTACATCAATATCGAAAGCTACAACCCATGGTATAGTCTTAAGTCCGGATGATCCTGTTATTAGCGGGCTTCAAAGTTTCATGACAAAAAGAGAGGTTACCACCATTGCACCAAAGTGGGTATACCCGACATGGTTAATTACTTGTTTCAAGATGTTGCACAAAGCTGATGAAAGTGAACATGAGGTGAAGGATCAGAATCGATTAGAAGAATTGCAGCGGTTAGATGATCTTTGGTATAATGCAAATAGTTGTCCGCAAACCATGCCGGGCCAGTTTTTGAGTGGTTACCACTTTACCATAGAGAAAGATTTAGAGCTCTCGAGAGGAAGCTATGATTTTTTAAGAGACCTTATCAAAAACAATAAAGGAACGGTAGGTCCATTTGACGATAATACTATTATTAATAACAATGATGACAATAGTGACGATGATAGAGCATATAGTTTGACAAAAAGGGAGAATTGTATTATTAAAGGTTTTGTTCATGCTGATAAAATTTCTGATCGTCAGGAAGATAAGACAACTCATGTAGGAAATGTTTCATGGGTTGTCAGTATGTGGGAAATGAGTGCTTTTATTGATCCGAACACAAAACTGTTACTTGCACCCTTCAAACCTAAGTTATTCGGATCCAGGAAAAAGCTATTAGTTTCATATTCACATTATTTTGGGAGACAGCGATCCTACATTCAAAGACTCGTAACTTTGTTGGGTGGGTCTTGCACCGTTGATTTCTCTAGAAATAATACCCATTTGATTTCTCATTTCCCTATTGGAATGAAGTATCAATTTGCTAGCAAGTGGAATTCAGATCAGGTGAAACCCATCTGCATAGTTACAAACCATCTGTGGTTAGAAAAGTGCTACAAAACTGGTGAGTATTTATCACCACATGATCCAGAGTTTCTTCCATTTGCAAAGAATGAGGAGGAAGGAGGCAAATGCATTGGCCAGATGAAAGTAAATGATATGGTCGAGGAAGATGAGATATCCAGCGATGACACTGTAATTGATATAAATGAATTTGGCAAATTTGAAAATACCTCAATTAAATCATCAAAGGAAAAACAAGTGGAAAATTCTATTGAAGCTGCTGAGAAAAGAATACGACCGGACGAAAAAGATACTTGCTTAAATATGGAAATCGTAGTAACCAGAGAGGAAAAACCGATGACTCCAGTACAGACTCATCCAGAAATACCCGAAGAATTTGTTAACACATATTTAATCAAGAGCATTGAGTTTTCTCCTAAGGACATATCCTCTTCACCTTCGCTAGAACATCATTCATTCGAAGTACATCGACCGCGACGAGCAGCCAGGACACAGGCAGAAAAGAGACTTCATAATGACATTGAATCATTAAATGCATATCAAAAAGTATCCAACAAGAAGAAGAAAACTCAGAAATTATTATTGCCTCAAGAACAAGAACAAGAAGCGTTGAGAAAAAAAATTGAACTTGAAGCAGAGAAACTCATTTTGACTTGGAAAAGAAATACGTTTAAGGTTGGTTCTGATGAGCTAATTTTCAAAGAGCTTTCGAAAACTTTCAGCCTTAATGTTGTATGTACTGGTTTTGTCGAATCTTTTTCCCCCATTGATGTTTGTCTTCTTAAAGCTCTTGGAGTTAGATTATTTACAGACGTTGAATTTAAGACCAGTCACCACTTGCTGAATACAGTTGTTGCTCCCAAAGTTGTTAGAACAGAGAAATTTCTAGTATCTTTGAGTAGTAGCAAACTTCAATATATTATCTCTCCAAAATTTTTAGAGAATATATTGGAAGCAATCAAAAGTAATTCACCGATACAGAATATAGTTCCTGATGATTATAAACTACCAGCCTTGGGTATCGATTTTATTAGAGAGGGTAAAAATCGTAAAAGTAAAGTTTTCGAAAGAGGTCATATCTCCAATGTGAATTTTGTTAGTGAAGGGTATGGAATAGAGGCCATTCGTTCGATACTGAAATCACATGGCGTTGAGTCTGTTACGAATATTCAATTTTCCAAGAAATCTTCACTTGACAATTTTGAAAAAAATAAAGCGAACCATAGGAGAAGAGTCATTACACTAGCTCACGGAGAGAAGATTTACCCACCTGATTACGTCGTAGTGTGTAAAGATTTGAATCCCTCAGACAGACTTAAAAAAATGTTTTCGAAGGAAACAGGTATTAGAGTGTTAATGGTTGAATGGGATTGGTGCGTAGAAGCCATATTCAATTTTGAACTTAATTATGACACTAAGAAAGGTGTTCTTTTGAACACCTTATAAAGTTAAATTTTCCTGGATCAATCACAACTCATTTCTATATTTATATTTATTTATTCATATATAAACAAAAATAATTTAATGGCGGCTAATTTATAGCGCACTACAATTACTTTGAAAAGCACAACATGATTCATAACGCTTCTTAAAAGATGGAACATTGTTCAACAAAGATTGTTACTTTAGATGAGTTAATTAAACTATATGCTTTAAATACGAAGACTCTTAAGAGCTTCGGACTTCGAACTGACCTGGTGTCCACTATTAGTGAAGAAGAATTTATGGAATCTAAAGCCAGTTTCTTTAAGTTACGAAAAAAGCGAGAAGCCTCCAGCTATGAGAAATTCAATTTAGACCATAAGAGGCAGCATTACTTCAGTTCAAAAGGAAACGACACTATCACTGAATTAGAAGGGGATACTTTTCAACAGCTACAAACATCTGAAACATCAGCGAATTACACCACATCAAGAAACCCAACTGGATCAGATTTCTTGATTATTTCAGACGAGATACTACCCTTTCATTATCCCAGAAATACACAAATGGACAATACATTAATCCCATCTGAATTTCAAGCTCTCCACTCAGAAGAGAACCAGCAAAGTAGCCCACCGCCGTTGTATTTAAGAGAAAATATAGTTCCATGAAATAGTTGAGCTTAAGAACATAACTTAAAGGAGATTATATTGATTCTGTTTTATCAATTTGAATGACCCAAAGGTGAAACTATTTTATTCAACAAAGTCGAAAAGAAGGATGAACCTTTTAATGTAAACTTTGCTCTAAATCAATATTCAATATGTGAATGTTTTAAATGGAATTAATTTATTCAAAAAACGTTCTTTAAAATAAAAACACAAGAAAAACAACTCAATTAAACTATATCCAGCTAATGAGTTGATTGCTGGGTATAGTTTGAAGCTGAACGGAAAGCGTATTATCGTTAACAAATACTCTAGTAAAGTATCTATCAGTTTAAAGGCTACCATACTCATGTTTATATAACCTAACCTGAAATTGTCAAAATGAGTAAATTTGACAGTTTCATTGAGAGAGGTGATAGTAAATTAGCAATTGATACAAGTACCATCAAGTCGAGTTTTCCAAGTAGTCAAGTCTCTAATACAACAGATGAGGAACATATGTCTGACTCTATGGAAATAAGCCACAAGATAAGCGATACAAGTCAAGGAAATGGTTTGCGCTCTCCTAAAAGGGTACTTTTGCACCAAAGACATATTACGCCGACAAACATTGAATCTATCTCAAGTCACCCTTTGAAGGAGAGTAATTCTGGAAGTCTGGGGAAACAAAGTTTGGAATATACCCCTGTTAGGAAACATAGTTCAAGTTTATCAAGACATAACTCTCATATTATTCATAATAGACGATCATTAATACAACCAGTGATTGCAACTAGAGATAATTTTTTTCCGTTACAGAATTCAAAGGCCTTATATTCAGATACACAGGATGATACTTTGGTACCCCTACCACTCGTTGAAGAAAGTATGGATAAGCCTGATGGCTCTCAATTTACTAAAAAGCTTGGAACAGATCGAAACGATCCTAGTATATTATTAAAAAATTTGGCTTCCAAAGAACTCGATCTGTTGGAGAGTAAACGAAATATCGAAGAACTGAAGAAACAACTATCGATACAAGAAAATCTCTATTTGGAGCACCAAAAGGAACTGCAAGAATTGAAAGCTCGTGTCTCGAAGCACATCTCTGATGCTGCGATAACAGGTGCGAATTCCTTGCATTCTAGTAACAATGCCAAACCAGAGGTTACAATTCAACCAGTGACTTCGTCCAACAAGAAGTATATCTTCAATTCTCCATCATCCAGTAATTCAGAAGAATTGGGACATTCTCCAAAGCAAGAAGTACTAAAAAAACCAAACGATAGTACGCAACGGAATTATTACTCTTCATTATGGAGTAAGCCTTTAGCATTATTTAGTCAATTTGATCAGTTAGTACAGAACGAGTTTGAACGATCCTTACATTGGGATGAAGCCGCTGAGAATGAACAAGAAGATGCTAGACTAGTTGATGTAAAGGGCCAGAAAAATGACCGTCATGAAGTGAACACAGAGTTGGGACTAGCTAATAATGGTAAGAGTGACATAAATGGTTCTCATAAATCATCATCCTTGTGGAACTTCGTAAATGATATGAGGACGGGAATCCTTGGTACAGAGGACGGCCTAAAAATGGACGATTCGCTTGATGGTAATAGCAGTATCAAAGAGTTTAAAACTACCAAAAGATCCCAAAGGTCTAATACAATGGGAAGTATCATAGAAAATGAGATAAATGGAAGCCCCACAAATGGCGTAGAAATGTCTGATTTTTAGCTTATAACCTTTGTTATAGTTATAATTAGGGCTGCTTAAACAATTAAATAATGCATACATTCTTGTAATTTTTTATATATTCAGCTGTTATCTACATCTGTATATTCATTTCCGACGACTTGGCCATCAGATGGAGAGAAAAATTCATTTTTTTTGGTATCGAGAAATACTTCATCATCTTTTATATGTCTCATTAATGAAATAAATTTAGAGTTAGCTAACTTGGAATGGTTAGCCTTCACTGAAATGTCGCATATACTAGAAGCGATGTTCTTCAAATTTTCTTCACCAAAAAGACACGTTTCTTTGTCATCAAGTGCTGGTTCATTTTCTTTAACTTGTCTTGCTTCATCCTGTAAGAAAGATTCAATGTCTGCAAATTCTTGGTTTAAATCTGAAGTTGCAATATTAATATTGCAACTTCTTGGAACTGAGCCATCAATTTGAAAAGATGGCTGTTGATAATTTAATTCCCTAAATGGATTTTTTGCGCTAGCAAATTGCCCACCCCAATTATGAGTAATTACATCATTTTTATATGTGAAGCTATCGTTATGCAAAATTTGTGATCCATGTTGATTTCTCTCTACATGGTCCCTTGTATTTATTTGTAATTCATTAAAATCATTGACCCAGTTATTTCTATTCCTTAGTTCTTCTCTATTTGCAGATTCATTATATGTCGGGACCGAAGATATCTCTCTCATCGGCAATGGACTTATGGGCTCTGCCCGATACTGTTGTTCCGACTGAAGAAAAGAAAGCTCTGACGTACGTCCTGGCTTATCAAAATTTCTTAGTCCACCACTATTAATCTTCTTTTGCAAAGAGGAGTGATTTATCTTATGTTTAGCATTGAACCCTTTAGCTCCAAAGGCTTGAAGTGGATTCACTGAACATTCGCTCTGAAAAGACATTATTGTTTAATTAGATTTTGATTTAGTAATAGTGGATCAAGATATCCTCTATATATAAAGTAAACAACCATATAATGATACATATGATCTTTTCAATACATTCAGAACAACATATATTAGAGAATTTGGCGATATTTATATGCTCTTGGGGACGAATATCATACGATATTTTATAAATGCGGGGAATCATTCGTAACGAGGGCGGTTCAGTTGCCCTGAGAACCACGAGGGCTAAAATCTTGAAATTAGGGTAAGCATCGCTATGGAAGAGTGACTATGACCATTCACTCTACAAATTTCTTCAGATATCAATCAAATTCATTGACGTCTGTTGTTGTTGTTGTTGCTGCTGCTGCTGCTGCAATTGCTGCGAGTAATTCATTTGCAACTGTTGCTGGTACCCAGCATTTTGTTGAGCAACTCCATTTTGGAATGTTTGTGCTGTCTGTAAACCCATATTTTGATTGAACTGTCCAGTAAAATTATTCTGTGGAGAGCTTACTGCTAAATTGAAGGTATTAGAATGGTTAAAAGCTGGTTGCTGTGATCCCGATTGTTGCATATTGAATGGGTTGTGGGATAGCTGTTGTGGTAGCTGAGAAGGTGTTTGAATTAATTGCGGTTGTGAGAAGAGGATATTACTGCTTGAGTTGTTCAAATGTTTTGCATTAGATGCGTCCTGGTAGTTTTGAGTTGAAAAAGGGTTGACTTGTTGCCTCTGTTGTGTTTCTCTTTCAATGTTATCCATTGAAAAAGGGTTATTCTGTTTGGAAATCATCTGGACAGGGGGCTGTACAGTACCATTCAGTGTAAGGTTTTGGTTATTAATTGGTAAAAAGTTTTGCGTTTGGTGTGCATTAATATTGCTAGGCATTTGCGAAAATGTGTTTGGGCCCGTGGAAAACTGTTGTAAATGAGGTGCCTGATTCAACTGATTTAAATTTGGCATAGTAGATTGTGTATTGAGTACGCTTGGGTGTTCCTGCTGTAAACCTTGTACATTCGTCGAAGGAATGGCAAATGGATTGCTAACATTTGTTTGGGGTTGTGATATCTGTTGCACAATTGGTTGAACCATTTGCTGAGGAATTTGCTGCGTTATTTGTTGGGCTATTGGCTGTTGGGTAGCAGGCCCAAATGGATTATAAACTTGGTTCTGCGCATGTGGTTCACTGGGGGACATCAGTATTTGTTGGTTTTTCAATTGGTCTTCCAAAATCTTTTTCTGTTTCCTAATTTCTTCTAGTCTTTCTTGTGCAAGCTTAGAAGGTTGCTGACTCTTATCATCGCCTCTGTTGTCATCCCTGCCAAATGTGTTATGGGTCCTCGAGTCTTCTAATAAATGTTCTTCCAACGATCTCACCAACTTAGTTGTAATATGTTTGATAACAGGGATTTTCATCCCTGCAGTTTTCCCAGCTTTCAAATATTTGACTACTCTTTCTGTCACATCAACGAATTTCTTATATAAATCCAAAGTTCTTTCTGCATTTTTATGAGATAATTCGAAAAATGCTTCTAATAAAGTTATAATTCCTTCATTTAAAGCATTATATAATGCTAATAAGTCAAATACTAATAATTTAAAGGCATATAGCATTAAATCATTCGATAAATCTGAATGATCATATTTATTTCCCAGTAAAGCTACAACTTGAACCTCTAAAGATTCTACATGATCTAAAGCTCTCTCAATGGTTCGTACATCCTGTGTGTTGATCGAGGTCTTTAAGGATGTATAATCGTCTCTAACATAATCTGTTCTTAAATGACGGAACTCTTCACATCTAACTTTAAGGTAACTAGAATATCTCTCCAACATTTTAACATCTGCCAAGCTTGATCTATTCGAGTAAACGTCATTTAATCGAAAGACACTCAAATTGTTACTATAATATTCCAAAGCTACATATTTTTCACCTTCTCTAATCAACAAGTGAACGATTAACAAAGCTTTATAAGCTACTGTCCAAGCAGAATCATGTAAACGAGAATCTAAAGCCCTTACCACTTCTCGAAAATCTTCTGGTTGGGTAGTTCCAAGTAAGATTGGGTCCACATACTTGGACTTTGGAGGTGCCATCTTCACCTTAGTGGCACCTTTCACTAGCTTAATATAAGTCGTCATAATGATACTTTTTATCTTTCAACTACTGCTATTTACAAGTTCACTATCCTATAATCTTCTTGATAAAGTAGACTACAATAGATTTCTTTTATTATCTTTTGATTCAGAAACACAGAACAATGGAATAAGAACAAGCTAAAAGTAATGCAGTCCCAATGGATTGAAAGATCAATTATAATCTAGTTTAAACTATACCCTATCTTTTATCGAATCGATGCCTTACAATTGAAATTGAATTAAAATTCTGGCAATGTATACCCCTATGTTGATAGTGCGAATGAATTGAGTATTTTGTAAGGACGAATATTTTCTTGTTAGAATTTCACGAATCCGTCAAAATTTTGTCTCTTAAAGAGGAAAATGATTGAGAGAAGGTGGGTTTTGAAAATTATGAGAAACCTCCAGAAAATAAAAAATACGATCCTTCTACCCACGAACCCACGAACCCACGAACCCGCGAAGCCACGAAGCCACGAACCCAGCTCGCTTCTCAGAACGTTAGGGCTTGCAACATATCCACACACGCTTATTTCCTGATTGGGACTCTTTACTTGATTTAAGCCTGCAAAAGAGTAGTTCCATCTTCTAGAAGTAGAAAGAGGAGATACACCAAAACCTCGTACCGCAAGAGAGCACTGCATACAGCGGTATCGGGTTTTGAAGGATTTTGTCTACTGGACAGTCTAAGAAAACTTGTAATTGTTCGAGAGGAGCAACTCTTTGTACAGTTCGCGTAACAAGGCTTCGTGGAGCAAAATGTGGAATTGTTACTTGGTTTTACGTAATTTTCCTTATAACAAGGCGAAGGTCCTTGAAACCAAAGAAATTTTAGTGGGGCGTTGTTCATGAAAGCCACGCAGTAGTTTTTTTAACTTTCTCCTTTTAACATAGAAATGTACGTATAACAGTCTTTGTGAATGATGCTATAAAGTCTTTAATAATCAATTTGTCACTGATTGAAAGTGAGTAATTGGCAAACGTATGACTCTTCAAGGTTTCATATATATATATATATAAGGCAGATAGCAATATAGTTTATCGCAACATTTGTTTATTGATTCTTAATCTTGTGCTATTTTAGAACGACAACTGAAAATAAGTATTATACGATAGTGAAAAATTCTTTCAAGAACTAAAGAACTAAACATTTCAAACTGAAAGAAAGTTAGTTCAGTTACTTAAAAGATTCAACTACTACTTAAATTATTTCAACAAACAATATTCGATAACACTCATACAAAAAGATGTCTACTATTAATTTTGCATTCAGAAGGTTTTGGCAGAGCGAAACTGGGCCCAGGACTGTTCATTTCTGGGCACCTACTTTGAAATGGGGGTTAGTGATAGCTGGCCTATCAGATATCCAAAGGCCTGTGGAAAAAGTTTCAGGTGCTCAGAACCTTTCTTTGCTGGCTACTGCTACTATTTGGACGAGATGGTCCTTTGTCATTAAACCTAAAAACTATTTGTTGGCTACAGTGAATTGCTTCCTAGGATTTACTGCAGGCTATCACCTTCTAAGAATTGCCAACTATAGGATAAGGAACGGTGATACCATCCCACAGGCCATGAAGTATATTGTTAGCGGGTCAATTGACAATAAAGCCAAGGTATCTACAGATTAAGCCAAATAAAAATAATATTCTACTTATTCTTTCATCAGTGAAATCAAAAAATTCAACTAATTAGCATGATTATTAAAGAACTAGCATTTCGTAATTTAACTATATCTGTATTTCTCTAAGTATATAAAGAAAAACGAATTTACGAATCCAATATATTAAGTATTAATGAAGATTCAGTCGTAGATGAGCGGTTATTCGATTAGAGTTATTTTTGAAACAACCCGTCGATGGCATCATAATTAATTTTGCTAGAGAAACTAGCTTTTTGTAGCATACTTTTGACACTATCTGCCGCGGTAATATCACCTCTTTCCTCAGCTGCTTTCAACTCTGCTTTCAAACCAGTACGATTTTGTAAATGGGACATTTCACCAATGGTTCCCACAAGGTCAACTTCTGGCTTAACGATCTTCTTCTTCTTAGAGTTTTTATTATTATTTTTTTTCCTCTTCTTATTAGAAGTATTCCCAGCCATTAAGTCGGCTTCTTCTTTTAGAGCCTTGTTTTGTTGTTCAATTAAATATTCTTCATTAATACCAATCCAAATCCTTTCCTTTAATTTCGAAGCTTCTTCATCTAAGATTAGTTCATCTATTTCGTCATCGTCAACATCATCAAGATTCTGAGGGTCATCCTTCACTTTGTTCAGTAAAGAATCTGTAGTGGGTAATAAATGCAAATTTTTTGGTTTGTACGGATCATTCTCAGTCGAATAGTAGTCAAAGGATTCTTGATATTTCTTATACGATTCATCTTCTGAATCATTACTCCGTGTTTCTTTAGCATTCTCATTTTCTTCATCATACATTGAAGTTTTATTATTAATATTGTTTTCTACCATCTCAATGAGTCTACTTCTTGTTAAAGTTTTCCTTGTCAAGTTTGTATCAGTGTTAGTAGTATCCGCCTCTGCTTCATGCTTCTCATTATCAGCGCCTTTTTCTTTCCCAGCATTTAATGTAACAGTAGTTTTAACTATGTTTGTATCGTCAATCCCATGAGTAGCTCTTAATCTCTTAATAACCTGCTCTCTCTTTTTAGAGAATTCTTTTAAATAGTAGATAATCTCTTTAGAAGATAGCTCTTGAGCACTTAGCACCTGCGATAGGATGGGGTCCTTATTTAAAGCTTCCTCACTGGTTTCCTCCATTTCTTCTTTCTGCAATTGTTGTCTTAATTTCCTTTCATTCTTACGATTATTCTTGAAAGATGGAGGTTTAGCTGAGTCATCCTTAGAATCATCTTCTCTAAACTCTTTAATGGTAAAGTTCCCAGCTTTTGTGTTTTTGAATTCATTTAATCTTTTTTGTAAAGTTTCTTCTGCTACGTGTGATACCGCTACAATTTCAGAATGTGTCCTTCTTAGATTATTCATTCTACAAGCCAATAAAACACAAGCTCCTGCCACACCTGCAGGTCTACGTCCTTGAAACATCCATTCATCCTTCATACGTTGAGATAATTTAACAGCATCCTTCACGACCTTGATCTTTTTATCTCCTAAATCTAATTTCTCGGCAAAATGTTGTATAAATAAAGATGGATCAGCTAAAGGCAAGTCCGCAATTTGTAGTTTTTTCACCATCTTCAAGAAAGTAGCACCAATGGAATAAACACTAACTTGCAACCTTGAAGAAAAATCGATTAGCATGTGATGGGTCTTCTCCTTACGACACGCTACGTATAAACAGGTCGCTACCACGTTTTGAGATCTTCTACCTTGAACAAAATTATGGAATAAAGCCAGCTTATACCAAGAAAAAGCAGCCTCCTGGATATATGCTGGTATGTTCAAAGCCTGTGCCACGGCTCTAATCCTCCTCTTGGCATTATTTAAAGTGGCTTCTCTAGACTCCAAAGCACTAGACCGACCATGTGTTTGAAACGATGCATGACTCTCACCAGCACTAATGAAAGAGCCTTGTACCATGGAGGCACCGGCACTTGTCTCACCAAACGTCACTTCGGACACGATTGGGTTTTCTTCAACAACACGGCCACAGCCTGCACAGACCAGATCATTATTGGCATTGACGTGATCACGAACAAACTCTGTTCCTTTACACTGTGCACAGATAGGCATTTCCAGAACTAGCACACAAAGATAACACTATAGATGGCTCTAGGAAACACTATAATTCTTAGTCACTAATAAAGCTAGTGAGCAAGAAATATAACACTTAATACAACGTGTCTTTATTGTAGTTAAGGTCTAACTTGAAAAATAGCGATTAGGTCTTGGAAAAAATACTTCGCGGGCCCTCCCATTCCGTTATCTTTTAGTTCAGTGGGTGGCGAGCCGTGCGCAAAGGAGGCCTGTGTTCGATCCACCGAAAGGTCCTTGTTCCGGTGCACGTGTCATTGTCTTGAAACCGTGCTGCTCGTTACAAAACATAAACTGCGTCATAGAACACGGACCACGCTCGCAGACTCACCGAGCTGAATAGGGGTTTCAGTCAGGAACGGTCTTTTCAACAAGAATGTGAAGCTCGAAGGTTCCTGGTTATATAATACGAAAGTGTATTACATAACACTGTGTTCCGTGTACCAATTCCATTACACAAAGAAAGTACTGAGAAATTCGCTCTGTAAGTGATGGTCGTTGTTAAGAAATATACTGCTGATGAGAATTTACCTCAACGGTTAGGTGAATACATTTTAGCTAGCCAAGAGTTGGCTTTGAAAGCAAGTTCTCATTTCAATATTGCGATCAGTGGTGGGTCATTGACTAACGTTTTGAACAAAGCTTTGATCCAGGACGCTCAATTGGCTCCTAAGATTAAATGGAACCAATGGAAGGTCTATTTTGTTGATGAAAGAATTGTTGCTTTAGACCATCCTGACTCTAACTATGGAGCTTTTAAAAGTTCGATCTTGGATAAGTTACCAAGTGAAAGTGGTAAACCTGAAGTGTTTCCCATTAATGCTTCGTTGGCAGGGAAAGGTGGACCGGCATACTTGCAAGTCGCTAACGAGTACGAGCAATTACTACCTCAGAAATTAGATTTATGTCTTTTAGGGTGTGGTCCGGATGGTCATACTTGTTCTTTGTTCCCAGGTGAGTTACATAAGTATCTGATTAATGAACAAGAAAGAAGGGTTATGTGGTGTCACGACTCTCCTAAACCTCCTTCTGATAGAGTGACAATAACGTTACCTGTCTTGAAAGACGCTACAGCAGTGGCTTTTGTTGCAGAGGGCGCTTCGAAACAACCAATTATGCATCAGATCTTCGATTTGAAAGACACTTCTTTACCAACAGCTTTGATTAATCAATTGTTTAACGATAAAGTTACTTGGTTTGTGAATGACGAAGCGTTTACCAAAGTGGAAACCACTTCATTTTAGATAAGTATAGTATAGTATATAAGAAACTTATGGAATCCAATATCTCTTCAAATGATCATGATCAGTGACTCGATATATTATATACATATATAGAAGTATAGAAACTCTTACCAATCATGGTTACAAGATTTGTTTACTCTTCTTTGAAGGGAATTTATAAATATTTAATGCATTTGATGGTAATTGATAAATCCAATTCCTTGATTTCATTAAGTTCATCAACCCTTGCATTTCATCCACTGTAGAGATGGTACTTTGAGATGCAACAATAATTAATTTACATTTGGCTCTTGTGATTGCAACATTAATTCGTCTCAATTCTTTCAATAACGCACCACCATTCTTATGTACATTTGCCCTTACCATTGATATTATGATACACTTTTTATCACGACCTTGGTATTGGTCAGCCGTAAGGATTTCCAATTTCTCATACTCAGGGTCATTATCACGCAATAGTTTCTTTCTTAACAAATCCATCTGGCTCTTATACAACGCCATGATCCCAACATCTTCCAGGGAACAACCGCATATACTCATCGCTTCCACTATCTGTTTAATGATTTCACATTCTAAGGGGTTAGTGAAACTATTTTGATCCATGATCTCATTGTTAGAGAGACAACGGTCGTGGTCTAAAAAATTTACTTTTTTCGATGAATCTAATAAATCTTCCAGCCAAGATGATTGAATGTTAATCGAGTCCTGAACTTTTGGTAATTTAACCATATGAGGGATAATAAATTTCTGATCTGCTATCAATCTATTTCCACATTTCAAACGATTTTGATAAATAAGAAAATTAGATAACTCAACAATATCTTGACACATCCTGTATTGATACGTTAACTCTACCAAACTTTCAGGATGTCTTTCACAAAATGTTTTGAATAGAGATTCGTCAAGCCCATTTTTCTTTGCCACACCATTTTTTACCAAGGGAGGTAATTGGTAATGATCTCCCACCATGACAAATCTGTTACCGAAACGAAGAGGACCAAGTGCAACGGGTATTGAAACTTGGCTTGCCTCATCTAGAATAATGTAATCAAAGTCTTTCTCCATGAGTGAAAATAAAGGATCGCTTATACCGAGGCATGTAGTGGCAACAACAGATGTACCGTTAATAATTTCGAGATATTCATCATAATTGTCAATATTTTCAAAATCAGGAATGAAAACCTGAGCTGACGGATGAACTTTATGTCTAGAACCAAGACGAATGACAGACACATCGCAACCTTTCAATTTGAACAGGATATTATCCACTGCTGAATGGGTATAAGCGGTTAGTAACACTCTCTTCTTATTAGCAGCCAATATTTGAATTAGTTCTGCAAGCACTGTTGTTTTACCCGTTCCTGGCATTCCCAAGACCAATGCATAATCTTTAGCTCTAGAGATTTTATCGATGACTTTTTTCTGGTCAGCGTTTAAAGAAGAAAGTTTTGCTATATCGTAAACGAGTAGTGGCTTTTCATATTCATTTAGAAAACGAGGTGTAACATTATCCACTAAAAGGCTTCTCATCTTAGCATCACCTCCATCGCATCTTTTTGAAAGTCTTTTTCTATCTCTCGTATCAACGTATGGCTCTCCAGGAACCACAGGTTTCAAGAATAAGTTTAGAATGTTAAACCTTTCAGATGACATAGGATGCTGAAACGTCTTTTTATCTAAACGATATTTAACATCCGTAATTTGGGAGTTAACATTGAGTTGGCTAGAAATGCATGAGGTGGAAGTCACCTTTTTATGTTGGTGTATTTTTTGGAAATTTGACAACTCTTTCTGTGTAACAACTGTGACAGTGGTCTTGTCGATGGAGGTTATTCTACCTTCACAAATGACAAAATGACCTAATTCATCGCTAATATAGACAAGGTCATGAATTTGTAACTGCGTAGGCATGTTTAAACCTTTTAATAAACTGTCCTCATCGGTCTGTTGCCTGGCAAATATGAAAATGTGTTCGTTTGAGGCAGGATCAAAGAAAGTATGATCTAAATTTAACATAGAGAGAGTGAGACCAGTTTGAGTTTCTCTAGTCGTACCATTCATAGTAAAGAAGTGTTTCTCATTACTAAGAACACTGGACTCTTCCATTGATATGAGGTTATTGTATTTTGAGAAAAATGCTCTATAATGCTCTACATCAACCCCTAGATGACTAGTACTTTCTTCATATTCCTCTTGTCTTTCTAGGCTATCAATAGAGCTACCGTTCTCTAAGATACGGTTTAAAACCAACGAAAGTTCCTTTTCCATACAGTTTTGACAATATGAACTCGTGGTAAGAGAGGGCAGTTCAAGTTGAAGCTTATCATCAGATCTAATTTCTTCCAGACGAAATTTGATTACTGAAGTCATCTGATTCCTTGCCATTAATTCATGCTTAACTTTATTCAATGAATTTGGAAGTTTGTTAAAACCATTACTCTTAACATAATATAACAGAGAGTAATCGACGGAAATATCATATTTATCTTGTAAAAGCAGAGTATACAGGAGCACTTGGCTTAAATGCGATTGGCTTTGCTTTCCTGTCTTTAATTCTAATGGAACCAAAGAATGTACCGTCTCACAATGTGCAACGACAGTAGCATCAATATATCCCTTTAACCCAAATACTGGTGACCAAACAACATCCTCAATCTCAATAATGTCGGAGATTGATAGTGGTTGCGTTCTTCTTGTTTCAGATACAGACACATAGCAACCATAATTATTTTCCTGAACAAAAGTAGATACGAATTCAAAAATATTGTCAAAATGTTCTTTTAGGACTATATCCTTTACCGCTTCAATGGTCTTATCACACAAGATAATTGGTATGCGGAAGTTCTCTAATATTTTGTCCAGTTCTTGTTCAAGTATTTCTTTTACAATTGATCCCCTTTTAACTTTTATCTGTAATGCTTTTTGTAATAATTCGTGTACGAGAGAACCTAGTGTCATTGGCAGGCTAGGTTCTTGACGAATATCTTGAAATAAAATTTTAATGATACTACACCTCATACAGTAAGCAGCGTTACTAACTGCTGTAGATGATAACAAGATATCAGGATGTAGAATCAAAAGATTGTCATTTTGTTTGGAGGTCTTCACATCTTTATCATCTGAAAGTAACCGTTTGTTAGCACAGTTTTTACCCTCAATTATATGTATCACATCGCCACTTTCAACATTTAAATAAACCCAAGGTCTTCTCAAAACTACTGATTCTGTTTTCCCATTTGAATTAACGCACGTTAGAATTTTTTGCATCCCAATCCCTGGTAAACTCATTTCTTTTATTGACTGAATAACGAGTCGACTCACTGATTCTCGTTGATAGGGTATAGTTGCCTTTTTTTGTAACAGAGAGTTTAGTGTTTCATTGATGGGTTCAGTAGGTAATCTTTTATTATTCAAAGATTTGGTTAGATCCATTAGAATTTCGTCGTCCGAATCTTCCAAGCACTTTAATACGGAATCATCTAATGTGGAGCTCCTCACTACAATAGACTCCTTTTTTGTGGCAGTTATTGTTTGTTCTGAACTAGAAACTATGCGTGCTGATGTTTGGCTGTATTTATCATTCAATAATTCAAGCAACGAATCATCATCGTCATCCTCGTCATTGCTCTTTTGACCTTGCTCCAATGCTTCATTTGGGATACGTTTATCGGTAGATTTTGTATTATGGTCGGTCTCTACATTTGCTGATTCCTGTGACAGCACTTTACTATTTACTTCAATGGTATTATCATTTCTACCGGATGCAATAATATCTTTACTCTCAATGCTGATCTCATGAAGCCCTTTGGAAACGTTTGCTATACGTGGTGTTTCTGACTCAGAAGATGTAGTGGAGATGATCTGTTCTAACGTTGTACATGAAGGTTTCGTAGCACCATCTCCTTGAATATCGTTCAAGATATCTTCGATATCTCTCAAATTATCTTTTGATTGCTCTATTGATTTCGTTCGTCTGAGGTTTGTATCGCTGTCCAATGAATTAGTCGAAGTTAAAGACAGGCCCTCTTGCTCCATATTCTTAAAATTCAAAACTTCCTTCCATTTTGCCGGTACAATTGGTGTCGAGCTTGGTAATTCAATTATCTTGGCATTCTGATGACGTTCGCCGCTACTTTCTTGAGATTTTGGAGATTCATGTTCATAATATGATTTTTCGGGACTACTACTATGCAACATTTTTTTCTTCCCTGGACTATAGCGCCATATTACTTCTTCAGATAAGTTTGGATCCTTATTAGTATCCCAATGAGTATCTACCTTAGGGATAGGGAAAGTCTCTGCCCTTGACGCTTGTTTCACAGATAATCCATTACTACTGGTAGGCACCGTATGTGATCCCGTAGTTTTCCTCTTTTTCATTTGAGCTTCATTTGTATTAGACGCAGTACTTCGGAGTTGAGATGCAGATATCGATTTCAATGTTCCAGATCCAGAAGATTTGCTCATCGCAAGTTTATCAACGGGTGCAAATTGGTACTGTTTCCCTGCATTCTTTCCTATTTTCTTCCCAGCATGTGGATTACTCACAGAAGATGCAGGTGTGGACCGGCTGTTGGATACTTCATGTGCAATGGAGGGTTTACGCTTTTTGTCTGACGCCTCAAGCATTAAAGATATTATCAAGCAATATCTAACTTTGATATTCGCTTAGGAATCGGCAATTATTTAGCACGTTTCAAACTGCTGGTAAAGCTCTCGAAGCACCAGTTTCAGATCTAAAAAGAAGTTTTATCAATGGCTTCCTTGTTCTTAAAAGCAGATTTGGTTACAAAATATCTCGAATTCTCGATCTGTTCTTGCATCTTGAGACAATATGCGTAGAGAAAAATTGATTCAGTATATGTGCACGTGATGATTCAAACCCACTTCAAAGGGCCTCAAATCATCGATAACTCTTTGTAAAGAAACGGTACAAAGCTCCATTGTATATCATATTGTTTCCATTGCGAGAGAGTTACCAATTGAATCAAAAAAGGAGTCACTAATCAATTATGGAAAGATTTTTCAACGAGGTAAACTTGATTTATAAGGTTTAAAACTCTTGATGGATGATTTATTCAACTTGACAAATGTGTAATCAACAAGAGCTTCGGGATTATTCTCGCAGTTAGCATCTTTTTTATGTGTTTCATTCAATTGGGGTATATACGCCCCCATTTGAGTTCTATGAATGCTTTTATCATTCAGAGATTCGATGATTTGAATCTCATCGTCATCATTCTCTATAGTAACAGTCTCATCAGTTTCCGAACCTGTCGAAATTATTGATTCCTTTACCGCTTCGTTAGTTGTAGTTGTGCTACTATTCACGGCTTGTGGTCTTATAAGTTCATCATCAAACTTTTTTAATATCTGTTGTCTTTTCTCTTTATCTGGCTCTTGCTCAATGGCTTCAAGTAGAATTAGTGTATCTTCCACGTTAGGAGACTTGTAATATACCTGACATTCCTTAACTGGGAGATGGGTATGTGTCAGATTCATTCTAGGATAAAGTTCACACGAATATCTACTAAATATTAGGTCTAAAAAATCTTTACGCAGGCCAGAAAACCTTTTTATATCCTCCAATGAGTAGCCAACGTTGATTAAATGGGTCAAAGCTCTAAGGATTTCCAGCTCAACATTCCTTGTAGATAGAATGTCATTATTGGTTACAATTGAATCATTAAGTATGTTAGATCTATGTCTTTGGTCACGGCGGTCATCATAGAAGTCTCTTGACACATTGTTGTTTGCTGTGTGTGTAACAGTTGCTTTATTATAAGTTGATTGGGGCTCATGTTTGTTGAACGTTAAACGCATTTTGAAATAAGTGTCTCTAATAATTTCTATCCACCAGCACACATTAAAGTTGAAATGACTCTTAATTAGTCAGTAACTAGAAGAAGACTTAAAAATGTACTCCAATTGACGCATCAATACAGACTAAAAACTTACATAAGCATCGCATACACCCAGTAGTGTTGCAGGTAGTGGATTAGCCGATAACATACATTTTAAATACTTACTACATTTACATATATGAGCGATGTAATCATATATAAAAATAACACGTCAAAATACAGTCTACTAAGTAAAATATCGAATCAGATAAGCTGTCGTTCGCGATACTTGAGTTTCGTAGAACTAGTATTATTCTGTTAATGAGCTTAGTTAGAATAATGTCTCTTGCTCCGCTTCCAAATTGAGTTCACCTATGATATTACTAAATTGTAAGAAATGAGCAGCACGATGTAATTCATCATAGAAATCTAAAGGTATACCATATCTCATTTCGTATTCAGTTTCCTCTTCAAAATTCGAGCCCATGAAAATGTAATTCCATGTTTCTTGTTCAGGAATTAAAAAGTTACCTTGGAATCGATCAGAAAGCAATAATTGCGCATTGGTACTAAATACCGGCTCAAAGCCATCTGGCGCTTCATCTACATTATTCTTGTTGCTTAAACCCCATGCAAAGCCGGCATCGGTAAGTGTATAAGCTGCCAATGATAAGGAACCGGGTCTTGAACATATCGTCAAATCTATCAGTTGACTAGCATCTGGATTATCTTTAAACAACGTTGTATGTGTAGTGACATCAAAAGCTGACATAAATTGTATATCTTCAAAACATGTATTAATCCACCCCAAGAGTTCCAATTTAGACATATCGCTTTCAATAGAATTGGTAGAAATTTTACTCAATCGTACGGTTTTGCTAGTTCCTAATTGAGGAGCTAAAGCGATAGTTTTAATTTCTTTAATGTTAGGATGCTCTTTTGGTGAGGAACCATAAATATAGGCAGCTACTTTAATCTTTCCATCTGAGATTTCAAGGAATTTCCTCAATAAGTTTTTGGGGAATACATATATATTCTTATCTTCTACAAAATCATTCGTAGAGATATAAATATTTTTCATCCTTAAGGATAACAAACTGTTACTAATAGCATTTTTTCTCCATTCATTATTGGAGTGGAACGATTCACTTTCATAATTGGCAGAAGTGACAACAACTATTTCCTCACCTTGTGCGTTAACGGTCTTCGTCTTCATCACAGTAGTAGCTGAATTGGTTTCATCATCGTCTAACGCATTTATCCTTGTCTTATTGGCTTCTATTTCCGCCATTCTTTGCCTCTTAACAGAAGGTGCTTTGATATTTTGACCAAGAATCAAATCTTTTATTTCAGTCTGAGTCAATGCTGCAATTTTCACATTATATTTTTGACTGTATTCTTCAAGGATCAAATCTCTAAATTCTGATTCAATACCAATCCATTGCTCACTACTGAAAGATGGCCAAAGATGATTTGATTTGATCATTATGGTTGGATCCCTCAGTAATATCATCTTTGCCTTTTCCTCATTGGATTTGAGCCCCCTCAAGAGCAAGATTAATCTCGAGAAGGCAGTATAGGACGATACATTATCTAACCAATCATCATAAATGTTGAATAATGCCATCTGTGGCTCTGTAGCTTTCATGACAACATCGGATAATTTATCAATTGATAATGCAGAAGAAAATGGTAATCTTAATTCAGTAGGCCTGATTGCAATATTCGGGAAATCCAGCATGTGTACTTCTAATGGATCCATCATAGCTTTTCTGGTGACAATGATTTGTTTTGGCTGTTCTTCCTTAGGCAATGATCTTATGAGAGCACTCACTTCTTCTGCCGTTTTCCATTTCGCTAATTGACTCAACCTTTTTTGACCTGCCCAAACAGATGTATGCATGATCTTCAAAAATAAATGTCCTGTTTTTGGATTCAGCGTAAATATACATCCATTGATCGCTTTTGTAGCCACGTTACCTTCAACAGTTTTATGAACTGCTACTCTATAAACATTTGTGTCATCAACGAATAGTTTAATATCGTCGCTAAATAACTCAGCGTAGTTGGAAGAGTTTAAAAACGGTTCTTGAACATTAGATTGATAGATTTGCAGCCCTTTTCTAATACGTTCTCGTAACACATAGAGAGCTGGATTAGCTTTCATTATAGTCTTCATACTATTTTGAACTAATGGCTTCAAACCATTAAACCAAGTACCATATGCATCATACATGTTGTAAGCTAAATCAATCCCAATTATGATGCCTGTAGGAGAAGGGTACATACTAACAGTGTCAGTGGTATAATCTAAAAATTTAGCTCTCACATAACGAGAGATATCGTGTGAATCATAATCACCATATCTCAATTGAACGTCAAACCACATCTTAGAAGTCTTAGTTGCATCAAATCGATCATTTGTTTCGTGCAGTAAAGAAGGCTGAGACACTTTCCACTGGTAAAGACCATCAAGGGTAACATCAGCAGCAGAAGAATTCATCTTGTAGGATTTTCTTGGATGAACAGATTCTTTATTGACAGATTCTATTTGTAGCATATCCATTTCTCCATCTAGAATTTGACATATATCAAATACAATACTCTCATGAATCTTTTGCCAAAGATGAGCTCTGAAAATTTGGATTAAAGATATCTTCAAAGTGGGGATTTTACCGTGCAAAAAAATACCTGTTAAATCTAACTGTACAACGAATCCGACATAAACGTTAGCTCTGTTAATAGTCGGAGACCACCACAGTGTGAATCTACGGTTCGGAATTTGACTTAGACCAGTACGTTGGGCATGTGTTAATTTCTTAAACTGCATTGAGTCTTCAAATCCGGAAGCTTTTTCCCAAAAGAGACCCTCCCAAGAGTTAAACCCAGTTCCTTTGAACAGAGTATGCTCCAAAATAGTCTCAATTCCTCCCAATGCCTGAATCACATCAGTACGGTAAGCATTTAAGTTCCATAATTTTCCATCATGTCTAGAGCTTGTCCACCAGAATGCACCGCTTCGTTCCAACGAGTATTCTTTGAATAGTTTCCTAATTCTATGACCTCTATCATAGGCTAATGTATGTCTATCTTTTTGAAACAATGTACTAATACGAGGTATACCTCTATCCCAAGAGCCTTCCAGTTCTTCAAAAGCAAGTCTTCGATTTTGTTGAATTGCTTCTTGACGTTTGGCCGCATATTCAGCCCATACTCTCTGAGAGTCTAAAAATTCATTTTCCCAGGTAGTGATATACCTGAAAATTGTGGGAATAGATTTTTCATCTTGACTCATACCAGCTCTAAAATGTGTTATACCGGTGTCAGTTTGTTTTGACCATGCTAAATCTGACGTGGGAATCAGTATATGGGATGCACTAATCATTCCAAGCCCCCCTAGCTCCTTTGGAGTGTAAAACACTGCAGGTGGAAAACGAGCCGGCATTTTTGAATTCAAGCCTAATTTTACTCGATTTTGAATTCTAGTTTCTGCTTTGACGAGAATATCCAGAATATCTTCCGAGCTTACAATTGCCTCCCTAAAATAGGTAAATAGAGCAATTAGTGCCGTGTTCCACTTAGCTGCCAGCCGTGTAAATGTTGTTGAACCAGCAGCCATTAGAATTCCTCTGATATTACTTTCGAATTTCTTAACTTCTTCCTTGGAGATTTTTACGTAGGCTTTTGCACTCCTATGTTTTGTCTGTTCATTTATCAGGTCCCAAACACCTTCATCGGTTGTAGTAATTTCTTTCGCTCTGGCTCGAGGGAGAATTCTCACTTCAAATCCACACATTGAAAACAACAGGTTGGGATTGTTTTTACTGTAGACAGAAACAAAAGAACTTTCCCAATTGATATCAACCAAAGAGTTAGGAATACGTTCCTTGAACTCCCAGAATATGGCTCTTCCAAGGTTCACATCCTGTCTAATCAAGCGCATTCTTGAATCTCTAGGCCAACACGTCTTGTTATTATATCCAATATAGTTTTCAAAATTAGGATCAGGATTTTCAGATAAATAATCCTCAGTTAGTTCATCAGCTTCATTTTCCTCCAAATGAAATAAAATATGAATTTTATCCATGTACCTTGTATAGAGCCTTATAGGATGTTGTTTCTCTGTTTCAACATTCTTAAATTGCATGAATGTGTTTGGATTACTGGAAGGACCAGCTAAATCGCTAGCTCTATCAGGACCTAATAGCAACAAATCCATAATGAGTCCGTAATATTGATAAATGAATGAAGAAAATTGTAAACCTTTAATTAACCCATATTTATTAACATAACTCATATCCTTAAAGTTAACCACGACATTATTTTTTGCTGTCATATAATCTGCAATATTAGCATCCATAATAAGACGCAGGAATCTGTTCAGTAAAGTGAAGTCAATCTTTTCTGCCATTTGTCCAAGGGTAATCTCCATCATGACGGTGCTCTGACCTCTTGAGGTATCCCACACGTCAGAAACATTATTGATTCCTTGAGCCCACTTATAGACTAGAAGAGGAGGTATTTCATCATCACTAGGCTTGGTCCAATTTGGGAAAAGTTTTCTTTGACTTGCTTCATACCAAAGGTATTGATCGACATAAGCATCTGTGATTTTTTCTAGGGGATCTACAGAATACACGGATGAGATATGTTGAAAATGTTCCATCATAGACAAATCTACAGGTTTGAATACTCTCTGTGTCAGTAGGTACTTTTTTATACGATTTAACGTATCACTCGGGTGATCATAAGCCTCCTCAATCAAAGCAAGCTCTTCTCTTTCAGATGCGTTCAAACGGACTTTTGAAGCATAGACTTCTTTCAAATTCTCAAGGGCCAAAACAAGAATTTTAGTGTCATTCTTGTATGTTAGTGGAGGGAACGGAATTGGCGAAAAGTTCCTCGATTCTAACCAGTCTACCAGAGTGCCAAATATGGATGTTGCTTGTTCTGGAGTAATTTCGGGACCATTTTTTTCAACTTGCTGTTGCCTTTCTTGTTCTGCTTTCACCCAAAGCCTTGTTAGTCGCCCAAGATTTTTCTTGACAGCATTTTTTTCAACATGGACACCTTTCTTGATACGTTCTCTATTCTGATGGGCATTAGATACCCATCCGTCAGCTTTGGCTTTGATGTATCTCTCAATAATGGCCTTGATGGGTTCTGGCATTCCTGGAACATCCCAGGGAATATTCGCCTTCCAGCACCTCCATGCTTCACTTAAGTGCTGTAAGATTGTTCTCGCTTTGTTCTCTTTAATTCCTTCTGGTATCATGTCCATGATATCGTTCATAACAGAAGACCTTAGTTCCAAATCATAATATGCGTCCGATCTTTGCTTGGTTGTCGTTTTCACAACCTCATTCGAGCGACCTTCAAATTGACGAATGAGCATATTATCTAACCATCTTTCTAAAAGTGGTATAATACCTCTCATGAAAAAGATCCACACTCTCCAAGCAGGTTGCCAAAATCCACACCCTGGACCTTTTCCAATCATTTTATTAAATCTATGATAAACAATATGTTTTAAGTCTTTGCAGGCTCTTATTTGGTGCATTACTTTGTATTTGTACCTATAAATACCTGTGAGTTGTCCTAAATGATTAAGAATGTAATAGATACCATCAGCCAGCTGAAAGGAATCAATATGACCTAAGCGATGTTGCAAATGGGCGTCCACTAGTAATTTTATTACTTTGAATATTTCTCTTATCAAATGGAATGCATTACCAAACCGCGATTTCTTACGTTCTTTAGTGGTTAACGTCTTTGTAGGTTTCAAATTAAAGTTGTAATCTAAATGAAGATAAGTGAGTCCTCTTTTATGGATCAATAGATTCAACATATTGTGACCTTGTCTACACAGTTGTAAACCTGCCTCTATCCAATCAATAGAAGTCTGCTGAAAATACTTGGTATTCTTCAAACTTTTCAATAAAGTACCTCTTTTGACTTTTGAAGCTTTGAAAGCTTTAGAAGCTTTTAACTCGTTAGCAATATTGCTTTTCAATAACCTTTGATACGATGTTCTTACTTTCACTGGATACTTCTCATCAGGATGTTGCAAGTACCATTTTTTCACTAAAGCAACATCTTGCGATCTTACCATCTTTCCAGATTTTCTATTAAATGGGAAAGGAGAGTGATATAAAGCAAGGGCCTCTGATATAAATTTAGGTGCTAGTTCGAAATCTTCCATGCTGGGACGTAAATTTCCCGGAAATTGGACAGTAGGTATATTTGCCTGTTGTTCAGTTTGGTTATCAATTATATCAGAAAATGTGATGGGATGAAAGGATTCATCAAATGCAAAAATAGATTCATTCTCGGTATTATAGGAGTAAGTGGTCGAGCAAGTAAGCGGAGTGTGATACTCTAGAACCTCTACAGATTTTGGGTTGGTATTGTATAACTCTGGGAAGGCCACTTTATGCTCTGTTCGTATGCGGTTCCTAAATATAACACACTCAATAGAATTAAATTCAGTGTAGTCAGCATCTAATTCTTCATCCTTATACAGTGGTTCAAATTTAGGTCCACCAGGAAGAGCATTATTAATCGCTTTTGAAGTTAAAAACGATTTTTTATCAAACAGGTAATAATAATTTCTATCAATGATTTCATCTCTCAAAGGAGTTGCAATTCGATATAAATTAGACATAGTAGGTAAATCCAAGTTCCATGATTTATAACTGGTTCCATTAACTTTTGCAAAATCATTGAGTAAAGGTTTTCCTTCAAACAACCATTTTTTAACTTCTGCATCACGATAAGGGTCTAACTCTAAAGTCAAGGCTTCCAAAGGCTCCAAGCTCTCTATAGTGTCTGTATACGATACTGGTGGTTCATCATCGTCAAATACTGGCAGTCTCATTCTTTTAAAATGCGTTCTATCTCTCTTTTCTCGTCTCATCGCTAACCAAACAGCCGCCCACTGGGATATGTAGATCGGTTCAATGACTCTTGGAACTTCGTTAACAAATGTTATGGCACCTGTGGTATGATATAACACTTTCACTCGCTTAACTTGTTCCCAAGGCTGTGGCATTGATTCTAAAAGTTTTAACACCGCATGAGGAGCATACTTCAATGCACCAAGGAAAGAACGCTTATCATAGTTGAATCTTCTAGAAGTCATATCTGTACTACTCTCAATAATTTTCCTCAAGTGTTCAGGTGGCATTTCTACTTTATGAGAATGCACTAAAGATTTCTTCTTGTTCTTTTGCGCGTTTGTCCTCTGTCGAATAGGTAGTTTGCTCCTTTTTGTCGATACTTTATCGATACCGTCCGAAAGTTTTCTTTTTCCAGACCTTTTTTGATCACTCTCACCAGAAGCTATATAAGATACTGTATCTTCGAGCTCAGCGGGAGGAGCAGGAGGAGGCGGCGGCGGCGGCGGCGGTGAGAGGAAATTCACATTTTCTGTACTTTCTCCACCGGATACATTGTCGATATCATCAAAACCTGGTGGAGGAGGAGGAGGTGGTGGTAAGAATGAAGAACTCAGATCTATCGATGGAGGTAGAATGTCAAAAGCTTCGTCTTCTTCGTCAAACCCAGGTGGTGGTGGAGGAGGTGGCGGCAGATCTGACATTAAATTTTCACTTAATTCCGAGCAGCACCCAGATCCAGTCCTGACAGTGCGGTGACAACCTAATTGAACTTAGCCGAGCATACTGGTAGTGGTAATAAAGCTCATCTCTCAGGAATATTGTTATTTATTTAAATAATCATATCGAAAAAAAAAATATCGTGAAAAACGTTGTAGAAAGCCAGGTCCAAAAGACCTATAGGATGAGGACGAGTAGAGTCTTGTCCAAGTTTCAAGCCATGAGGGATCTACAAGTGCGCACGATGTTCCTTGCTTCTTCTATCTCGTGGGATGTGCCTGCCGTGATGTGGATAGCGTAATTATATGCAATGTCGTAATTTTTCAGACTCATTTCGTTCTTAGCTAGCCATAGTCTGGCTTTAATGTTTTCATCACTGACCATGACAGCGTCTGTCAACGGTTCGCTCTCCATACATTTGATCATGTACTCTTTGCAACTATGAAAATCTGAAATTTGTTCGTATTGTTCTGCTAATTTGAAAAACAATTGTGTATCTTGACTAATGTTGTTTGATAGTTTCAAAGCTCTAGTGTAACATTTGATGGACTCTTTTGTATTTGATAGTTTACCATAGCATTCTGCTAGGGCCTTCCACATGCGCCGATCTAAAGGTTTCAATGCACATGCTCTTTGGAAGTAATACAACGAATAAAGATGCATATCCAGAACTTCATACGCTTGTCCCAAGCCATACCAAGCTTTATAGTCTCTTTCATTAATATCTACAGCTCTTCTATAGCATTCAATGGCTGCGTGCGAGTTTTTCAATTCTACGAACTCATGTCCCATTAGAGTCCACGAGTTGGTTGATTTCTTATTTAAGATTAATGCTCTTCTGAAATACATGATCGATTTCTCATGTTCTTGTCTAGCGCTATAGTAGTTAGCAACAATACAGCACGTTTCTGGCCTATATCTATCCACTTGTGACGTCAATTGTGCTAAATATGCCAACTTAGAATGCTTTTGCATCACATATAGGATGTTGGAGTAAATATCCATCTCTTCTAACCTATAGGGATCCATCTTGAATATTTGACTGAAAATGGCTTCTGCGTTCACGTAATCCATATTATTATAACTAATCAAAGCGTTTTGAACCTTAATGTGAGGAAACTCGGGAAACAGCGTGGTTAAATAATCAGATATTTGGAAAAATTCATCGATACCATTATTGAATCCATGACTCTTATCATTAGCGCTACCAAACTCTTGTAAAGCAATCAGTTTGAAAAATTTAAACATGATATTATTTTCTATTAAATCTTGATCTTCATTATTCTTTACCTGTGAAGCGTCTTCGCTGTCGTCCAAAGTAGCTTTTCGAATCTTGAAACTCTCATTTAAATGCTTAATGACTAATACGAATTCATCAGGCCTAGATATACATTCTAGCAGTTCCACCCATGCAGTATAATTAAATGGATAATACGATAGCGACTCTAAAAAAGATGATAATGATGCAGATTTGTTACCATGTCTTCCCAATAAGACACCTTTCAGATAGTATAATAGCCCCATAGCTAATTTCATCGATTCAGTTAAAATAGTGTCCTGACTCTTTAATGAGTCAATAAACTCTCTTAATTCACTTAAAATCGTAGATAATGTATTATTGTTACTAGTGCCATTGCTGCGGTCTCTATGATGCGCATCGATCCCATATTGAGAGTCTAAATTCCCATTAATTGGCGGTTGTTCCCTATCTATCGAATCTCCACCAATCTGTGTATTAATCTTATTTGGAGCGAACCCATTCCTTGTCATTAAAACACTCTCTGTCGACTCTACAAATTTCTTATCCCATGAAAGATACTGACAATACAGTTTCAAAAATTTTAACCTCGGTTCTTTCACTTGATCCAAATAGAAAGCACACCGGTCAAACTCTTTACAATCAAACAGAGTGGAACACATCAGATACAGATCTGTATCCTTAATACTCAACCCATGGAAGGGATCACAAAAACTCGGTACTTTACGGGGCTCAATATCCCATTGCGACAAAGATTGTAAGGCCTCTGCTGACCATTTAGCAGATTTTACCAATTTCCAGTGTGATAGCTCAATAGCAGATTGTCGTAAACAGGAAGACACTTCGGCCACCAATTCTGGTGAAAGACTCTCCATCAAACTCGGTCTCAAACACGCCTTTGCCACACAGCTTCCACTAAATCGGGACTGACACGGCAGTTCATTTCTTTTGTGTATGTGATGGCTTTATGTTTACAATAACGAGCTCTGTCTTTTTTTTTTCTTTCCATTAATTCTTACTGTTAAGTTGTATGTCAAAACCCATCGTTTGGGATAGATAGTACACAGTTTGGACACTACTAGGGTGCTACAGCGAGTAATACACTGTGGAATTGATCTGGGTTGATGTCTTCAAGTGACGATGCTGGTTATTTTGCTTCTCTGTGTGAACTAGAGCAGAATTTACATTCTAACCACGAACAATTACAAACCGTGCTGGACAGTTTGCTAAAATTAGCGTTGTTACCCGAGACCGGTGTAGATGACGAGACCTTGTCCAAGAGACTGGATTCCTTAGAGAATCAGTTGAATAAACTAGTTGATACAAGCATTGATTTGAAATATTCTAAATTCCAAACTGCAGAGACTCATCTGGATCGCAATGCTCTTCTAAAGTCTGCAAACGAATCAGCGCTGGATACAGCAAACACAGAGACAGGAACGGCTACGGCTGATTTGCATGAGTACGTGAACGTTATGGAGCTGATTCAATTAGAGTCGTTAGAGTATATGAATTTACTCGGGAGACTCTCTACAGATCTGGTGAAGCAAGTGGAGCTATCAAACTCTAGCATAACTGAGTTCTATCTATCGCAGTGGGAACCGCCTCTTCAATTGACTCGGATCTTGGATCAATTCGATAACGCTGAAGTAGAGCCCGCTGTGGTGAAAGAACAATTACAAAACTACATGAACGAGTTGAAACTTTCAAGGGCGAGGTACACACTAGAAAACAAGTACATTTTGCAAAACAGATTGAAGCAATTGAGCAAAGAAGTGACTTACTGGAGAACTGAGTGGGATAATATCGAGATGTTGATGTTTGGTGACGAATCGACGTCAATGAAGAGAATGTTGCAGAATATTGAGAATTTGAAGACCAAATTGACCGTTGAACAATGAATGAACGAGCCAGAAACCGTCAAACTGTCTAAATGGACGTTCTGTGCTCATAGTGTAAACACATATAATATACACATATAATTCACATATAGTATATAACAGCACCACAGTAGTAACGAGTATAAACAATGAAACCAGCATCTTGCAGACGACAATGGCCTTCGTTTGTACGACACATGGTGTCTACTCCCGATAATGCTCCTACTCTGTTGGAAAATGAGGACTGGTTAAAGAAATTGACATTGACAGCTCCAATGGACAGAGCAAGGAATCGATCAGTTTATGAGCCACTGCATAGAATTGGCCGTTTGCGGAAGAAATTTGACTACCAGTTGAAGCGTAAATTACAATACCATGACGAGATCGAAGTTTCATTGAGCCATCTTTGCTCTACGAAGTATTTGAGACGCTATAACAATCATCATCAGGACCAAAACGGATTTGTGGATTTGAAAGTTGTCGAGTGTGTGAGTGGTGCTGGTGGTAACGGTGCTATATCCTTCCACAGAGATGCTAACCTTCGGTTTGGTCCACCCGACGGCGGAGACGGTGGCAGTGGCGGTGATATATACGTGAGAGCAGTGAAAGGTATGACTTCGCTCTCTAAACTAAAACCCAAGTATGTTGCTGGTTTCGGGAAAGCAGGCGGACTAGCACAATTAGACGGTTCTAAAGGTCATGATGTGCTAATTAATGTTCCGGAAGGCACTACTGTGACCTGGTGCTTAGATCCAAAATTTGTGAAAGAGACAGTAACTGAATCCTTGAACAACGCTGAAATGAAAGATGTACCTTTACGTGATCTCTTACAAAGGATAAAAACCCCATTAGACAGTATCAGTGACACTAGACACCCTGATTTAGTAGACCTTCTTTTACATAGAGAGAAATATGAAATTGGAGAGGGCTGGATATTCAAGGATAAAGATGAAAGTTATCACCTAGAGAAACAATGGTTTAGAGACTTAAACAATCAGACCAAGAACTATGACCGATCCGTCTTACAATCAGAGTTTGAAAGGGACAGATTCCCCTTGTTTGGGATCGATCTGGATGACGAATCACAGCCACCGACATGCTTACTGAAAGGTGGTTCTGGTGGATTAGGAAATATGCATTTCCTAACCGCTATGGTTCGTAACCCAAGATTTGCTAAAATTGGTAGACATGGGTTAAAATCGTTTTTCATGTTCGAATTAAAGAGCTTGGCAGATTTAGGGCTAATTGGATTACCAAACGCTGGGAAATCAACCATTTTGAACCAAATATCAAACGCCAGTAGTAAAATAGGACATTGGGAATTCACCACATTGAATCCACACATAGGTACAGTCATCCAGAACCTCCAAGGGGATAGCTTTACCGTAGCAGATATCCCCGGAATCATTGAAGATGCTAGCCAGGATAGAGGTATGGGACTGGAGTTTTTGAGGCATATAGAAAGATCTAAAGGCTGGGTTTTTGTATTAAGTTTAGAGAACCAGAATCCGGTTCAGGACCTGCATTTACTTTTGAAAGAAGTTGGAGGCATTGACACAGTGAACAAGAAGAACGTCCTAGTGGTTTGCAACAAGGCTGATATGAGCAACGGAACGTCAGATACAATGAACAAATATTTACAAGTAAAACAATTCTGTGATGCTCAACAATGGGACCACATCCCAATAAGTGCTCTGAGGGGCGAGAATATTGATTTGCTGATTACTAAGATGGCTTCCTGTGCAAAGGAGACGTCTTAATTGACCCAATTGCCATTGACTACTTAACAGATTGACATTTGGTCGAGCGTTTGTGCGAGAAACGAATTGAAGTTCTTATTGAAAGCTCATCGCGCCAAAAAAAAAAAAAAAAATTGAAAATTTTCAATTGGTAAAAAAATCGATGAGCTTCATTACTAACAGCCATTTATTTGATTGCTGTTTGTTGGAATTGTGATTGGATTATTATCGCTGTGTATACTTTTGTGAGTAGTTCAGTTGGATTAAAAGGAATAATGGAGTTTAACCAGCAAATAGCACAGCACCAGCACCAGGGACAGGTAGACCAGCAGTTTGGTTCCACTGTTCTGTGTTGCCACTGTGGGACTCCCATCGATGGGTCTGGCGGGTTAGTGATGTGTTACGATTGTATCAAATTGACTGTGGATATCACTGAAGGTATTCCTAGAGAAGCAAATGTTTCCTTCTGTAGAAATTGTGAACGGTTTTTACAACCTCCAGGTCAATGGATCCGTGCCGATTTAGAGTCTAGAGAATTACTTGCTATTTGTCTTCGTCGTTTGAAAGGGTTGACCAAAGTCAGATTGGTAGATGCTTCGTTTATATGGACTGAGCCTCATTCTAGACGTATCCGTGTGAAATTGACCGTACAAGGTGAAGCTATGGCTAGCACTATCATTCAACAAACCTTTGAAGTAGAATACATTGTCATTGCTATGCAATGTCCTGACTGTGCTAGGTCGTATACTACTAATACGTGGAGAGCCACCGTACAGATTAGACAAAAAGTTTCTCATAAGAGAACGTTTCTTTACTTGGAACAATTGATTTTGAAACATAACGCTCATGTGGATACCATCTCTATCAATGAGAGTAGAGACGGGTTAGATTTCTTTTATGGGCAGAAAAACCATGCAGTGAAGATGATTGATTTCTTGAGTTCTGTCGTTCCAATTAAATCTAAGAAGTCCGAAGAATTAGTGTCCCAGGATATTCATAGTGGGACCTCTACTTATAAATTTGCCTACTCCGTAGAGATTGTGCCGCTTTGTAGAGATGATCTGGTTGTTTTACCTAAACAGTTAGCTAAATCTATGGGTAACATTTCACAATTCGTTATTTGCTCTAAAGTGACAAATGCTTTACAATTTCTGGACCCAACTACTTTACAAACAGCAGATTTGAGTGCTGCAGTTTATTGGAGAAACCCATTTGACTCCTTGGCGGACGTGTCTCAAATGATTGAGTACATAGTGTTAGATGTGGAACCAACTACCATAAGGAAGGGTAAACATATTTTGGCCGACATGACGGTAGCTAGAGCTTCAGACTTGGGTATTAACGACCAAATATATTACGTCAAGTCTCACCTAGGTGCTATCTGTCATGCGGGTGACACTGTACTAGGTTATTTTGTTGCTAACTCTAACTATAACTCTCCCATGTTCGATGCATTAAACAGGGACTATGTCCCAGATGTAGTCTTAGTCAAGAAGTTGTATCGTAGGAAGAACAAGAAACCTAGAAACTGGAAACTTAAGAGAATGGCTAATGAGCATAAGGACATCGATGCTTCTAAGGACTATAACAATAAAAACAATAAAGATGATATAGAGCGCGCTGAGAAAGATTACGAGTTATTCCTACAAGAGTTGGAAGAAGACGAAGAGTTGAGGCAAAATATTAATCTTTATAAGAATAAGCAAAACATGGTAGCACACGATGATAATTTCGATGAAGATGCTCCTCAAATCAATATTGATGAATTGCTAGATGAATTAGATGACATGACATTAGAAGATGCCCCTATGGAAGGCGCGGAGATGTGACCCCATTGACACATATACATTAAATACATATATTTGGGTACATTGGATAGTATAGAGATTTTAGTTGTATAGTACATTTTGACATTAAACTTTTCAAATAGGCATTAAGTTATTCTTTATATAGCGGTGTATTTAAATCATGTTGACTTGACACCTTACATTGTGCCCCAAAGAAACATACAAGAAAACATGGTTAACAGCACTGCTATGCAGTACTCTACTGCTTTCCAATCATTCATTGATACATCTTTTTTCCATGAGTTGTCTCGCTTGAAATTGGAAGTTTTCAAATTGGATATTAGCCGAATCCCTATTAACGTAGAATTGGATCTAACGAGATATAACAGGGACGGAGACCCTATAGCTGTTTCACTTAGCCAAAAGAGCTTTACTGTAGGTTCAAAATCCAGTGATCGAGTAGGAATTTTGAGATTAGATGGTGAATTAATGAATTTTAATTCTTTGGAACAATTCAAAGTATTGGATAAAATTCAATATCTGCAAGAGAAAGGTTTGGAGTTGTTCGATACTATGGTTCAAGAAGGGTTGAATGAATGTTGTAAATTTTATCTGATAAGTTTTGCTGATCTCAAGAAGTATACATATTATTATTGGGCGTGTATACCAATAATTAATTGTTCCTCGCTAAAAATCCACCGTAACGATGACAAACAGGTTGTGAACTCTGCAGAATTAGCCTGCTTGGAGAGATGGTTTGCTACAAATTATCGTAGTTGGGTGTGCTTAATTAATCTTACCACTAAAGAAGTTATCAACATTGATCGGGCTGTGGATCTTAGCGACACTAATGATAAATATAAACTGGGGATCAGAGATCTGGGATCATTACCAAATATTCCTACAACTGTGACAAAGAACGTACTAGTGACATTGAAATATCTATTTCCTGGTTTACGTGAAATAACAACCATTTTCATTAGAGAAAACGAATCAAGTTTCCAATCATTGTTATTATTTGAGGGTATAGTAGAAAGGGAAACTTTACAGATTACCGGCTGGGAAAGAAATACGACTGGGAAATTATTACCTAGGAGAGTAGATATCTCCGCGTTGCTGGATCCAGTTAAGCTTGCCGATCAATCTGTGGATTTGAATCTAAAATTAATGAAGTGGAGAATTGCGCCTACTTTGAACCTGGACAAAATCAAAGCTACGAGGGTGCTGTTACTGGGAGCTGGAACTCTTGGATGTTATGTAGCTCGTTCTTTGATTGGTTGGGGGGTTAGAAAGATAACATTTGTAGATTCTGGTATAGTGTCTCATTCTAACCCTGTAAGACAGCCTCTATTTGAATTTCAAGACGTTGGTAAACCAAAGGCCTTAGCTGCAGCGCAGGCATTGAAAAACATTTTCCCATTAGTGGATAGTGAAGGCATACAAATGAATATTCCAATGATTGGACACCCGTTGAATGGTGTTGAGAAGGAACAAGAAGAGTTTCATCAGTTGGTACAACTTTTTCAAGATCATGATGCAGTGTTCCTGTTAGTAGACTCAAGAGAGGCCAGGTGGCTACCGACAGTGATGGGGGCAGCAATGAATAAAATTGTTCTTAACGCAGCATTGGGCTTTGACAGTTATTTAGTGATGAGACATGGACATTTGCAGGATAAACATCGATTAGGTTGCTATTTTTGTAACGATGTATCAGTGCCAACAGATAGTCTTACGGATAAGACACTAGATCAGATGTGTACGGTAACAAGACCAGGTGTAGCTCCAATAGCAGCAGCGCAGTCAGTAGAGCTGCTGGCTTCCATCTTACAGCATGATTTGATGGCTATGGCGCCTACAGACTCTGAAACTGTACTGGGCGCCATCCCTCATCAATTAAGAGGGTTTCTTCAAGAATTCAACATATTGAAGATAAAGACTCCAGCTTACCAAAATTGTTCTGCATGTAGTGAAGCGGTTCTTAGGACTTACAAGGAGAATCCTTGGGAATTTGTCACTCGAGCACTCAATGACGCAAATTATATTGATCAATTGAGTGGTCTCTACGATTTAAAACAAGCCACTGAAAACACTATAGACTGGATAACAAGTGATGGTGAGGATGATGTTATTTAATGAAGACCATCACTACCATTTACATATGATCTATACACGCTTAGGTACAGTGTCAGTAATTCCTGTTCTGTTCAGTTTCAGTTTGTAGGGCTTTTATGTCTTGTGCTAAGAAAAAAAAAAATAAAAGATCTATTTGTTTTGTAAACAAACCAGAAAATCGTTGATGAGTTACCCACTAGAGACACGCTAGCACATATCACAACAAGAACAGTAACGGGTTTTGTAAAAGGGAACCTTGACTCATAGCGATTACTAGGCGATAATGGAGGCAAGAGGCGTGAAGGATCATGTGTCTTTAATATCTTCTTTTAGTAATATCAATGACAATGACAGTGTGAACCAAGTGCCGATTCTTTCACGTCTTGTTAACCACGAGCCGCTGCCTAGTCTAGAACCTAAATTGAAGAGTGTTCCGATAGATAAATTACCTCAATCAGTGGGGTTGAATGACTCTCTTCGAGTGCAAGAGGCTTTAGTTGTTAACGATTTACGCAGTGTATTGATCGGGTTAACTGGCACGTATATTCGATATGGTAATGAGTATGATCCTCTGAATATAGGAGATGTTCCCGTGTTTAAAGTAGCAAAGAAGATGGATTCCTCTCTAAAGGCGATTTGTAGTAAAATATTGAAATTAGGAAGCTATTACGTAGCTTTGACTAATGCTAGTATTAAATGGTCTGAACTAAAATTTGGCATCGTTCTACAAAAACTTGGTTACGAGATCAATCGGTTTTTGAAAGATGAGTATTTAAAATTTATTAGTGAAGAGCTTGAATCAAATTTTAGGAATAATGGTAATTTTAGAATAAGAGATTTAAAACAAATGCTATATGATAATGACATTAATATGAAGATGACTCTTTTATATGACTTATATGTAAAGATCGAAGATGAAATGAGTTATAGACAATCTATTGATCTGAGGCAGGCCTCGTTGAATAATATTATCTCAGGTGTTCAAGATGAGAATTTAAAGTTAGGTAACGAGATCATGCCTATCTTTATAGAGAGAGACTTCTTACCTGTGGTGAAAGGTGGTATAGTGTTAAACATTTTAACAGAAGCTTTAAGAGAAAATTTGGGAGATCGGCACGCTGTATCGTATCTAGAGACGCTATTAGATAAGATTAGTGTTGAATATTGCTCTATGTTACACGTGTGGTTAACCGAGGGTGAATTAAATGATGAACATGACGAATTTTTAATCTGTAACACTATGCCTAGAGGTTCGAACTTAAGGAGTCCGATAGAATGTGATAGGGTATGGCTTACCCAATACGGGATTAGGCAAGACGGGTTATTGTCTCAAATTTTGGAGAAAAATGGCACTGACGAAAATCTTTTATTCAAATTATTAACCACAGGGAAACTACTCAATATGATCAAGAGATCTTTGCAGTCACATCAAGGATCTGTTACCAAATTAAACGACAAACAAGATACCGAACCGTCAAATTTCGTTAAATTAATGAAGAATACGAATTTTGAAATTTACGTGAACAAATGGTATCAACGCAGTAATGAGTTAGCTTTATTGATGTTAAGGGACGGATTTAAACTAAATGAGTTTGGTCACGTCCTAATGGAACTTTTTTTATACTATAAGAACGGTAACGAACTGACTAGACAATTAAACACTAATTCAGCCGTGCTTACTAAGACATACGATGAATCTACAAAAAGTCACATCGAATACAAACTAAGACAAAATATCTTACGCCATCCGAGACTGAGTTGGATCAACGAAGTGTATACCGCTTATCTTGACACAGACTCTTTTTTGAAAGCCATTCAAGAATACAACAAACTAGATTTAAGTATCTTAGAAGATTCTTGGCTCCAAAAGGACGTTAAGAGCCTAGATATGTTAAGAGCTATGATTATAGAGAAAAGTGAACAGACTCACTCGCTTAACGTTAATAAGGGTGAACTTATTGAAGGTGACCAACCCTTGGCGGGAGAAGTAAACATTTATCATTTGAAATATGACTTAAGTATCCCATATCCATTGAATGTGATTATTAATAGGTCGTATCTTTTACAATTTCAATTGGTTAATCGATATTTAAACATCTTGAGTTACCATTCCAGGATACTTGATGATACTTGGGTAGAGATCCATAAGAATGAATTATGGTGCTATAAAAAATACCCCAGAGAAGTGAACTCACTGATCAATAAAGTGAGGCACTTGCATGGACGCATGAACGGATGGTATAAATTACTTCTAGAGTATTTCACACAGGATGTCATCAACGTCGAAGTGATAAAGATACTGGACGCCTTACGAGAGAGTGAAACGGTTGTGGAGATTCAAACGAAAATTGGAGGAAGTTTATCTACGATCCTTCACAATTACCTGATCACTAAATTAATCCAAGAGCAATACGTTCTGTGGCAATTGTCGTTAAACTTGGTAAGACTAATCACCAATTTAAGACATCATTTATACAAGACAGACTATGATTTGTTTTTAAAATATCGTCGTCCAGATGATGAGTTTGAAGAAGATCATATAATAGACCACACTAAGAGCCACCATGCACATGTACAAGTGTTACAGAACTCCTTTGACAAGATTTATAACTCGATGGTGACCCAACTACAAGCTACCGCTGGGAATGAAGAGTATAAGAACAATAGCGAGTATGGAAGGTTACTGTTACAAAATCAGAACTAGGGCTGGATAGTAGGGCTATTCTGTAGGGCTGGAAACAACTCGTGTAGAATGACGCCTGTGCACCATTTTTCCCCTAGAGCCGTGTTCCACTAACGCGCCTCAATAGAGGAAGCCCGGATCTGGATGTGTCCCCGGAGCGTCTTGCTGGCACTGGCTGCTGGCGGGCTTCCACTGCTTGAGGCGGCCACTACCTGATCCGGTATGGGTCTTGGTGTAGTGGAAAGATTGTTCCACAGAAGTTGGTGGGAAATGAGACTAAAATTGTACCCATTTGCAATTGAAGACAGAGTGAGAATTAGACAGAAAAATTAAGACACGGTAGTGATTTCCTAGTGTGGGTTCAATTTTGGAAGTAGCATGAGGTTTGAATAGAATATCTTGGAAGAAAAATTTTAGCGATAATTGTACAGCAATTGTATCACTATCCTCAATTGGCCATTGATATATAAATTGATCAATTCTTTAGTCGTTATTTGGTTTTCTTATTCCACTTTCCTTTCATTATGGAATATTTTCTCGTTATTGGTTTTTCTTTATAAGAGTAAGCTTTATATTCGCACTTCAGTTGTACATATAAAACCGCTCCAAAAACTTAACAATGGCTATCTCTAAAGTTTACGCTAGATCTGTCTACGACTCCCGTGGTAACCCAACCGTCGAAGTTGAAATCACCACTGAAAAGGGTTTGTTCAGATCCATTGTCCCATCTGGTGCTTCCACCGGTGTTCACGAAGCTCTTGAAATGAGAGATGGTGACAAATCTAAATGGTTAGGTAAGGGTGTTGAAAACGCCGTTGCTAATGTCAACAACGTCATTGCTCCAGCTTTAGTTAAGGCTAACGTCGATGTCAAAGACCAAAAAGCTGTCGATGACTTCTTGATCAAGTTGGACGGTACCCCAAACAAATCTAAGTTGGGTGCTAACGCTATCTTAGGTGTCTCCATGGCTGCTGCCAGAGCTGCTGCTGCCGAAAAGAACGTGCCATTATACAAGCACTTGGCTGAATTGTCCGGTTCCAAGACCGACAAATACGTTATCCCAGTTCCTTTCTTGAACGTTTTGAACGGTGGTTCCCACGCTGGTGGTGCTTTGGCCATTCAAGAATTCATGATCGCTCCAACTGGTGCTAAGAACATGGTTGATGCTTTGAGAATGGGTTCTGAAGTTTACCACAACTTGAAATCTTTGGCTAAGAAGAGATACGGTTCTTCTGCCGGTAACGTCGGTGACGAAGGTGGTGTTGCTCCAAACATCCAAACTGCTGAAGAAGCTTTAGACTTAATTGTCGATGCTATCAAGGCTGCTGGTCACGACGGTAAGATCAAGATCGCTTTAGATGCTGCTTCTTCTGAATTCTTCAAAGACGGTAAGTACGACTTGGACTTCAAAAACCCTAACTCCGACAAATCCAAATGGTTGTCTGGTGAACAATTAGCTGAAATGTACAGCGGTTTGGTCAAGAAGTACCCAATTGTCTCCATTGAAGATCCATTTGCTGAAGATGACTGGGCTGCTTGGTCTCACTTCTACAAGTCCGCTGGTATCCAAATTGTTGCTGACGATTTGACTGTTACCAACCCAATCAGAATCAAGAAAGCTATCGAAGAAAAATCTGCTGACGCTTTGTTGTTGAAGGTCAACCAAATTGGTACTTTGTCCGAATCTATCCAAGCTGCTCAAGACTCTTTCAAGGCTGGCTGGGGTGTCATGGTTTCCCACAGATCTGGTGAAACCGAAGATGTCTTCATTGCTGACTTGGTTGTCGGTTTGAGAACTGGTCAAATCAAGACTGGTGCTACTGCTAGATCCGAAAGATTGGCTAAATACAACCAAATCTTGAGAATTGAAGAAGAATTAGGTGACAAGTGTATCTACGCTGGTGCCCAATTCCACCAAGGTCAAACTTTATAAGTGGATTAATTGATGATTTCACGTTAAATCTCTCTCTTATATAGATATATGAATAGAAATCTTTATTTGTCTACATTGTTTGTGCTAGACTAGTGTACAGAATTGAAATTGCCGGGTATTATATATTTCAAACTCACGTGATCCTTGACTACTTGATGTACAGATATGATGAACTGTCCATAGAATGCTTCTTCGCTATTGTGCACGCAAGATTTTACGATTGAGCAGCAATCACTCTTGCTTCGTTGGAAATTTTACAATAGAGCAACACTAATTTTGATAGTTGTTTGATATACAGAAAATAGCAACGTTATGTAGGACTCTTTGCACTTAATTTATACGGGCCGCAAGGTATAATTCTAATTTGGGCCATCTCAGATTTTTGCGTAACTTTAAAAGGGTTACGGGCATTGAAATTTGATACTACGTAGTCCAACCTGTGATGTATACAAATATTTTATAAGTCTATGCTATATTAAGCAAGGAGTGAGTATTGAACCAAGTTTTAGAGCAAATCTAGCGTGCGTGTTGCATATTGATAATGCAATTCCTGCTTCTTTATTCAAGAACACAACAAATTAAAAGTCAAAGGAAGCCGAAAGTTATAGTGATTACTTGAATTTACAGCGAAATTCTTCAAAAGCGCTAAATTAGTTGCATGAATCCACATTTAACACTAAATGAGATGAGGCAAGGACCTATTCTGCCGTAGATATCTTGCAATAATTCATGTTTATTAGCCTGAACTTCGGAAGAGAAAAATGAGTTTCAGGATTAAAGGTAGCGCAATTGCAACAAGTGAGGCACGAAGAACAAGACGTGTTTGAAAATTTAACGCTTTCTGATATTTTACAGAAACTGAGGACTTTGAATATTGGATTATATTTGATATAAAAATGAAGGACTGTCTAATGGTCTACACCGGGAAAATGGTACAATTTTGAATTCTGTACACTTGGAGGCCGCTAAACACTGCAGAATTAGGTGGCTATCTGTTGTCAGTACCCGTATAAGACCCGAAGAGGTGAAACCAGCAATATTCGAGGATGCAGCAGCTTCTGACGACTTTTTTTATTATCTAAAAGGCTTAAAGAATTAATGGTATTGAAGTTTCTGTTATCTTACAGTCCGTTATACAGACTTTTGGTTGCTGATTATTCTATCACTAGAGATGTTCTTCCTCTTTTCAAGAGATACATTAAACTAATGATTAAAACTTGTAAAGAATCATTAAACTATCCTTACGAGAAACCTAGGACAATGAAATACAACTTTTGCTTTTTTGAAAAAGCTAGATGAATACATGCAAATATCTTTAGAAAACGTTACGTTTATTGGTAGTAGAATATGAAAGAAATACTTGAAAATTGAAGAATGATATTTTTGTGTTCTTGTACATTGGGATGAATCACCATAACAACATTGTGCTCAAAGTGGGCAGTGCATTTGTCCGACAACCACTAGCCGAGTATCCTTAACGATACAACAAATTTTCATCCCACATATCAGAAAGTTATGAAGACGAGTAATATATCCTGGAGGTATCATGACTTTAACTACCTCCTTTGAGTTTTGGTAAGTGACTGTATAGAAATATCCTAGCAACAACGATAAGCAACGAAATATTGTCCAGTTTTCTCTCCTGTGCTACTCACAGAGAATATTGTTTTAATGATTAAAGAGACTTTCCGGAATTTATGTATTATTTGAAGACACTGACTTACATTATCTCTTTTAAAATATGTCCCGCATTTGACTTTTGAGGTTAAGGAACCCAAAAGAAGGAGTGGAGTGTATGAATTGGTTGTGTTTTCTTGATACTTGGTATTTGGGAAGTACACCAGATCGTTTGAGCATGTGAGGAACTTGTAAATCATGAGAGTCACTCTGGAAGTCATCACGAATTTTGAACATCTATCAAATTTCTCTTATTGAAAACAGCTTCGAATCTAGAGAGCGTAGTTTGTTTTTAAAAATCTCTCGAGATAGGTAAATCATAAGATTAGTTATAAGAATCTATAATATTGATTCAATGAATAATTAGTGGTAAATCAGCAACTGAAAATCAATAGTTGCAAATCAACAAGTGCAAATCAATTGACATGTTCTAACTTGAACTATATAAGGAGCTGTTTTACTGCCTATACATATGGATTTTTTGTTGTATCGCTTCTAAGAGCAGTAACTTAACAAGTAATGACCATAAGCAAGATTCACAGTAGAACAGTTTACGATTCTCGTGGTAACCCAACTGTTGAAGTGGAACTTACCACTGAAAAAGGTACTTTCAGAGCCATTGTCCCATCCGGTGCATCCACTGGTGCCCATGAAGCCGTTGAATTAAGAGATGATAGTAAAAATGATTGGCTAGGTAAAGGTGTTACTAAAGCAGTGGCCAACGTTAACGATATCATTGCTCCCGCTTTAATTAAAGCTGATATAGATATCAAGGATCAAAAATCTTTGGATGACTTCTTGATCAAGTTGGACGGTACCCCAAACAAATCTAAGTTGGGTGCTAACGCTATCTTAGGTGTCTCCATGGCTGCTGCCAGAGCTGCTGCTGCCGAAAAGAACGTGCCATTATACAAGCACTTGGCTGAATTGTCCGGTTCAAAGACTGACAAATACGTTATCCCAGTTCCATTCTTTAACGTATTAAATGGTGGAGTTCATGCTGGTGGAACTTTAGCATTACAAGAATTCATGATTGCCCCCATAGGAGCAGCCAATTTTTCTGAAGCTCTAAAAATAGGTTCAGAAGTGTATCACTATTTGAAACAATTAGCCAAAAAGAGATATGGTTCAAGTGCCGGTAATGTTGGTGATGAAGGTGGCGTTGCACCTGATTTAGAAACTGCTGAACAAGCTTTAGATTTAATTGTCGATGCCATCAAAGAGGCAGGACATGAAGAGAAAGTGAAGATTGCTTTAGATCCAGCATCTTCCGAATTTTTTGAGAATGGGAAATATGATTTAATGTTCAAATCTACTACCGAGAAAGGATCAAAGTTATTAACTGGGAAGGAGCTAGGTGAATATTATTTGAAGCTGTTTGAAAAATACCCTATCGTTTCCATTGAAGACCCTTTCGCTGAAGATGATTGGCCATCATGGTCTCATTTTTTCAAGACTACCGAATTGCAAGTTGTTGCAGATGATTTAACCGTCACTAATCCAATTAGAATCAAGAGAGCTATCGACGAACAATCTGCGGACGCTTTGTTACTAAAGGTCAACCAAATTGGTACTTTAACCGAATCCTTCCAGGCCGCCCAGGATGCATTTGCTGGGAACTGGGGTGTAAAGATCTCGCATAGATCCGGTGAAACAGAGGATACGTTTATCGCCGATTTAGTCGTTGGGCTAAGAGTAGGCCAGATCAAGACTGGTGCGATGTCAAGATCGGAACGCTTGGCGAAATACAATCAGATTTTGAGAATCGAGGAAGAGTTGGGCGACAACTGTATCTACGCTGGTACCAAATTCCATTCTGCTCACAGTTTATAATACGTACTGTAATCACTAAGTATTAACAATTATATATACGTATAAATACAAATAATAATTGTGTCAAACTTCTTACCACTTTTACATTCTTTCACATCACTCTCTTGTGAAGAAAACACACACAGCAAAGAAGCTTGAGAGTTGATCTTCAAACCATATAGCTTAGTAAGTACTCACATATAACTCATATAACTATATAATAAATGAACCACGCACACGCTGGCGGTAAGGAGGACCATAGCGGGATCAAGCATGGCGGCGGGTCGACATGTTCCATGAACATGTCGTTCACATGGAATTATAAGGACACTTGTGTAGTCTTTGAGAGCTGGCACATCAGAACAATCACTGGGCTGTTACTGAGCTGTCTCTGTGTGGCAATGGCGTCTTTTGGATACGAATTCCTGAAGTACAGGATACATCAGTTTTATCATAAGAGATCGTCGATTCTTCCAAATAATGTCATTGAGTCTAGGAGAGCTCAATTGAAGTGGCAATCTAGTGTGCTATACGGTGTACAAGTCGGCTATTCGTTTCTACTGATGCTCGTGTTTATGACGTATAATGGGTTTTTAATGATCAGCTTAGTGCTGGGGGCGATTTTAGGCCATTTCTACTATGATTTACCTATAAGTCAAGATACGACGGGATCTTTAGCTTGTCATTGATACTCGACCCATTATCCACGCAGGTATCCGAGGTTGATACAGGACAATTGTGCGTGCGTGTGTAAGTGTATTTAGTTTGAAGATGACTGTTATGAATAAGAAGATAGCTATTATTGGAGGTGGGCCTGGCGGATTGGCCACTGCAAGAGTCATGGTGGCCAACGGTGAGAATTTTGAAATAGATTTATATGTTCGAGACTCGGATATTGGTGGTGTGTGGTACTACCCTGAGGATGATAAGGGCGATAGAGTGATGTATGATGAACTGGAAACCAATATATCAAAAGAATTAATGCAATTTAGTGGATTCCCATTTCAAGAGCACTATTTCAAGTACCCAACAAGATTGCAAGTGTGGAAGTATTTAAAACGGTATTATAAGACTTTTATCGTGGAGGAGCCAAACGTGAATACCCATTTGTCAACAACCGTCACTCATTGTGACAAAATCGATAACCAATGGGTTATCAAGACTAATCAAGATGATATGTTACACAGTTATGATTTTGTAGTGGTGGCTAACGGACATTTCGATGTTCCATTTATCCCACAGGGGATAGAAGGACTCAATGATTGGTTCTTGAATGGTACCGCTTCTCATTCTAAAGAATTCCAAAACTGTCAACGTTTCAAGGGACAAACCGTGGTCGTAGTCGGGAACGGTAGCTCGGGACAAGACATTGTTAATCAGTTATCCAACTCTTGTGAAAAAGTGTACCAAAGTGTCACGAATATTCATGTTTTAGGTGAAACAATATTCCAAGATTCACAAATTGTAGAAATAGTGGATCAAATCGTTTCCACTAACTTACAAGACCGTACTGTGACATTGGATGACGGCCAAAAGTTGACTGACATCGATCACTTAATTTTCGCTACAGGATATTACTACAACGTAGATTTTTTACCTTCGGAAGTACGTGAATCATTGACAAACAACCCCGACGGGAAAGCAAAACAGTTGCATGAATTATGGTATAAGATGGCCTTCTTGAAAGACCCGACTCTAGTGTTTTCGCTATTACCGCAAATGATTGTTCCATTCCCGCTAGCTGAACTACAAGCCTGTATCATGAACAAGATTTTCACAGGAAAATTAGACCCAGTTCAACTACATCGCAAGAATCCGGGGGATACACAGTCCTCCTTAACTTTTTCTGATCTGGACTACTATTTCCAACTGCAAGCTCTTCTAGACGCTCACGGAGGCACAGAAGACAGTTTTCAACCTGTCAAATGGGACAAGAACTTATCCGATCAACGATTCGCTAGCGGTGAGGAGAAAAGGTTAAGAAATGTAGAATTACACAAGCTGGCTTTACAACAACGTGCTGCTAACATGCCATACAAGCTGGTACAGCCAGGGCAATGAGCCTGTCTCCTACTGGCTAAAACAATGCGTGACTCCAGTCTTCAACCGTTTGCCAAGTATTCGTGGAAAAAACTCTTTTTAAAATGCTCGAAGAATTTTTTTTTCCCATATCATTTAATGTCTATATATTTGACAGAAACACGTCCAGGCACAAGAAATGACCCTATATCAATAATCCGGTTTCCAGAGTCTTTCAAAAAGTGCTTGCAGCAGAGTTTACAAGAGACTGCTTCGAGGAACTTAGGACGAATCAGTCACGTTGGAACCTGTGAACTTATTCTCTATCCCGTATTTATTTGGACGAGTAAGAATATACTATTTTCCGATTCTCCGATAAACTTAAGAGTAGGGACCAACGAGAAGATTATCTGTAATCTTGGTATCCTGTTCCACAATCAACATGAACTCGAATATAGTCCATGATGCAACTGGAGAAAGTCAACCACCGGCACAACAATTTGAAACTTATTCATGTGCCAGATGCCGTAAATTGAAAAAGAAGTGTCCCAAGGAAATACCCAGCTGCCACCATTGTGTTCGGTTGAATAAGATATGTGAATACCCTGGCAGAGCGGTAAGGAAAAAGAGGAAGGAGGTAGCCTCTGGTGAGCAAAATGCTGAACATAAGTTAAAGAAAACTAGGAACATAAAACAAGCCACAGAACCAGATTCAAATGTTGGCACCAACGCGAATTCGATTACAGAGGATCACCATTTGGTGCTACCTGAGCAGACGCCCATAGTGGATTCGAATATGATGATTTCAACTGTGATACCACCGCCACAGGTAGCGACTATTCCACAGCAAGGATTTATTCCTCAACCGCAAACAGGTGTGCATCAGCCGCAACAATTCATCAGCCAACCTCAAGGGTTCCCGCCAAACCCTCCCGCTTTCCTACCACAACTACAACAACCATTATCCCAGGCTGGACCCAGTAAAGATGCTGAACAAAATTTTATGGCCGCTTTTGCTCAACATCCCATCAGTTATGAGAGTATGAATAATCTCATATCTGTGTTGACTACCATGGATGGTACTCCCTCTCTACAACCTTCTCCTGCCTCTAATCATAGTGGTAGCATGGGAACTTCGTCACCAAATAATATGAACCAGCACAATAGCTATGCAGGATCTCGTATCTCCAGCAACTCTATGAGCTATAATAACGGTAATGCAAATAATAACAGCAGCAATATTATGTCAAATCTATCTCAGGATATCTTCAAGCCGAACAATGGTTCCATTATGAATGGTAGAAACGGATCTAATATGTCTCCAATGGGGAGCAATGGAGCGATGATACCTGCAGGTTTACCAGGTGCTGTATCGGCCAACTCTGCTATGAACCAAAACGTAAATATGAATTTAAGCCCGAATGTGAATGTTAATGTGTATGACACTGGCAAAAACGATTCTGTGCCGGTTAATAGTGCATGTATTGAGAAGGAAACTTTAGGAGTGACTTTCAAAGGCGGAAAATCTACGTCGTGTGTTAATAACGATGGCTCATATAAAGCCATTGAGAGGTCATTACTCGATAGATTTATCGCTGCATATTTTAAACATAACCACAGACTATTCCCCATGATCGACAAAGTGGTTTTCTTGAAGCAAGTAGCCAGTATTAACGTATTTGATTTTCAGAATGTAGAACAGAATCATGACGATATTTTTATGTTCAAATTCTATATGATCATGGCTATTGGCTGTACCACACTTCGTAGAGCTGGCATGCTTTTACAAGATGAAGAAGAATTAAGTGAACACTTGTCATTTTTAGCAATGAAGAAGTTTAAACCTGTGATGGAATTACAAAACATGGAAACGATCAAGTGCTTGTTGCTACTAGGTATCTATTCATTTTTCGAACCTAAAGGTTGGTCATCTTGGACAATAAGTGGGATTACAATGAGATTAGTGATCATGTTAGGCTTAAATAAAGAAGTTTCCGCTAAAAAAATGCAAACGATGTCTGCAATGGAGGCAGAGTCCAGGTATAGAGTATTTTGGAGCGCATATTGTTTTGAAAGATTAGTTGCGATTTGTTTAGGGAGGATATCTGCCATTGATGATGAGGATATTACTGTCCCGTTACCAAGACCATTATATGATCACGAGAAAGATGATATCGAGGTGACTAACACGGTAATAAGGTTGAGAAAACTAGCCGGAAAGATTTATAAAAATGTCCATGCGGTCAGTGTCACCAAGAAAAACCTAAATCTTGAGCAGAAACAAATTATTATTGATGGATTAAGACACGAGTTAGACGAACTTTACGAGGCGGAGAAACATAATATGCTTTTAAAGAACCAAAACAATTCTGCCAAAGAAAAATCTACCATTTCGTTCCACAACTCTGAAGATTGGTTAACGATGAGATATTCCCAATTACAGATCTTGCTGTATCGTCCCTCAGCATTGATTCCAAAACCGTCGATAGAATCATTGAGTGTCCTTGGAGATTTTTGCCTTCAAGCATGGAAATATACCCACACATTATACAACAAGAGGCTATTACCGTTGAACTGGATCACCCTACTGAGAACGTTGACCATCTGTAATACGATTTTGTATTGTCTTTGTCAATGGAGTATTGATCTCATAGAGAGTAAGATAGAGATACAAGAAATTGTTGAAGTGTTACAACATTTTGGTCACAAGTGGGTTTTCGCTACTAAATGCGCAGAAGTGTTTCAAAATATTAGCAACACAATCCTGGAGATAAGTTTAAGCGATGGGAAAGTTCCTAACATGGATAAACTGACGAGGGAGCTATTTGGTGCTAGCGATACGTATCATGAAATTTTAGATGAAAATAACGTTGATGTGTCATGGGTAGACAAGCTAATGTGATTATGTAACGATGTAACGACTCATATAAGACGTAAGTACAACGACCGCTGTTTACTTTTTAGAGGAAAAAAATTGTGATAAGACAAATGTTAGAGCCAATGGCCGGCGAATAGTAAGTGATTACTCACTTCCAGTAGCTATAATCGCAAAGAAGTGACACATAGAGATAGTCAATTTGTATGGGGTATTTATCTCATTGTCATGCTTAAGTTGATGCCGGAAGCTGGTGGTAACAGCGTCCGAGACATCCGAGGCTTCCGAGGCTTCCGAAGCTTCCGAAGCTTCCGAGACTTCCGAGACTCCCGGAACACCCGAAGCTTCTGGGATATCCGAGGCTTCCGGCCGTTCCGGAACTTCCGCAAATTACAAATGAGGGCTGCACACTGCCGAGTAAGGAGTAAAAACGTGATATATCCAGATCTAGTAAAAACCATCACAAGAGAGTGGGAGGGTTTTAAAGCAAAGCAGGTCTTGCGCAATAAACCACACCCAATGGGAGTTGATGGGGCTAGGGCTGCATTCGTTTATTGCTTTTTCGATGGACCGTTTGCAGCACATACTAGCTCTGCTTAATAAGCACTGGGGCTTTACTGGATCTGAGATCGACTTCCACGCAGATTACGTGGGTTCTTCACGGTGATTACCCAAGCTGACACTATTTGGTATAGTAATTGCAGGCATTTGAAAAGTTTAGAAGCTACCAGAGTTTTTCTTTTGTTGAATCGTTGATTCAATAGTCAAATATTTACATATAAAAGGAGAAGCAAATTCAGTCCAAAACTTTTGATCTCAGTTATCTTTCGTCTATGTTGTATCCAAAAAATCACACATCAATACTATAATTGATTACAGTAACATAAATTTTAAACAATGGCTTTTACATCTAGCTACAAACCTGGTCAAAAATTCGAAGTCTCTTTCGCCAGCGACTATGAACCAATTGCTTTGAAGGACACGAATTTGTTCAAACCTATCAAAGTTGGTGACATGCAATTGCAACATCGTGCCACTTTACCACCATTGACTAGAATGAGAGCTCATCACCCTGGCAACGTTCCTAACAAAGATTGGGCCGTTGAATACTACAACCAGCGTTCTCAAAGACCTGGTACTTTATTAATCACTGAAGGTGCTTTCATCTCACCTCAGGCTGGTGGGTACGACAACGCTCCAGGTATTTGGTCCCAAGAGCAAGTCGAGGGCTGGAAAAAAATCTTTGCTAAGATTCATGAAAACAAGTCTTTCGTTTTTGTTCAATTATGGAACTTGGGTAGACAATCGGAGCCTGAAGTCTTGAAAAGAGATGGTTTACGTTATGATTCTGCCTCTGACGGTGTCTACATGAGCGATGAGATGAAGGAAAAAGCAATCAAAGCAGGTAACTTACAACATGGTATCACTAAGGATGAAATCAAACAATACATCAAGGAATACGTCATTGCTGCTAAGAACTCTATCGCTGCAGGTGCTGACGGTGTAGAGATCCACTCTGCTAACGGTTACTTGTTAAACCAATTTTTAGACCCTATTTCTAACAAGAGAACCGACGAATACGGTGGATCTATTGAAAACAGAGCTCGTTTCAGTTTAGAAGTTGTCGATGCTCTTATTGAAGCGATTGGCGCCTCTAAAGTTGCCATCAGATTCTCTCCATTTGGTACTTTCGGTACGATGTCCGGTCCTGATGAACCAATGATGGTTGCCCAATACGCTTACATCATTGCTGAATTAGAGAAGAGAGCCAAGGCTGGTAACAGATTGGCTTTCATCCATATGGTTGAACCTCGTGTCACTAACCCATTCTTAACCGAAGGTGAAGGTCAATTCGACGACGTTAGCAACGACTTCGTTTACTCTATCTGGAATGGTGTCGTCATGAGAGCCGGTAACTATGCTCTACACCCTCGCCTTGTCAAGAATGTCGTTAACGCTGATAACAGGACTTTGATTGGTTACGGTAGATACTTTATTTCTAACCCAGATTTAGTTGATCGTGTCGAGAAAGGTTTACCATTGAACAAATATGACAGAGATTTGTTCTATGCTATGACTGACAATGGATACATTAACTATCCAACTTATGAGGAGGCCATCAAAGCTGGTATCAAAGCTTAAGAAGTGACTTGACACATGGTATACACATTTTCACAATACATAACCATATATATATCTATAGAAACGTCGGTCAATATGATAACAAATCGATTTATTAACACTTAGAACTCGGCTGCGATAGTTTTGTGTCGAGATTTATCGAGTTCCAAACGAATTATGTATAGAGCCCAATTGTTGCTGCATTTGTTGGTAGTTACCTAGAATATTTGGGTTCTCAGGCTGACCATTATGGTTGACGACATTATTACCGGTAGCAATATTACCATTGCTAGCTGGCAAAGGTTGAAAATTCGTGTTACCGTATGCGGAACTTTGAGGAAGACTATTACCATTTGGATCACTATGGTAAGGCATAGGTGTAGTTCGACTATATTGACTATGATAATTGTTTGTTGAAATGTTTCCTGGATGCGAGGTTTGTGGTCCCTGTGGGTACGAAGACATGGTTGTCTGGCCGTTGTAACTGTTGTAAGTAGAAGATCCTGTCACTTGCGCTAAATTTGAGACATTTGTCTGCGCTGTATGCTGTTCATGAGTGCCTGTTGGAAGGTAGCCATTGTAAGAATTGATATTGTTATCTGCTTTCATTTGATTTGACGAACTGCTGAGTAATTGAGACGCATTGCTCAGATTTTGATGACTAGGGCTAGGCGATGGACTATTCGAAAGTAAAGATTGGAAATAATTATTGGCTAAACCTGACTGGCCATAACTGTTGGGAGTCGTTGGTTGAAGGTAGCTAATTTTTTGGTTATTAGGATTCGTTGCATGTTGTGGTTGTTGATATTGACCGTTATACGTTTGTTGGTTATTTTGAGGTTGCCCTTGGTCTGTGTTCTGCGGCGACATAATACTCGGAGCAACAGGATATATATTGGCATTGTTGGATTGATTGTTGATAAAAGCATTATGCTGAATGTTAGGATTTAATTGCTGCTGCTGGCCTGGATTGGGGTTCGGAAGCGGTACAGACGGTGAATGATGTCCTTGAACTGAAGGATTCGACGATTGAACATGAAGATTAGATGGTACTTGTTGAGAAGTATAATTGGATTGTAAGTATTGTTGCTGTTGTTGTTGTTGCTGCTGATTTTGTTGATTTTGTTGATCTTGCTGATATTGTTGATGTTGTTGCCGTTGTTGCTGCTGCTCTCCACCTGTGCTAGAAGACAGTTGTATTTGTGGAGGTTGATATTGAGTATGTGCCTGAGTCTGAGGTTGGGTATACTGCATGCTTGATTGTAGACGTAATCGATTGTCGATTGAGTTTTGCGAGAAATTCATAAAGTCACTTTGCCCAGTAGTTTGAGGAGAATGTATTGGGGTAACATTGTTAACCCCAGCATGAGGCATCATATTAGAAGAGTTTGCAGTTGCATTATCTTCAACATGCTGTTTCATTAAATAATTTGCCGATCCCGTAGCTGTAGGTTTCAATGGCTCAACTGCATTTTGGTTTATCGCACTAGCTTGTGGTTGTTGAGTCTGACCATATTCAAAATTTCTACGGGCTAAATAGTTTCCTGAACCAGTAGCAGTAGGTTTTAAAGGTTGCAATACCCCAGGTTGTCCCTGAATATCATTAGATTGATTTAAATTACCCACTTGAGAATCCACACCAGGTCCGAATTCTTGACGGAATAAATAATTTGCAGATCCCGTACTTGTCGGTTTCAAAGGTTGCAAAGGGGCCGTTATGGCATCTGTGTTGGTCTTGGTACTATCTGGATTCGTACTATTATTATTATTACTGTTAATATATGTCTGCGTTAAAGGTAAAGCTAAAGAGCCAGAGTCTACCCCTCGGATTTGTTTGAAATGTGATAATGAATCTTGCATATCTTTTAACAGTTCCTTTTCTTCCTCAGTTTCTTGTTGCTCATTGGGTAATTGTGTGACTAGAGCACTGTTCTGGTTTCTTCTTTGTTCCATAAGTTTTAATAATTGCTCCATTGGTAAAGTTAGATCTAAGGGGCCTTGGTCTGCTTGTGTATCCAATTTTGCATCTTGTAAAACTGTTTTAGACGGGATGTTGTTGGTCCCAGTGATATTGGCTGGTTCAGGTGCATCTTGAAACGTGATTTGTTCAGCAAATCTAACCTTTTTATTTTTAAATACACTATTAGTGATTCTTCTTCTTACCCTTTTTCTTACAGATTTTCCTGTTAATAATAACGATGCAAACGAATCGAAATCTACAGATCCATCGGTAGCCCCATTGGCTGAACTATTAGTATCTATCTCTTCTTCTACTTCTTCATAAACTTCGCTAGTCCCCTCTCTGCTTAAGATTGGACGAGGTCTTGGAATCGGGGCTGCTTGTAAGATCATCTTCCTCGTAGGGATAACTTGTTGTACTAAAGCAAAGGAAATTAATCTTAAGACTGCAAAAAACTGACCAATATTTAATGCGTTCTTACAACTTCTAAAGATAATAGAAATTCTATTCATAACTTTGTCAGTGATAATAAAATTATGCAAAAAATTGAAGACATCCACTAACCTAACGAGTTTATTATGGGTCTTAGAAGTGATTAATTTATACCATCTCAAGTATGTCTTGGTCTCTTCTTGAGATAACTGCGTCTGGGATAGAGATAAAGGTACGCGAAGATCTTCTTGATCCTCCCTATAGTCATCAAAGCTAGAATTACTTGTATCACCACTTTCAGTGCGATTATGATCAATCTTTGAGTCTGAATGCGGCTTAGTAGTATCTGATGATCCTGCTGACATAACTTTCAAATGGTCAGTAGAATCAGTGGTACTGGTGATCTTCGGATTATTACCAGTTCTATACTTAGAAGCAAATGGATTATGATTTGACATATGCTGGAAAGGTTTTAATGGCGTAGACGCAGTACTCACTGCAGTACTCACTGCAGTGTTCAACACTTGCCCAGGAAGCTGAGCTAAAGTCTGTGTAGCAGCTAAGCCGAAAGAGATCGGAGGAGGAAGAGAACTACTCTGTTTGGAATCATTATTCTCATCACTGACTTTTAAGCCAGGAATATTTAACCAGTCAAAAGACATCTTGCCATGCACTTCTATCCAAACTATTTAAAACCGTATAGATACGAAATGGCTACCAGAGTGTTAAGGAAAATGGCTGGTACAAAAAAAATCCTCTTGTGGTGAAATGAAGCTTTTGGGAACGGATCTGAAGCTAAAACGCTCTCTAATAAATAGTAGCTCCCTGTCTATAAGTTCTTACAAGCCTTAAAAGCACTCGGAGTCTTTCAATGAAAATTGTGTCCGTAGGATAGGACTGTTAGTGTAATTGAAAGAAATAGGTTTAAAACACTTAATTAAGTAGAATTCTTATTGAATCCAGGGTTTACCCGGTAATCCAGAGAGTCATGATTCGGCTGGCATTCTATATATAAGTGTAAGGATTGAACGGTATATACGACTGAGTTAATGTGAACTCAGAGAATGGAGGCGCTATGGGTTTTGGAATGTTTGAAAAATTCATCGTAAAGGTCTTTACCTCCAGGATTTCTATAATCGCTACGAATCTTAATTGATCTCTTATAACCTTGCAGAATTTGTCCATCGTCTACATCGCTATGTATGATATCTTGCAAATGCTTCAACTTTTCTGGCGAATCAGTAGGCGCATTAGTCGTCAAATAGCAATCTTCCTGAGTTTTGTTAGGAAATGTTAATTTAGTTTTCGATTCACGGCCCATTTCGGTCGCTCCCCCACAAACGTGTTTTGATTCAAGCACTTCGAACTGTTCGTTGAACAGTTCGAAGCCATTGGTGTGACCGGTATGGTCGTCAATATTCTCTGTCTCTTGTCCATTATATTCCTTTCCTAAAGCATTGATTTCTTTAGTAGTCTGTTTCACTTGTAACGAGGAGAACATTTTGAAATGCTCTTCTGTAATATCTTTATTATATTTCTCAAACACTGGCTCTCTTTTGTCGAAGGGATACTCTTCAGCTTTAATATTAGGGTCTCCTGCCAAAAGTTTTGAATTTGGGTTTTGCAACAATTCGTCGATGTTGAGAGCTTCACCAGGAGGAATCGCTGTTGGGTTAGAAGGTGTTACGCAATCTAAATCAACTTCTTTCCTCATTACTTTATCAATATCGATCGCTGAGAAAAAAGCACAATTCTGAGGTAAATCAAAAATCCCCATCTGTTCACAAAAGATAGCCCTAGTCCAGAGATTGCTGATTTGAAGTGCCATGGCGACTCTGTATTTATGGGCCTCACTACTAAGGTATCTAATCTCATCATGGATAGTCAAACTTAACCTCGCATCCAACTTGTATTTGGCAATTAAGTAATTCATGGAACAACATAATAAATGTAAATAGTCCACGCCAGATGATTGAATAGTCCAATTGATTCTAGAAGGTAAATATGAGTTGGCCTTCAAGTTTTTCTTCAACAAAGCATCCGTGATGCTACACCCAAGAACAGGAGTTCTTGGAACATCCTGTTCAGCAACATTTTCTAATTTATTAAACAAAATAGATTCTGAACCACCATACCAGTATTTTCCAAACTTCTTTGATCTCCTCATTTTGCCCTTCGTGTTATCGTAGAGATTTGTGGCAAACTTTCTGGCTTCCTCATCTGATAAAGTTGGATTAAATCGTTTCAATAACTGGCCGGCAAAGTTGACACCAGCACCATAGATGCGTCCATAATTGAAGATTTTGGCCTCATTTCTAGAACAGCTCAATAATTCTGCCGTTTTAGTATGCAAATCAGTCCCTTCATTCTTTGTCCCTTCTAAACACATCCACCCAATTGGCGTCCCACCATGCAATTTGAACACAGAGTCACCGACTAAAGAGGCAATCCATAGTTCTTCGCTATCCACGTCAGCACCAACAAAACAGTACCCTGGAGGTGCTCTAATTTGAGATTTTAATTCAGAACCAATTCTATTTTTCTTAGCATTAGAAGCAGTCAACCAAGTACTTTCCACGGCTCTCCTTGTTATAGTCCCCATAGGGATCACTTTAGGCAGGATAATGCCTTGGTTCAATGTGGATTTGTTTGTTGCGGAATCATTTAGAGGTTGGAATTGTTTAGGGAACTTGGCTGATGATACCACAAATTGTGACATAATTCTTTCCCTGGAAGACATCCAATATGAACCAGCCGACCGTATTTGTAATGCCTCATGGGCTAGTGGAGTCCCCGACTTCAATATCCCTGCTTCTAAAAAATGATTAAAAGGCTTACTCATCAAAGTAGAACATTTCATATTAGAATTTTGAGGATGCGGAATCCTGAATAGAATACAATTTTTAGAACAAGTAGGGTTATAATCCATTTGTGCTATTTCACTGGCGGTTTCATAATTTTTCTCCTTGTAATACTCTTTCAACTCATACGGTACAGGGAAACACCAACCTTCCTCTTTAGTTAAAAATACAGGATAACCTTCCCAGGAAAGTTTAAAGAAAAATGGGAGGATCTTAGATCTCATTGTTAAATTAGGTTTGACAGCCTTCGAAGACGAAAATAAGGATCTATACCACTCAGGGAAGCCAGGTAATTTTTGGTTTTTCTTTGGTACACCTTTCTTAGTGAGTGCTACCGGTTTCAGAGTCCAATCTAATTGGCTTAACCATGGATCATCTCTGATCTTTTTCTTGCTTTCTTCATTAGTCTCCCAATCTTTTAACTTGACCACATCGTCGATGATATCCTTTATCTTGGCCTCAATTTGTTTATTCGAGGTTTGGTATAGGGATTCGGACTTATTGATATAATTTTGCCAATCCGAGCTATCCACAGGTAAGATGCATTGGCTTATTGATTTTAATGCACCAAAAGAGACTGGATGAGGACATTTAGCTAAAAAAGATGGGAAAACCTGATCAAAGACTAAGCTTGTAGCTTTTACATCAGAAGCACAGTAATTTACCACTTCTTGAAAATTATCAATAATGACTTGTTTATCAATGGAAGAGAAATAATCTCTAGTGGATTTATCCAATTTAATACCACAATGAAATTCAGCTACATCTTTCAAAGAATTCATAGATGCAACGTTCACCCAAGGGTCAGGGTCAGCTTCTGCATATTGAGCCTGCTCCCATGAGTCTTGTAAATCTGAATCATCATAATTTAATGACACGCCTTGAATCTTTTCAATCTTCTCTTTCCTCCTCTTCATGAACAATGGTCTTTGTCTTGAGCAAAGCCCTGAAGTGGCAACATGTAACGACTGGGTGTCCAAGAAGAATGATTTCGACGGTTTGAAGTTGTATTCTTCTAAGACATGGGCTCTATCGTACCCAACGTTGTGTCCAATAACCAATCTACTCTTATCCAAAGTTTGCAGAGGAATCAAATGCTCTACTGTGGCATCGCTGCCTTCGGTAATATATGGAGAACACCACAGGTACCAAGCTTTACCACTTAGCGCTACGGCAAACGTGGGAAACTGTGAAATCTTATATAAAGTTTCGACATCAAACACAAGCGTATCTTCCTCGGGCCCTTCCACGACGGTAGGTTCACATCCTGGCTCGTATTTAACCCATCCTGGTTTCAAGAGCCAACTTTCTGGCGCCTCTACGATACTAATAAATTTTGATTTAGCCATGGATAGGAACGGGTCCGCTGAAAATTGCCCTAATTTCTGGAAATGCTCATCCAAAGAGTTACCAACCAATTCAGGTAGCTGGAAAGAAATGGGCTCTCTTACAGAAGTCTTCTTACCCCAAAGTCCATGTTTCTTTAAAGATTCTTGAGCTAAGGACTCCATATGTTTCCCTACAGACGACCCACGCCACTCATTCGTCAAACCACAGCCCCGACTAGGGAATACTTGCTTCTGAAGTGCTTCACCAAGGTACTGGACCCCAACAGCATTCAATCGTGGCAATTCTTTCCATTGTGAACATTTGCTGGAAAACCGACGATACCTATAGATAACTTGCCGAAACCTGTTAGTATGAGTAAACATGCCATGACAAACACAAATACAGCTCTTATTTAGCGGTAAACGAGGTCCTTGCATGTGTATCAACGACATTCTTCACGATGAAGAAGTGATGATAGTAATGACAGTAACAATAGTAAATAAATGAAAAAGTGTATATCCGTTACTTAATCCACTATTAACTGTAATAAGTAGCAGCAAAGCACCCAAACGCCATCACAAAACAGAGCTAGACCACAATGTCCTCTTTAATTACTGCCATGACGCCCAATGAGGTGAACGACGAGTTGAACAAGATGCAAGCGTTCATTCGGAAGGAAGCTGAAGAGAAAGCCAGGGAGATTCAGTTAAAGGCTGACCAAGAGTATGAGATCGAGAAGACCAGTATTGTGCGTAGCGAGATCAGCAATCTAGATAGCAGCTTTGAGTCTCGTATGAAGAAAGCTTCTTTGAAGCAACAGATCACCAAATCGACGATTGCTAACAAAATGAGATTGAAAGTCCTTAGTGCTCGTGAGGAGTCCCTATCACATGTATTTGAAGCTGCAAGAAAAGACTTGGCTAAGTTGGCCAAGGATAAGAAAAAATACAGTCCTGTCTTGTTGAATCTAATTCTAGAGGCTATGCTAAGGTTATTGGAGCCTCACGTTCTTATTCGAGTGAGAGAGCAAGATATTCCATTGGTAGAAACTATGAAGGAAGAGCTAGTCAAAAAATACAAAGAAATGACAAGCAAAGATATCGAAGTGACCCTAGCCGATACTCCATTAAACAAAGAGTTACTAGGTGGAGCCATGGTTTCTGATTTGTCAAAAAAGATAGAGGTTAATAATACCTTGGATGAAAGACTGACGCTTCTAAGCGAGGAGGCACTTCCTGCCATCAGATTGGAAATGTTTGGTATTTCAAAGACTAGAAAGTTCTTTGATTAATGCGAAGTACGTTCGTTTCAATGTGCTCATGGAAGGTATGCCATAGTAAGTATTCTCTTTATATAGTAAATCACTACTTAACAACCATTACAATTATGATCACTAGCGAAGGATTATCACTTTTGGCATGGAGTTACCGCAGTTCCAGAGAGGAAAAATACTTTGCTAGGACGTTGAAACCTTTCATCATTGGCTTTCGAGGAAGCTTTACTATCGTATTGCGGGTTTTACGAGGAAGATAAACGGTTTCTTAAAGGCCCAAATTTGATTTAAGATGAGCCGGTACATGGCTTCAAAATTGGTTCTAAGTCGACAAGGATTTTGTAGGGCTAGGTCACATTGGCAAAGATCAATTTCGTCGTTGTTAAAGAGTTCAGAATCGTTAGAAGGACAGCATTTTCTAACTTCAAAGAATCAAATTATTCTAAAACCAATGAAACCTAATGACACTTTCATATCAGGTACCGTTTTCAATGCTATTGGCACCATCGAAGGAGTGTCTCAGAAATTTCCTAAGTGGACGTTCTTGAAGGATAACCAATTGTATCCGAGAGATTTAAGGAAAATCGATACTTCTTCAGTTGATGTGATCCCCAGCATCACTGTTAAGAACGATTGTTTCGTGGTAAATATGTTATACATCAAGGCATTGATTCGTAAGGACAAAATTTATGTCTTTGATACGAACTCCCTTCATGCTACATCTAAATTGGGTGTTCTAATGTATGATTTAGAATCTCGACTCTCTGCGACAGCTAAAAATTACAGTCATAACTCTAGCGTTACTACGACGACTAATACAGTACCGCTTAGTCAATTATATGAGCACAGGGCTTTAGAGAGTATTTTAATTAATGTGATGAGTGATCTGGAGACAGAATTTTCATCTCAATTTCAGATTTGTAGAAGAATATTGAATGATCTAGAAACTGAGGTCAACAGAGACAAATTAAGAGAACTACTAGTTAAATCTAAGAATTTAAGTGCATTTTATCAGAAATCTTTCTTAATTAGAGAAGTATTAGATGAATTATTAGAAAATGATGAAGACTTGAAAAGTATGTATCTAACTGTGAAAAAAATCGACAATGATTTTGCAGACCTGGAGATGCTTTTAGAAAATTATTACACCCAATGTGATGAGTTTGTTCAACAAGCAGAATCATTGATCCAAGACATTAAATCTACCGAAGAAATCGTTAATATTATCCTTGACGCTAATAGAAATACGTTAATGCTCTTAGATTTAAAAGTTACCATTTATACATTAGGATTTTCAGTAGCATCGCTATTGCCAGCATTTTACGGCATGAACTTGAAAAATTTTATAGAAGATTCGACGCTTGGGTTTGCAGGTGTCGTCATTTTTTCAATCCTGGGTGCCTCAATCATTACAAAGTATAATTTCAAAGCTTTACAATCTGTAACAAAATTTTCAGTGTTTTCACCTCAGCATAGATCATTAGACTCAATTAAAGAGACCAATAATATGATGAATCCATCAACAAAGAATTTTATGAAAATTTCTAAGCCTAAAAGATATTCAAGTTTTTTCAAACGAATACAGTGGAAAACTAATAGAACTAAAAATGAGATTACAAAGAAAGAAAGAGACGTTATATGGAAATGGCTAATAGAAGGAAAGAAAGATTAACCCAATCAAAGGTACTTATCGATAAGAAAAAAAACGTAAACAACTTTTAATTAGTCATTTATAGACTTGCATTTTAAACATAATATTCCATTCAAAAATAATCTATCATAGCAATTCGTTGTGCTTTTAATGACAAATTACTCAATAAATAAAAAGATGATAATTAAATTATAAGCTAATATACAGTATTCATAATATTAAACAGTTAATTTATCTTTTAATAATTTAGTGACTTCATCAACAGCTTTGTTTACTTCCATAGGCTTGTCACCCATACCTTGATAAACATTTCCTTTTCCACCAGCTTTACCGCCAATGATTGAAGATACTTCTTTAGCTAAGACGGAACCGTCAATTTCTTTAGCAAGAGCAACATCTGATATGTAACAACCATGGGCAATTTTGCCTTCTGGATCATTACCTGTAAATAAATAAATGGATTTGTCCTTAGCAGATGATTTAACGTAATTGACTGCTTCAGTGATGGCCTTGGCGTTTACAGGAATATCAACAAATTTAACAAAAAAATCGGAAGATTCATTCTCTGTAAAATAAGCTTTAACTTCGTCAACAGCCTGTTTAATTTCTTTCTTAGCTCTTGATTTCACTTCGTCCTTTACCACTTTCTCAATTTTAACAAATTTGTCTTTCAATTCTTGTTTAGCAATTACTGAAATAGATAATTGACCGAGCTGAACACCCAATTCTTTTAATTTTTTTTCCTTCAATGGGGAGAATAAAAGTTTCTCGGCAGCCATTAATTTTGTGTCAAAATCATTAGCAAGTCTTTGAGCTTCAAATGCTTCAGCACCGGTAACAGCCACGATTCTTCTAATACCTTTAGCAATACCACCTTCTTCTAAGACAATGAAATATTTTATGTCAGAAGTCTTAGAAACATGGGTACCACCGCAGAATTCAATGGAATATTTATTCCACTCTTCATTGGATGGATCCTTCAATAATTCATCGACGGGTTTACCGATAGAGACAACACGTACAGGGTCTGGATAAGTTTCACCAAATACAGCACGAACAGAAGAAATAGATTTTGCTAAATCTAAAGGAACATCCTTATAGTAAACAGCAAAATTTTCTTTAATCTGTTGATTACAAATATCTTCCACTTTGCGTAGCTCGTCTAAGGATAAACCTTTCTTATGTGAGAAATCAAACCTTAATTTCTCAGGAGCTACTAAAGAACCTTTTTGATCAACTTCATTACCTAACGTTTCTTTTAAGGCAAAATTTAAAATATGAGTACCAGTATGGTTATTTTTAATTGGGAAACGGCGTAATTCATCGTAAGATGCAATGATTTTATCACCTACAGATAATTTACCTTCTTCTAAAGAACCAGTATGGAAAACAAACCCATTATATAGTTGAACATTTTCCACGTTAAACTCAGCGACATCGTCGATAACAATTTTCCCCGTATCATATTCTTGACCACCTTGTTCAGCGTAGAAACATGACTTATCAAGAATAATACCATACTTCTTGCCCGGTTCGGAGATTTCATCAACGAATTTAGAACCGTCATGCAATTTCAAAATCTTAGCTTCAATGTTATCGAAACCATATTTGGCAGAATCATCAGTCTTGGCAACTTTTTGCTCATTCAATTCATTCAATTCATGAACGTTTAATTTGATCAAATCACCATTATCCTTTTTCCCACCTCTCTTGGAAGCTTCGTATGATTCTTGCTTGGCTTTTTCAAACCCTGGCGCATCGATAGACAAACCTTGTTCTTCAGCCATTAATTCAGTTAAATCAACAGGGAACCCATAAGTGTCATATAACCTCCAAACTTGTTTCCCATCTAAAGTCTTAACACCAGACTTCACAGCTGCTTCAGCGTATTTTTCGAATAATTTCTCACCACGGTCTAAAGTCTTCGCGAAAGAAGCCTCTTCTTCGTCCAGAATTTCGAACAAGAAAGAGGGATCTTTACTCAATTCCGGGAAAACCATTTTCACTTGTTCGATCAAAGTAGGTGCTAAAGTCGAGAAGAAGTTACCAATTGGGTAGTTCATATATTTTCTAGCATAACGAGCACCTCTTCTCAAGATACGTCTTAGCACGTACCCTCTCCCTTCATTGTTTGGAACTCCACCATCAACCAGAGCAAACATTAAAGTACGGACATGATCAGCTAGCACTCTATAAGCTGTGTCAATATTGTCAACGTCCTCGTCACCAAATTTACCACTATACGGTCTAACATTAGTGATCTGCTGAATTCTATGGAAAAGAGGTTGGAACACATCCGTGTCGTAGTTAGATCTTACGTCTTGCAATACAGACACTAATCTTTCAAAGCCCATACCAGTATCAATATGCGTAGCTGGCAGATGCTTCAAAGAACCATCTTGCTCTCTATTGAACTGAATAAACACTAAATTCCAGACTTCCAACACATCTGGATCATCCTGATTCACCAGCGAGGCAGCGTTTCTACCACCGATTCTATCATAGTGGATCTCTGAACAAGGTCCGCAGGGACCTTGTTCACCCATTTCCCAGAAATTATCCTTAGTGTCACCAGGTAAGATATGATCATCGGCAACACCCACGTCTCTCCACAATTGACGAGCCTCCTCGTCAGCCTCTAACCCTTGTTTCGAGTCACCTTCAAAATAAGTCACATAAAGCCTTTCCGTAGGGATACCATACACTTTCGTCAATAATTCCCAAGCGTAATGGATGGCCTCTTTCTTAAAATAATCACCAAAGGACCAGTTACCCAACATCTCAAAAAAAGTATGGTGATAAGAGTCTCTACCAACATCCTCCAAATCATTGTGCTTCCCACCGGCTCTAACACACTTCTGTGTGTTATAAGCACGCTTCAAAGAGTAAAAATCAGAACTTGGATCCACTGTACCCAAGAAGATAGGCTTATATTGGTTCATACCAGCATTTGTAAACAATAAAGTAGGATCATCAAATGGAACTACAGGAGATGATGATACATACGTATGAGCATGCGACTCAAAGTAATCGAAAAACGTCTTACGAACGTTAGAAGCTGTCCACTTTTGCTTATCACCAACCGTCATGATTCCGTTCTTGCAACTCTGGTAATAACGAATCTGACTTTTAACACCAAATTTTCCGCAGAATAAGAATGACGTCTTGACAACAAACGTAGAAGATAATACCACTCAGCAGTTTACTTCTTATATAAATATTGCTAGTGATGAGAAGAAGAATTCCAACACTCGATGACTTCGAAAAAGAAATTAACTGCAAATTTCACATCATTTTAAACGAATTTGAGGTTATTCATTTCTAGATAATTGACCGGGTGTTTAGTTGATTGTTATACGTACACTAAGTGTTGGTTGGTTGGTTGAAAACTCACAGTTAGGATCACTGAGGCTGAAGTATGGTATTGCTACCGCTTTCAATTGTATTGGCTTTTTTGCTGATTTTCAATTGCTCGGTTGTAGCGCTCAAAATCAATGATTATAGTGGTTATCCAATTGTGGGCATTTGGAGTGGTTTAACGCACTATTTCAATGGCGACGAGTTTATATTAACTCAATTGTTTCCCCATGTGGTTGGCATCCAAGTAGATGATGAGATAAACGCGGATCTGCGTGATATGGATGCGCTGTTGACGCAATTAAATATCCCCCTTAAAGACATTATTGAAATTCAAGACTTTCTACCCATGTGGCTAAGTTTATACCCTAACGGGGAGAAGGTATATGCCAAATTGAATGCTACTAGTGAGAGCTCGATCAATCTTGTAGGACAGACTTATTATGAGCCTGAAGAGTTATTTTACTTGAAAAATAAAGATTTATTGATTCAAAGACAGTATGATCTTTCCGGTAAGAGACTTGTAGGTGATGAACCAAGCATTGGTACTAATGGAAATGCCCCTACTATAGTTTTTGATGGTTGCCCCGATGATTCAAATTTTCTTGAATTTTGTAGGAATTTATACCAAGAAGCGACGCAATCTGAAAAGATACGATTTATTTGGAAGTACAATTGTCCGTTGACAAATGATATGGTCTCGGATTTCCCCCTGGGTCTGACTGTGAAAAAGGACACTGATATCGGTTCCTATTTAGAACAGCTCGATGATACTGAACTAGAATACAAAAAGGATCAGTTGACATTGTATAAAGCAAATGAACAAGAATTATTGGAGTTGGATTTGAAAGTGGCCTCTAAATTGAGTAATTCATTTGCCAAAACTCAATCTTTTGATTCCTTTTTTACCGAGTTCATTCAATTAGTAAGCAATTTCCCACTCTTATCAAAAAGATTAGTCGACTTACCTGCAGAGGTAACTACCATCAAGGATAGCAACGAGCAGTTGAAAAGACTTGGGATTGATTACAATATGTTAGGTCTTTTCATTAATGGGCAAAATATCAAATTAACTTCTTTAGATAGAAACTCGTTATTTAAAGGACTCTTAGAAGAATTTGAAAGTTTGAAGCGACTATCATCGGTATTGGGGACTCAGTTCTCAAATCAGATGTCCTCATTAGTCAAGAGTAAAAATCTTTTAAATTTGTTCTCGAAATTTTCGCTACCAAATTTGATTGATAACCAACCTGTAAGGGTAGATTTACATAGATTAGAAGCCTTTTCTGAAAACGTGATTTATTTCAATGACATTGAAACGGACTCTCAATACGATGAAATGAGCAATGATGTAACCAAATTTTTTGAAAAATCAAAATTTGGTGAAATACCAGAGTATCGGTACAATTGGAACGAATTAATTTTTGTCATTGATGTTGATAACTTGCAATCACCTGTAAATGAAGAGGCTTTGATGGGCCTGACTAGAGCTTTGAAAGTTATTGCACAGGGCTATCCACAAAGAGTGGGGTTTTTACCATTTAGTAAGAAACCAACGAAATCAAAAATTTTGAAAAAAATTTATGAGTTGAGAAAGAATGATTTGAATGAACTAGCCAATTATTTAGATGACTTATTAGAAGGTACGTCTGATGAAACGGTAAATTCACAACTACAAGTGCCCAATTTGAAGAATTTATTTGATTCTTTAGAGATTAAGGACACTTCGATAATTATTAATGGTCAGATTTATCCATTTAAGAAAAATACTTGGAATTTTTTAGTTGCTAAAGTGATTAAAAAGGATACATCATACATTCGGAAGACGTTGAGTAATTTAATGGCAAGGGATAAGAAAGATTTTAACAAGAAAAATGTTGATGTGAGAGGATTACTACACTATAAATCTGTCACATCTAAACATTCTAAATACATTCCAGATCATTTCTCTGACTCTTTGTATACGCGGATCAATAATACAGCTCTTTCTCTAGTTCCGGCTGAAAACATAGCTGTATATGAAGGCTCAGATGAATTTAACTTGCTACATACAGTGACATTGATCGATGATTTTAATAATTACGAAGCTTTGAAAAGATTAGAGAACTTGAAAAATGTCGAGCTTGCTGGAATAAGAATACGTTTGATACAAACTGGGAAAATTAAAACCAAACTGTGGAAAACCTTGAGAAAAATGGCACATTTTAATAATTTTTCAAAACTGCCCAAACTGATCACCAAAGCCAAAAACTACGAGACACAGCAACTAATACTTTCCGATATAAACTCTATGATACTACAGAATTGGTTAGTAGATCTACCACGCACATATATCGATAGTCAGAGAAGTTGTGTCATCAATGGAAGGTTCATTCAATTTGATACGCAAGAAATACCCACGTCACCAGAATTTGAATTGATTCTCAAAAGGGAATCAACTAGAACTTTGAACACTATACATGCTTTAGAAGAATTCTCTCCAGGATTTTCCCAAAAAAAAATTACTCCAGATTTCATAGAAGAAGTTTCCTCTATCCTCACTAAATTATACTATCATGGTCCGCAAACATTTAAGAGCGGTTTTGAGTATACAACAGAGTCCCTACTTCCTAGAATGGATGTTACAACCTTATTACAGGTTAATAACGTTACAAGCTTTCAGAATAAGAATGATGGAGAAAGACCAATTGATCTTCTGTTAATATTAGATCCACTAGAAGAAAGAACTCAAAAATTATTGCATTTAGCTGATAAATTAAGAGACCTTTCTTTGGTTAATATTCAAATTGTTCTAATACCTACGGAAGAATTGAAAGTCAACCCGATAGAAAGAATATATTTAAGCTCTCAAAAGGATATCGAAATCACAGAGGGTATAAAGCAGAATTTTGAGCTTGCATTAGACTCACCAAGCCATTTACAGTTTTCCAATATAACTCACTTCGATGGTTTAGTGATTGACGTACATGTGTTTCAGGAAGATGTACTTACCTCGCAGCAAAATGTAGAAGGTGAAGAAAATGTACCTTTGCAGTTGGTCAACAAAGCAATGGACACGGTTGATAGCTTATTAACCATGGAAACATTTGGATATGGACAATTTCATCTCAACCAATACAATACTCCATTTACTTTGAAGACAGATCATCCCAATTATGAAGTTGTTTCATTATCGGAACACTTTTATACTGAATTTTCAGGTATCAATTATTTTACTATAAATTCTTTTAATCCCATGAGATTGAATGTGAAAGTAAAGAAAGTTAATGATGTTAAAAATTATAAAAGATTTGGTGGGACGGGCTTAAATATCTTTACCGTTCTGACTGAAGGTTCCAGAGATGAAGAATTAGTGTATCAAGAAATGGTTTTAAAACTTTTCTCTTCAATATCTTCGAAATTAGTATTTTGGGTTTTAGACGATCCATCTATTTCTCCCGAGTTTAGAGAATTTGTTGCATTAATCAATGAGGATAAAAAATTCAAAGGAAAAATTAACCTTATCAAGTATCAATGGCCTAATTGGTTGAGACCACAAAGATTTAATAAAAGAAGATTATCGATCTCAAAACTATTGTTTCTCGATGCAATTTTCCCACTAGATGTTAACAATGTGGTATATATGAGTGCCTCAGAATCGCCAGTGGATCCAAGAACTCTTTTAAAAGCTATTAAGAAGAAACATTCTTTCTATATGTTCCGTCAAGAAGGTGAAGGCTATTGGAATGAAGGCTACTGGGAAAAATTGTTAAAGGAGAATAGACTGGCATTCCATTCTATTGAACCTGCTTTTGGGATCAATTTATCTAAACTGAGGAAAGATAAAACAGCAAACGCTTTAAGAATCCATTACCAACGTTTAACAGCAGGTCCAAACTCTTTATTAGAAATTGATCAAGATATTTTGAACGATATTCAATTGGAGATGCCGCTAGGAAAACTCCCTCTCCATGTCAAGAAATCTATTGATGTGGATAAAGAATCGCTAAATATGTTAAAAGATCATTTACAGACTGAATTGGCCAAGAAAAGAACAAAAATTGTAGAAATGAAAATTGAAGCCTCATCCTCACAAGAAGAGCGTGTAACAAGCAACATCGAGGAGGAGGACTATTTTCCTCCTCATGATGAGTTATGAGGCTTTCAGCCACGAGCTCGTTGTGACAGCCCCGTCCTTGACATATTATTTATATAGTAATTAGATTTTTTTATAGTAGAATAGCACTAAAATTGAAAAATTATTGAAAAATCGATGAGCCATATATTTTACATGGTGTTTACAAAAAACATAGTGAGCTAGAATTGTGCAATTGCGTAAAAACTGAATGGTTCTTTGGCCGTAATTGAATAGGGTAGGACTATTAGTAGACATCAGCTTGAATATGTCTACAAATAAAGTACAAAAGCCTATTGTTACGGGCCCAACGGGCAAGAAAAGGTTATCTTGTTCCAGTTGTAGAAAACGAAGAAAGAAATGTGATCTCGGGTTTCCCTGTGGAAGCTGTAGTAAGCTAAGTTTAAAATGTGATATTAACGAGGAAGATTTGAGAAAGAAGCGGTATACTAATGCTTACGTATCCTCCTTGGAAGAGCATATTGCAAAATTGGAATCCAATCTGAAAACACTTGTTGATCGAGTATATCCAGACAACCCTAAGATGTTGGATAACATGATGGTTGGAGATGTGATTATTCAAGAGACAACGTTATCTCCGGCGGCTACAATGCCGACTACGGCGGTATCAACGATATCAACGCTACCCACAACAACGAAGGATAGTAATACCACTCTTTCCTCAGCAAAAGCAGGGATTTCATCACTATTTTCACGTCACCCCCAATCGTCGACTAATGTTACTGATACAACAAGAAAAGAATTAAAAAAGAAGAAGAAAATACCCTTAGTGAAAGGTAGTCTATACCCAGAAGGTCCTGTTATCTTTAAACTTGGACCGAGTAGTAGCAGTGCATCATTGAATTCTATTAAGGCTAACACCAATGATATTAGAGCTAAGCCAACAACCCACAGCTCAAGGAACGAACTATTCAAAACACATTCTGATAGAAATTTATCGTCTGTGCTCAAAACTCATAACAATTCTGGGAAAGAACGGATATCGGATTTGAAAACCACCGTGATTAAGAGATCATATCCTGATTTTACTAATTACTCATCCTTAAATAACGATCCGAAGATTTTAGCATCATTGTCAAATTTCTATAGATGGCTTTATCCTGGTCATTTCATATTCGTTCACAGAGAAAGTTTTCTGTATGGGTTTTTTAATCATTCAATGGATAATTACTCTGATTCTCATTATTGCTCCATTGAATTAATTTATGCTATGTGTGCAATTGGATCTCGACTGAGCCCCGAGTTACGTGATATGTCTGAAGTTTATTACGAAAGGAGCAAAAAGCAACTTTTGAAATTAGTGTTTGATGAACCTTCGGTGGCTTCTATCACCACTGTCCAAGCATTATTCTGTCTAGCTTTCTACGAATTGGGTAAAGGTTATAACCAGCAAGCATGGTATTTTTCGGGACTGGCTATTCGTGTCGGATATGATATGGGGTTCCAACTAGACCCTAAAGTTTGGTACTCTGAAGATGATAACACCGAATTGACTCAAAGTGAATTGGCCATTCGCTCAAGGATATATTGGGGTTGCTACGTGGCAGATCATTTTATCTGTCTGATGCTAGGACGAACTTCCACGTTAAGTGTTAGTAACTCAACTATGCCAGAATCAGATGAGCTCCCAGAAGTGGAAGGCACAGAAGAGTTTCGATTCATTGGTAAATACGTCTTACAAATCTCGTTACCGTTAAAGAATCTAATCATCTTATCTAGGATAGTTCAAATTTTCACATCTAAAATTTTCATCGAATCAGATGATACTGTCACTAGAGTATCGTATTTGAATAAATTCAATTCCCAAGTTTATAATTGGAGACAATCACTGCCAAACTTATTGAAATGGTCAAAAGAACTGTTACAGGATGAAGATATCTCCACAGACCCAACAGTCTCTTATTTCTGGTATTTCTATTATATCATAAGATTGACTTTCAATAAACCTTTTATCGGTGATTGTGACGAGTCAAAATTTGTCGTTATTGATATAATAGACGATTTGAAGACAATGTTTCAAAACTTCAATCATAAATTTGGTGGGTATGCAAAAGGGACGATGTATCAACTATACGCATCGTTACTATCTGTTAGTTGTCTGAAAAAATTACGTGAGTTACCTAATGCTACCAGTATAGAGCAACAAAACTGGGAAGAAGGAATTAATTTTTTTACTAACATCATCTTTGTAGAGATGAGTCCCGCCTATGAGATCGCAAGTAAGTTACAGGAGGACTCAAACGATTTGACAGTCGAACAAGAATTGCATCAATTGAATCAAGTAAATGATATTAATTATACACATGATTTCTCACTGAGTAACGAGATTGATGATTTGATTAAAGATTTCTTTGGTGTGGATTATCATCCTGCTCAACCGCTCAGTTAGAGAATGGCTCACTGTCTGATCACTGACTGGCAGAGGAAAAAGTAACAAAAATACTTTAGAGTTTGAAACCTCTTATGCATGTATCTCTGCCCGTTATTTTCTATGTATTTCTCCGATTTGGTGAATATAGCAGCTTAAGCAAAAACATTGAATATCCAGTTTCTGAAAACAGGCGATGTACTCTCAGAAAACGTTGTGCAGATATCTTATTTTTAAATAATTTATTTTTAGATACTGGCGCGTTTTATGTACCTCTTGGCCAGTTTCTTTCTTCAAGGGTTTCTCAAAAAATAAGATTACTACAGGGTGCTACTTGAAAGAGCTGTGCTTTCAGAAACAAAACTTTGAATTACTTTTTTTACTGTTGGAAGATCTCTATTTCTTTCTTTTTTCCCACCCGAGAGCATCGGAATCATCGTAACCAGCTCATCGATGAGTCCATTTATAAGCAAGCAAAACTTTTCTATTGTAATAATAAAGAGCCAAGATGAGCAATTGATTCTATAGTTTCAGTGTTCACCTGTTGACAGTTTGTGAATTGTATTTATTGGAATTATCAATTGCGACTGTGACGTTAGTTTTAGTGTCAAGAGAGAAAGTCGTGTATTTGGAAAAAAATTCGCATCTATTAACTAGATACACTTACCTTTCTCTAGAGTATTGTATCTTAGAACAGGTTATATCAAACAATTTACTGTAAAGAGGGGAATTTTCAAGAAACTGCTTTCTAATTTAGAAAATATGGAGTTTATGTCACCGGAATTGAGTCATGTAGAACTCAACGCAGTTGCTCCATTTGATTTCAAGTATTTCCACTCAACTGAGCGCACTTCCTTGTCAGCACATTTAGTTCCAGGTTCTCCGTCGAGTTTAATCGATTCAGAGAATGAATTGAGTGATAAAGAATTGATCAGTCATAATGACATTAGTCATAGTCATTTTCAATCCGGATCGCTCGAAGCAAATCAGATCTGGTCCTCTCAGATGACTGCAAAGAGGTATAAAATCAGCACCATGAATTTTGTAAATTCGTATACTTCTAGGTATAGATTGAATGATCAATCTACAGATCGATCCAGGAGGCAATTGAATGAAACGCCTATCCCGCTGCGTAGAACAAGAAGACATGGCAAACCTAAAGACGTTAAATCAAAGAGTAAGAGCGTTAGTGGTCATATAGGGAGTTCCGCTCTACTGGCCTCGGAAAGAATCACTAGGAATAATCGGACTATTAAAAAACCGTCAAGGCCACTTGACGATCAAATTGTAACTGATACTGGATATCTGGAAGCTTTGATGACTAAAAAACCCAAGTATAAATATAAAAGGGCTACACAAGATGGTACAATGAAGAAGAAAACTGGTATTTCACATGCACACTCGTATCCATTATCATCATTAGCTGCGATTAAAGATGTACCGCAATATGTGAAGGACATCTCATGGAGTCAAATAATAGATTATTCTCCAAGCTTGAACACTTTACCTTCTAATTACCATAATAGTATGAAAATTGAATGGAAAGGTGGCCAGTTGGATCTGTCAAATGATCCCTTGAGAGATTTACTACATCCTGCTGAATTAGAGCTAGCAGAAACTTTAAGATTACCATGTGATCTGTACCTAGACTCTAAGAAGCGAATCTTTTTAGAGAAAGTTTATAAATTGAGAGAGGATCGAGAATTCAAGAGAACTGATGCTCAAAAGGCCTGTTGTATTGATGTGAATAAAGCATCGAGACTCTTTTCTGCGTTTGAAAAAGTTGGGTGGTTAGATGATGAGCATTTTATTCGATTCATTTGATAAATGATCAATATTTAGTTGTGCAAGTTTAGATATATATATATATTCTTGAGTTACGTGTTGGTAACGTTCAATAGTCATGTTTCAATTGGTTCAATGACAATTATTCCTGTAAGTAAGATTGACTTTCGATTGATACAGCGTCAAATCATTATCCCATTGCTCAGCTGCATCTGCATTTAAAGGTGAGTCTGTATTGGGACTTTCTAGTAGAGCTTGTAAAGAGAGTAAAACGGCCTTGATGTCATAAACTGCAGACCATTCATCCTTTAAGATATCGAGACAGATCTTACCCTTCACGTCCACGTTAGGATGCCAAATTGGAGTCTTAAAGACAACTCTCGGTGGTTTAAACGGGTATGAATTAGGGAATTTGATGTGAAGCATATATTTTTGGCCTGAGTAAACAGTGTCCTGGCTACCCTTGATAAACCCAGACCAACTCGTGATATCTTTCTCATCACAAGGAAAGGCATTCATTAAAGGTACAGGTTGGCTTATGAGCTGCAATAATTCACTCTTCAACCGTTTCGTCACTTGTCTGTTACCATCAGCCTGGTAAGAGGGTTCTCGATGAGGCATCTTGGCTCGTTTTTTGCCTTCTAGCAAGAGGTTACCAAGAGTGTATACATTACAAAATTACTATCAACTTATAACCCACATCTGATGTTCTATATATTTGCCGAGATCTTGCTTAACTAATCATACCCTGGTTTCCCTTGAGGCTACTCAAAGTGGTATCTATGTGTCATTTCTTACTACAAATTCAGCTATTAGTAACAACAGTGAACCACGACACACAATGAGACAATTCTTAATCTATAACATCAACGTCGTGCCTTGTTCTATTATATATGTGTCGAGTTCTAGATGTTATTATATGTATATGTAAGTAGGAACCGCTTAATCGGAGCTGCTACTATCAACATCGCTGTCACTGGAGTTATCCTCATAAAGAATCTCTGCGCCTGCCTCTTTATTGATTTGTGATAATTCCAGATCTTTATGGCTTGCTTTGTTACCTACTTCTATCTCTTCATCAAAGACGATCTTCTTGTTTGAGACCACTGGTAGTTTCTCTGCCAGTGTGCGATGAGTCTCTTGAGTAGCATTATCAAATTCATCATCTCCAGTTAATAAAGTTCCATCTACAGAAACCACTCTCCCAGTGGTGTAGACGTTTTTCACTTTAAATTTGATCTTACCATCAATTCGTTCTCCGTTGGAACCTACCCAATGCCCCGAGGACTGGTTTTTACGGAATTTTGGTTCAGTACGGTTATTACCACTATCAGCGTCATCGACATTCCCGGTCTCGTTTCGGCTGGATTCCGTGTCCTCCTCCGGCTCGAGCTCAATTTCGTCCTGCACAAACGTCCAATCGTATGGGATGTTGTTCTTCTTGATGCTGGCATTAAATGCGTCGTGTATCAGTAGCCCGATGTGAGATGCAGATTGTATAAAGATATTTCCTTCCACAACGTCTCCAACATGAGGCTGCCACACGTATAGGTCAGTTTGACACCATGTGAAGGCAAATGGCGTGTCTGTATTAATCATTACCAATTGATCTGTAGATTTCTCGTTTGGATCTTCATCCAAGATCTTCAAATCTTTGTATCCGAGAACGACACCTCCGACTTGGTTATTATATTTCATCACCATCGGGTTCAAATGCTGGTTTCGAATACCTTGTAATGGGTTGCTCATGTGTATAGGTGCTAATGACAAGTATAGAACAATCGGGTAACGGATAATACAATTAGAGACACCATTCTCATCAATAGGATTCACTAGCTGTTTCTTGTGTTTCTTGATGAATTGCGCAGCTTTGCTGGAGATCAAAGATCTCTTGGTCTGGCTCATCTCTTCTAGTCGATTGTAAAAGCTAGTACTCGCTAACAAAGTCGAAATAACGGGAAACTACCAGCAAACAATGACACCATTTGGTAGTGGAGGTAGCCGATGCGATGAGATGAGCTTCAAATAATTTTTCACTGAAAAGTTTCATTCGTGTCATGTGATATATTTTGAAGGACGATCCCGCTCCAACAGCCTGTTAGTCTCAGTCGTAGTGTGATGCTACGCCGGCCAGTGTATGTCTTGAACTGATCGTTATATAGATAGATATACTATGGTACACAATACAAAAAAATCATACAAGCAAATTTACGCGAGAGTTGCTTGGGAAACAGATAGTTGATTTAATTACTCAATGCCAAAGACAGGTTTTAATTTTTTGATCAGTAACCAATCGGATCTTTCTACTTGGTCTCTGAAAGCTTGATCCTTTAAAGTATCGATTGATCTTCTAGAGATTAGAGAGTACAAGTTATCGGTTTCGTCAACGTGACGACCCCAGATGGGTTGTTGTCCCGATGGATCATCTAACCTGACAGCCACACCTGCAGCTGTTTGTCCCTTCTTGACTTCGTTCACAGGCGAGTGGTTAATCTCTAACGAGGCCACTCTACCTAATAGCAGCACGATTTTCTCCTTTGTTGTTGGATCTGTCCTTACAGCACATATTGGAGTCCCGACACGTAAGTTACCTTCAATGACATCTACACCGATAATCATAGGTCCACGTTTATTAATAATTTGTAAAGTTTGTAGAACACAGGGGAAGATAGCGAAGTCTAAGAAATCTTTACGACGTTGTTCCAACAATTGCTCTTGGTAAGCTGTGAAGGCATCAAACAAATGATAAATGATATCAGCATGGAAAAGCTTTATATGTTCTTGTTCGGCGTATAGTTCGGCTTCTTTATCAATCTTCACATCAAAACATAGCATAACAGCATACTCGGGAGCTCTCTCCAGCATTGCACTAGCTTTCATCACATCACGCTTATAAACAGGACCTAGCCCAATAGACATCACAGGAATCTTCATATCCTTTAAGAAATCTAATAAAGCTTCTAATGAACCTAAAGTAGATGCTTGTACAACAACACCTTTACCCGAGGAATCCACAGAATCCAATAGCCCAGTAATATCATCCATAACGTCGTCCATCAGCTCTTCTTCGTCATCATCTGGGCCTACAACTAATAGTCGAGAACCTGAGACGGCTTTATCTAAATCATTAGCAGCAATCTTAACACCCAAAGCTGCTTTCACTTCCTTGTGATGAACATATTCGGATTTTAGTCGTAACTCACGGAGCGGTTGTGGAGTCAATAAAGCTCTAATATTCGTCACTATCGGTCCGTTCATACCACACAGAACAATCCGGTCACCTTCTCTCAAATAACCGTTAGATAAGATCACATCAATTGTAGTACCAAAACCTTCAACAACTTTCACTTCTAAGACAGTGGCCTCGACATGAGACAAGTACATCAATTGTTTAGACATTCTCTTTTGAGTCAACTCTAATAACAACCATAATAAATCAGGAATACCTTCACCAGTGACAGCAGAAGTTGGCACAATAGACACGTATTTAGCCATGTTCTTGTTATTGAAATATAATTCAGAGTTTAAACCTTGTTCAGATAGAGCTAATTGGATTTGATTGTATCTAGTCTCAAATTCATCCTTAACGGCTTTAGTTTGTTTGGCAAAAGAATCTCTGAAAGAATTGTTAGGAGTTTCTTTCCAGTCATAAAGTCTATCGATCTTGTTTAAAGCTACAATGAAAGGAGCTTTTCTATCTCTCAATAATCTAATAGATTCTAAAGTCTGTTGTTCTAGCCCATGCATAATATCAATAACTAAGATAGCAATGTTACAAAGAGACGAACCTCTGGAACGTAAGTTAGAGAAGGATTCGTGACCTGGGGTATCGATAACTAACAAACCTGGGACATCAAAAGTTTGTTTTTCATATTGGGCCATAGTCGTGGTCTTTTGTTTAATGGCATCGATAGGGAAATAAGTGGCACCGATTTGTTGAGTAATACCACCAGCTTCACCACCTTGAACATTTGTTTGTCTGATCTTATCCAGCAATTTGGTCTTACCGGTATCGACATGACCTAAGATACAACAAATTGGAGATCTTAAATCTTTCTTGTTTAAAGCGGGTGTAGCAGTGGCTTTAGCCTTTGCTGGAACAGAAACATCTTTAGTGGATGGGGTCTCAGAAACCACTGAATTGTCTCTTGAAGAGATTTCTTCAATAGCCTCTGTGGTTGCAGGAGTATTAATCTCTTGTATTTCTTCCATATCATTAACGGTCTCATCTTCATCATCGCCAAGATCCAAATTCTCCCAATCGTCAATTAAGACATCTTCAGTTGGTTCCGCAGCTTGTTTGTCAGTGGATGTGTTTGATACTAAACCAGATTTTTTAGACTCAGTTACGGTAGAGCTATGTTCATCTGATTGAGTAGATTTCTTCTTTTTCTTACCGTAGACAATCTTCTTAGGTTTATCACTCTCTGGAGCCTCTGATGTATTACTTAACCCAGCGACTTTAATGTTTTCTGCAGCTAAAAGAGCAGCACGTCTTTTCTCTAATAATTTTTTCTCCTCTTTTTGCTTCTTAGTTAATAGCTTCCCTTCAGCTTTCAATTTTTCTTTCTTTAATCTCTCCTTCTCTCTTTTAACTTCTCTTTGTTTCTCTAATTCCTCCTCCTGGCGTGCAATTTTCTCTTCTTCTTCTTTCTCCAATCTATCTTCCTCTTCACGAGCAATACGTTCTTCTTCCTCTAATTGTTTCTTCAATTCTAATTGACGTTTCAAAGCAGCTAATCCCGCAGGTACTTTCTTAGCAGGTTTCTTGGCTGCCACGCTATCCTTAGAGGCACCATTATTGTCATTCCCCTTTTCCTTAGCAATGGCTTCGGCGTTCTGTTTATTCAACTCTTTGTTCTTCTCCTTCTGAGCTTGCTGCTGCATTTTCTTCTTGGCAGCTTGTTCTTTTTTCAGTTGTTTCTCTTTTTCCTTCTTTTCTTTCTCTTTCTCTTTCTTAGATTTGATCAAAGGTTTGTCAGCTTCTTTCTTCGCTTGTTTCTGTTTAGATTTCTTCAAAGCAGACATGAAATCGCCAGCACCAGAAGTAGCACCTTCATCAGCAGATGCTGTTTCTTCATTAGAAACAGCATCACCTACTGGCTCACCAATGGTTTCACCGGCATCAGCAGCCACCTCCCCTTCGTACTCTTCGTCCCAGTAGTTCTGTTGGTTCTTCTTGCTTTTCTTCGCCATTTCGGTTACCCGTTACACGTCTACAAACCTTTAGTCCAGACTTCTCTCAACATCGTCTCATAATGGAATTGCTTGTCTTCTACTAAGAGCCCATCGCTCATTAAAAAATTTTCCATACTAAGAACAAAACCGTGCGCAATGATAGGATATAGTGACAAGCTCACTAGAGCATCACCTCACGAGACGGATGTGTGGCTCTCAGCTAGTAGTCAATGAAGCATGGGCGGTACGATAGAAGCCAGGGCCAGCTAGAGATGTCTATGTGCGCTGCCGTTTATCTCCGGTGCCGGACAGCGCATTTCCTCTCTTGTTCGTTGTAGGTTTTAGTACTGGAGACGGCGTTCTTGATCCAGCACAGCTCATAGACGTTAGGAAAGCCTTCCTCTTTAGATCCTCTGTGAACATAACTAAATCGTGTGACCACCAAACCTGCTCTTTCCTAATGCTCAGATCCAAGGGCATTAGTGACTCCACAAAACGCAGCGCTTCAGAGAATTGAATCGACGGATCTTTGCTCAACACCAATGAGATCAATAGAACGCAGAAATCTTCATCAAACCTGTTGGTGAACACCAGGACATTATGCGATCTGTCCCTAGAAAACAGCTGTACCGTATCATGGAAGAAGTGTAACCTAGCGAGCGATGTGGGCAATGAACAAATATTTGAATGCGTTAGAGCATTTAGATTCAAATCAGTCGGACTCGTTAGACATTGTTCGTGGATTCTCGTCACATTAGTGATGCCATACAATTGTAAGGACTCTGACTGAGTAGCAGTTTGGAACTGTGGGTCTAGATGAACCATTGCAGTTTGGGTTCTGCCCGCAGCATGAGCTTGTGTGTACATCCACCACTGGACGATCTCATCGGTGGGGACGTTAACGCCAATAAAGAAGTGGAATTGGGAAAGCTCCACGTTATTCAAATTGTCTGTGAAATAGACGTTCTGTTGTAACCGGCAGACCATTCCCAGACTGTTATAGGCGCTCGAGTAAGTTCGTTTTCCTCGCTGTCGATGAAAAGTCCATCGGAAGTGTCAAAATAAGTATAAAATAACTTTTTTCTCGCTAATATATAATAGGAATTAAACCTTGCTGTGTCTTGTCGTGATCATGTCATTGTTTTATTTATCGTTAATAATATATAAGTGTTTATATGATTGTATCTTGTCATTAGTTTGTTGGAAGTCTACGAGCGTTGTTTAGATCGTTTTTTAGCCTTTTAACTTCCATTTCATGAAGCCTCTCGTTATTTTGTAAATATAAGATGTAATCCACAGCTTTTTCGAGGATAATGCTCTTATTTAGCCTGGTGGTGGTGCTTTCCGTAGAGACCCAAGGAATAATCTCTTGCAGCTTGTTAATTTTGCTGTTCATGTTACTACGGTATTTTTTCTCAATAGAGTTATGCAATTGTTTCTGATGAGCAGTCATCCGTTTCTTCTGCGGCTTGCGCTTTGGGTTAGGTGGTGCTAATAACAGTAAGGTGTCGTCCAACGTTTCGCTGCCCGGAAGAGTTAACTCTTCCGGGAGGTCTAACGAGGCAGTCATTGAAGTGCCCAGCTCGTTACCGTTCACATCCATGGCAGTGTCTGAAGGTGACGAGCCCGCGTACGAACTGTTATCTGACAACAACGTCTCTAAAGGTTCGAACCAGTCGGAATCCTGAGACAACGAAGCAGAGGAAGAGTTCAGCGTCTTAGAATTGGCTAATGATTTAGCATCCATCATCCATTGGTCTAATGCTGTCATATCAGTGGTCATAGTGTATGTGTGTTTGTGTATACGTGTATATGTGTGTATGTGTCTACAATTTGTCTCTGTAAAAGGGTCGGTTGCCACTAGGGAATTACGAGGGAACATAGAAGGACAAGCCATATGTATATATAAGTGGATTTTCAAAGGAAGTTTCTTGATCGTTTCCAGAATTTGTTGGGTCATTCGTTGAGTTGCGTGGTTTTTTGGGTGTTGGGACAAACTGTGCGTCGCTAGAATTACGCAGTAAACTGGCATTAATAGTGGCCACCTGAATGGCCTCCCATGGTCCTTGAGGCAATTTTCGCAAGGCCACGAGGTGCCATTACCGGATTCGGCCGGTTTATGCTTTGGTCCCAATCAGGCTGTGAATCCATAAGCGGAGATATTGCCCTTTGTGAACATGGATGGCCAGATCGGGCGAAATGCAAAACTTGAGCGAAAAAGAAATGCGTCAATTTTTGCCTGTTTACCAGCCGACGCCAGGTGCCTGATAAAGCTTTGTAACAATTGCGGGAAAACTCTCCAAAAAGCGGTTTTTCCGATGAACCCTATCACGTGCTAGGTCTTGTCATTTGTTTTAGGTAGGTTTCTGCTCTGGTGACGACAGAATCAAATTGGATCAGCGGTATAATAGCAAGTTCTTTTGTAAAGGTTGTCGAACAATATTTTCAAGCATATAAAGGCACTTGCTCATTTATAGTCAGAGGAAAAATCATGTCATTAGCTTAGAACCATGAGAAATGGCTCTTTCAAAGCTTGTATGCTTGGTATTTATTTCCCTTGTGGCCGGCATGGCCACTCCGCCCAGCGTTAACACCAAAAGTTTGTTCAAAAACCTTGTAGGTTGGGACATGCCCTCTGACCCGCCAAAGTTTACATTTGCCACAATCGACGAACTGTATGAAGCCATATGGAGACACGAATTAGATATTTGAATATACATATTTGAAACCATGTTAATTATTACATCATATGTACAAATCGGGTAATTTACACAGAGATGAACTGTAAACAAATCGTCATGGAAACGAAGAACTATGTTGTTATATAATCGATTCATATATAAATAAGCAAAATGCGATGAGCACACTCTGAGTTGGACTATAAATTACGGAGCATATTACCATGGATCCGTTATGGATGAGTCGGATTCTCAAGCGGATGAATCTCTTATTGATGATTTAGTGAAGAAAGGTCGATACTCAAGAAGTTCTTATTTCCAAGAGAAAGCTTGGAAACAGCAAAGACAGAATAAATCTTTCACGAAGCAAAATCAAGAGAGTAATCTACTAGCCAATTTAGTGTTCTACATCAATGGATGGACTATACCTGATCGGTTAGAACTGCACCAGCTAATCCTATGTCATGGTGGCTCATTTATACATCATTTATCCAAAAAAAGTGATGTGACATATATTATAGCCTCTAATTTAACTCTAAAGAAAAGAGTCGAGTTTCAAAGGTATAAAGTGATTAGACCAGACTGGATCCTGGACTGTATTAGTGCACATACTCTTTTACCGTGGCAAGATTATTCTGTTATCGAGGCAGCGGTTCCCAATGGTAAATTCAATATTAACTGTAAAGATGCTGATTTCTTAGAGAATTTTTATGCAAAATCGAGGTTACACTTATTATCAAGCTTAAAATTCAAGCTCAGACAAAAATTTCTACAACAATTTAATGAAGGCTCTATTAATTTACCGTTAAGATCCACTCATGAGTTGCGATTTTTCTATATCGATTTTGATTCTTTCTTCACTTACGTTTCATTTGTAGATTATAAGACCTCTGACCCCTCATGCTCCTTAGATTTTAATAAAGACCCTATTGTAGTCTGTCACGGCTCAAAATCTTCGGATATTGCTAGTTGTAATTATGTGGCAAGAAGCTATGGTATTAAAAACGGTATGTGGGTAGAAAACGCCATCAAATTATTGCCTAAGGGGATTCAATTGAGTAAGTTACCTTACAATTTTGATCTTATTGAAAAGATTTCAAATAAGTTTTATGAAATCTTGAATCAAACGGATCAATTCGATCTTGTGATCCCAATCTCAATCGATGAAGCCGTGACGGTGGTTTGGAACCAATCAATGACTCAAACAGATATTATCACTACATGCCAACATTTAAGAAAATTGGTTTATGATTCTACAAATGGCTGCTCGATAAGTATTGGTGTTGCCAATTCTTTAGTACTTTCCAAATTATCTTTAAAATTGGCTAAACCTAATAATTTTTATATCCTAAATGAGAACTATGCAGACGATTCAAATTTTTGGTCAAGTCTAAAGTTAATAGATTTACCTAACGTTGGAGATTCGATAGTTTCAAAATTAATGATGGATTTCCCTCATGTATCGACCATGCATGATTTGAAAAATCATGCCGATTACAATCTAACAAATTTACAAAAAAGTGTTGGAATGAAAGCCGGTGAAAGGATATTTCTTCATTTGCAAGGTCAAGATGATCTTGAATTTCAAAAATTAATTTATGAGCCCCACCTTGTTTTTGAACCCAAAACTGTTTCATTGGATATTAACTGGGGTATAAGGTTTGATACCATTTCAGAAATAGACCAATTTTTAAACCATTGTACTAGCTACCTTTTGAAAAGGTTAAACGGATTGAATAAATTAACATCTCAAGTTACTATGAAGATTATGAGAAGATCCGTTAACGCACCTTTAGAACCTAAAAAATATTTAGGAATGGGACAATGTGATGGCTTTAGTAACTCTAGTAAACTAGGTGTTCCCACAAATGAAAATGGTGTAATTGCTACTGAATTAAAAAGTCTTTATAGAATGTTAAGCTGTCCTCCCGAAGATCTTAGAGGTATTAATATTCAATTTTCCAAATTAATCTCTGTTGACAGGGATTCTAAACAGACTAAATTAATGTTTAACCCTCAACAAGGAAGCTTGGACGATAACAATTCTAATATGAAAGCTGTTAATAAAGATGATTTGAAAAGACAAATGATGAAGAATTTTGCAAAGGATAGAGATCTTTTACCAAGTACTTTTGAAGAGCAATTCATGAAAGAATTGCCCACCCAACTTAGAAGAGAAGTACGTAAAGAAATCATTATAACAAAAAAAGTTAGCAAGAGTAGAATTGATAAATTTAGAGATAATATAATTAAAAGAGAAACATCTGTCAAAAATGCATTTGCTCATTTTATGGGTAAGAAGTCATTGTTTGAGCCAGTCAAATTTCAGAAGAAAACAAGAGTGAAAGAAATTTGTCAAATGGTAAGTGATTGGGTTTCTATGTCGATGGAGACGGGGCCACATGAGCGTGACTTATTATTATTTCAAAGATACTTGGAAAAATTAATTCAAGTAAATAGAGTTCATTTAGTTTTGAGAATTATCAACGTGATTACTTTGAAATTAAAATTAGAAAGTCAAGGATCCGATACGAGAGGGTCACAAGAATGGGATGTTTTTCTATCAAAGACTCTAAAGCCATTACTCAATAAAAGCAAGAGCACCACAAAGACAGGAAGAAAATTTGATCTGGATTTCGATCTTATATGAACAGATTGTAACTTGAGTCATGTATATTTTTTTTACTAAGGACAATATTAAAAGGTATATTTGTATCGATGATACAACTATATATGTGTAATGATTAACTGTTTAAACTAGCTGTTTATAGAGATCAGTGATTCAGAGTTTTATAGATGCACTGAATGTTCCGAAAAAACCAAACCATGATACTACCCACTAAGTTAACTTAAAATATGCAAGTAGATACGTATTACTGATATCACAGACCGAGTACACTGAGACACATGACCAACAAGTACGAGTTTCTGTTGAAAGTGTAATATGAACTATCTAACTGAAATTCCATATCAAGACATACTTCCTCGAAGATAAACTGTTTTGGTCCCTTTGGGGACCTTGCGTAGAATTCAGTATGGGAACACTGCATCTCAGCGGCTAACTTGCGAGGTATAGTGTAATATTCGTGAGGGTTATCAAAACCCATCACTTCACACGTATACACATACTGTTATACGAATATGTATATCACCATTTACTCACACGTGATGTTTATTTGTCCCCTATATAATTGTCTCTTGTAACGATACAACGTGTTACGCGATACACTATTCCTATCCATCATCGTAGACGGGATTGTTTTCCAGTTGGGGGTTACCCGGCGCCCGCGTTTTTTACGCTCTGACCATGCTATCTACTGAAAAGTGCGCTATTCCGTACGTGCGTGTACGTGCGTGTGTAACGTTAACTCTCTCTCACACAACGACACCTTGAACGAAATATGGTCGTATAGGCAAAAAGACGTAACGTATACGAAAAGGAAATCATGGATTACATAACATGATCGTATATAATAAAGTATAAAGATACCTCGCTATGAACGATATAAATTAGCCGCCGAAGTTCTCACGGCAGGAAGGGCGCCCTTCCTGAGGAGAGTGGGTTCTCTCTCCCATTGGACATGCTCTACAGGACTGACGTCCCAC